>CM024566.1:29146064-29403564 GCA_014182515.1 Eucalyptus microcorys
CGGGAGTATCTCCTTCTCAACGTGATTACATCCGAATGGCCTTTGGATTCCAAGAAGGTTGCTTGCCTATGAGATACCTTGGGGTCCCCATCATTTCCTCTCGACTTCGAAGATTAGACTGCATTGTTTTAACAGACCGGATCACTACTAGAGCCCAATCTTGGACTTAGAGATTTCTGTCTTTTGCTGGAAGACTGCAACTCATAAGGTCAATCCTCCACTCCATTCAAGCATATTGGTCGAGTGTGTTTACATTACCAGTGTCGATTCTGATTAGTATTGAAACGATTCTGAGACAATTCTTATGGAAAGGCTCTGCTCTTCGTAAAGGGGGGCTAAGGTTACGTGGGATGAAATATGCCTCCCAAAAAATGAAGGGGGACTCGGCATTAGAAAGTTAAGGGATTGTAACAAAGCTGCTATACTTAAATACATATGGATCCTTTTCATCGACAAGGAATCGTTGTGGTGTCATTGGATCCATTCTAATTTTTTAAAAAAGGACAACTTCTGGATTTCCTATACACCTTCTATCTGTTCATGGGCTTGGAAAAAAATATTGCAGGCTTAAACTTCTAAATAAAGAGGCCTACTCGGATATATCTGCTAGAACCGCTAAGGCTAGGAGAATGCTTTCGGTTGCTCAGTCTGCCATTCAACTAGACCCTCTCAACCAGGTGATGGCTGACGCTGAAAAGGAGCGCCTACGGGTCTTCTCTGATCTTCGCCTTCAAGAAGAATCTTTCTTTAGGCAAAAATCCAGGGTGCGATGGCTTAAAGAAGGTGATCTAAACACTAAGTATTTCCATCACTCAATCAAGCGAAGCCACCTCCTAAATAGAATTCTCTCGATCTCTTATGGTAATCAGATTACGGTTCCTTCTGAAGTGCAACAACTCTTTGTTTCACACTTCCAAAATCTCTTGGCGGCTTCTCCCCCTTCTATTGTGCCCTCGATTGAGGAGATCCGGGCAGACTTGAATCAACCTCTTGATAGTGATCAAGTTCATTTCTACCATCTCGAAAATCCTTCTTGGGGGCACATTTCCTTAGTAGGTACAGTTCTAGTCAAATATTTAATAACGCATGTATTTAAACTCGATCATAAGCTCAGCAGCTCATAAGCCCGTCTAACCCCGGCACGAGCCATAAGGGGCTTGAAGACCTTTTCTTGCGGGCCTGGGCAAAAGGGTAACTATTGGGAAAGCTCAGTCCTACTGGAGCCAAACTCAATTTGACCTAAATTTATGTACATAAAACTTATGAATAGGCTTGGAATATAATTGAGACCATTCGTCGCATCTTGGTGAAATACTTTATTTCGCCCTTTTTTTTTACTTTTTTTAACTCAAAAAGAAAAACTAAAAATGAAGGAACGGAAAATAAAGAAATTACCAAAAAAAGAAAAGTAAAGGAAGATATATATGGGCTGGGCCACGAGGTGGCAAGTTCTCCATGACAGTCTTCAAGCCCACAGGGCCCAAAGCATCTTCAATGGGCGACTTAAAAACCTGCAAAACCCTAATCCACCCTCCTCCTCGTCTCTCCCATCTCCGCGGCGCACCCTGAAACCCTAGAATCACCAGGTTCCTCTCTCCCTCTCTCTCTCTCTCCCTAGTTGGTCTCGCATGGCTAATGCCGGTTTCTTGATTTCGCGTCGGCAGTAATTTGAACCATCGGCCGGGGAGCGATGAGGAAAGGAGGGAGCGGCGCGGCGGCGGCGGCGGCGGCGGGAGGCGCGAAGGGCGGGAAGAAGAAGGGGGCGAGCTTCGTGATCGACTGCGCGAAGCCGGTGGAGGACAAGATCATGGACATCGCCTCCCTCGAGAAGTTCCTCCAGGAGCGCATCAAGGTCGACGGCAAGGCCGGCGCCCTCGGCGACGTCGTCTCAGTCGCCCGCGACAAGTCCAAGATCACCGTCACCTCCGACTCCAACTTCTCCAAGAGGTGATTTTTTTTTTTTTGGGTCTTTTCCCCTCATCGTTTGGATTGACTTCAGGTGATGTGATGTGATGTTGGAGATCGTTTTTTAGCTTAATTTGGGTGAGTCCGTTTCACTTGAACGAGCTGCCGTGGATCTGTCTTCCTCGTTGGAGCATGTCTTGCCTGTATAATCTGGTCCGAGCAAGCACCTTAGAACATGGGGTTCTTTGGATGTGTGCTTGAATTGCTTTGTCGTGTTTTAAAATATGAGAATTTGTGCTTTATGGAGGTTAGATGAAATGTGTAGAAGTTGATTGTTTGAGTAGGAGACATTGGGCAGTGGTCTTGGATACCTTGATGTGCAATTTGAGTATTGCAGTAGTAGTTGGCTTCTTTGTTTGCATGTTTCCTTTTCGAATTACTAGATCATGTATCCAGTCATGGAACGGCTTTTTAATTGATTTGTCTTGTAGAAAGGTCGGCACATGAAGGACATGAGCATGTTGTCGATAGTAAATTTGATAGTGTTGTTTCCTTGTTTGCGATGTACTGACACTGTGGCCTTGCCTATATAAATTTGACTCTGATCTTTTGTTTTGTTGTTGACTGTTAGATTGATTTTTGATTTTCCGAGCTTTTGGGTTCCCTTGCTAGTCATGCTGATCGAGGTGTTGGGATTCAGTAATGCAGTTTAGATCACGGATTACTTTCCTTTGTGCTTAACTTGCTCTATGTTGTTGTTGCCTTTAATATTCTGACTTGCTCTTGAGCTGTGCTTTTGTTTCAATCGCCATCTGTTTGTTTTTGTGATGCATGGTCCGTTTCTTTCGCTTCCGCTTAATCATTTAGTTCTAGGATAGTAATGGGATTCCATTCAGTTGATTAAGCTGTGAGATTTACTCGAAAGGCAATCTGCCTCACATCCCTTTGCAGTTTTCATGTATGTTGGGAACGTCTTGTACCTTTTTTTCTAGGTAGCTTACTTGGTGCTTCTTCAACTGTCCAATTTTTCAGGTACCTCAAGTACTTGACAAAGAAGTACTTGAAGAAGCACAATGTCCGGGATTGGCTTCGGGTGATTGCTTCCAACAAGGACCGCAATGTTTATGAGCTTAGGTACTTCAACATTGCTGAGAATGAGGGAGAGGAAGAAGATTAAGATTCCACATCGGGTAGTTGTTTTCTGGTTCTATGTCCTCTCTACGTCGTGAGAACATTTTTGACGTCTTAGTTTATATATTTGCCTAGAATTGGTTTTGATGATTTACTTGTAGACGAATCATTCATCTTTTTTGTTTGTACGAGTATGTCTCTCTTTGCAATGTGAGTTGAATGATTCTGTGGAGGGGATCTGCTTCTATTCATCATTTTCTGGCGGTAAATGTCATATGTGATCGCGTGATCAGTTTGGTGACGGAATTTTCTGACGTGGCTTTTCCAAACAATCAATGTGTATGAGGATTTATTCATGGTCAAATAAGTAGCAAACAACAAAATCTTTAAGAGCAGAAAACTCAGAAAGGCCAGAAGAGACCTAGGCGCACAAGCCGAGAAGAGTGACATAATGAAAAAAAGGCCCAACCCATGTTACTGGAAGATGTAGTTCCCGCAGGAAAGGAATTGATTCTTCTAAGTGGCAAAGTTTGGTAGACGATGTTCTCATAAAAGAAATTTGAATTTCATTCTTTTCTTACTACGGATTCCTGTTAGAGAAATCTCTTTGTTTTGTCTCATTACGGCATGATGTAGTTTAAGATGGGAAAGGATATTTTTTTAGCTTTGTTTTGATAAATTTTTTATGGAACTTGATAATCGTTTAAATTGGACAATCACTCTAGACTATATAGTTCTTGAATTTTTAGGACAATAGGAAAATTAGATTTTTATCCACTATAATCTCTCATAATAAGTCATTAGTGTGAGTAAATTTTCAATGAATATGCAATGTTACCAAAATAACACTAGAGTCATTAGTAAAGTGCAATCATGCCATCTATAATACTCCAGTATTATATCTCGAGTCAAAAATAATCACTCGTTATTACTCCTTATATTTCACACTTAGAAGCACCATTATGGCAGTATGCAACTCTTATGTTGAATTTTCATTTCTCGTTAAAAGTTCTTAAAAGTACATCCTAAAAGTTCTTATGTCAAGAAATTTGAAAATCCTGGTGGGGCCACGGTTTAAATTCCACCGTGAATTTTGTGACTGGCAATTCGGAAAGTCGAATAGAGAAATTTGTCTCCAGCTTCTTCTTTTTTAATTGGAGATGGCGAAAAAATAGAAATGGAGCGAAAATAGTCCATATCGTGAGTCGAAGCCCCTAGTCTTTTTTCTTTGTTTGGATTTTATAAAATTGGGGGAGAATGAGCAACAAATCGTGAGTGTATAACAATCCTATTTTTTCTCAGTTTCCTTCGACAATTAAATTTCATTAAAAAAATGGAAAATTTATAACTTTCATCTATGTTACTTTCTAATCCGTCCTTATAGTTCTAATTTGTTTGATGAAGTCTTATTTTTCACAAATTTTTCATCTAATCCCTCCTACACTAATTGATCTAGCCGTCCGATGATACCAAAGTGTACTACAAATTAAAATATTTGGATGCCCATGTGAACATGTACGAAAATTTAAGCTAATGGGACAACATCATAACATGAGATGAATAAATTATAGCCGATGTGAATGCCTACATGGACATTCACATTGAAAATTTTTTATTCATATCACACTATGACGTTATTAGATAAGTTATCGGCTAGAGTAGAGGGACTTGATTAAATAAATTAAGAATACGAGATTTTACTTGGAAAATACGTGAAAGTTTGGGAATTCAAAGTAGAAATTTTCCAAAAATATATTTTCATTTCATTTAGGAACATGACATGACAATAATATTTTCCTATTGTTTTTTAACGTACCATAATAATAGTTACTTCTTGTTGGCAACATACTTTTTCTATGATTTCTAAGCACTAAATTGGAATACTCAATTCTTTTTTTTTTCTTTTGATGTCAAAATCGAAATACTCATATCATCCTTTTTCTTTCCATTTTGGGTGATCTTCAAACATGTGTCATGGGTTGGTCAATTCTGAATGATCACACATCCGTGCAGCCTTAGGATTACGATCCCAAGTTAACCTTACACACACTCAACTTACAAGAATGAAGTATGAGAGTGAAGCTCGAATGTATTACTCGTGAGCAGGAGGTACATCTGAAGGGGAAGAGTCCCATATTTATACATGAGCAGGCTTGATCCTAGCCATTGATTCCCTCTCAATCCGACGGTCATATTCAAAGATGTCAAGAGGTCCTAGGGCATGGGGAAGCCCAACGAATGCCTGTCATAGGTCTATAGGATCAATCCATGGAGAATCCAGAGGGTCACTTGACACAAGGAATTGAACGGTCACGGGCTTGTCCCTCATTGCGCATGAGCCAACTCTTGTGTTGATCCCAAATCACTTGTGGGTTATTCACGAGCAGTTCGTGGGCTGGTTTGTGCATGGGACATGACCCTATCATATGGACGGTAGAATCACCCTTACTTTGTTTTAGCTATGGGTGTAGCTAAGTGAAGACACTAGTAATAAATAGATATGTTGAAGGGTGGGTCAAATAAAAAATAGTTTGATCCAAATTAATATACGTAACTTGTTGTGACCCATTTTAATATAATACACATCTAATGAAAAACATGAATCCGTACCTAATTTATATTTTAATTGACCCGACTTGATTAATATTGTTAAAATATTTTATATTAAACCAAATTTGAAAAAAACTCATAAGAAGACGGAGTGAGCAAATGTGAAAGAAAACAGAGAATTGTAAATGTCGAGTTGGATCTAAATAAACTGTAAACTTATAAGTTGTGAACTCAACCCCATCAAATATAAATTAAAAAATGAGTTTATAATCCATTTTGATAGGTCTAATAATAAGCATAACTACTATTTCGAATCGATTCTTCTTTCAATTTCAAGTCGACTCATTTGAGTATTTTGTCGAGCCAAGCTCCAGGCCCATATGCTTAACTCGATCGGTTCACGATCATAATCAAATCTCTATTGATTTTTGCAAAACACGTTTTCATTGACATAAAATTCCCTACAATTACAAATACTTTCCCGCATACATTATTACATAAAAGATGCGTGGGGAACTGCTCGAATGGCACTCGAATCGACTTCGAGTGCATCGAGCTTTCGGCTCGAGACCCGTGTCCCCATTTTATTTCACGTGCCGTTTGCGTGGAGAATGACTCAGCCCGCCACGTGTCCAAGTCGCAGCGAGCGGGCGGTGCCGGAAATCGAATTTAAAATTGGCCTTTTCTATTTCCCAATGCCCGGAACGCCTCGAGATGCGATCCGGGCCGTCCAATATGCGGTCGGCGTCTTCGCTATCCAACGGCGGTGGGCCTTCACGGGTGTGGACGGACGCTGCGATCTCAACCCTTCCCGCGCATCTCGACGGCCATGACGCCGCCGCGATCTCCCGAGTCGGCTAAGAACGCGTCACTGTCATCTACGTTTTAAGGTTTGCCCGCACTTCCATCTTTTTTTTTATTTGAACCTTTCTTGAATTTTCTTTTCTTTCCATGATTGGAGATGCTTTTGATCGGTGATTCGTATTTTATTCTAACTAAGTTTATACTTTTATTTTTTTAATTGAAGTAGTTAATTTCAAGAATTTTCTAAGATATTGATATTTTCTATTAAGAAAAAACCCTTTTGAAATCTTTCAGTTTTTGGACGAATTATAAGCACGGCTAATCTAGACTTGGTTTTCATTTTCATAATGTCTCGTATTGTGTATGAAGGTGTGAGTTAAGCAACTTATAATTTAATTGTGTAGCTCCCGAGTAGAGATGCAAAAATGGATTGGAAACCATTTATTAACCCATTTATGATGAGTTAGATCATCTATGGATTAGTTAAATTTTGTTAAATGATTTGATATGGGTTGAGTAATAAAGTTCAATAAAACGTGAGTTTTTTAATGGGTCTAAAGCACAATCTACCTGCAGTCGTTTCTTCACTTGTCTTTAGGTTCAAGTTGAGGGTTTTTCCGGGTGGGGCAACTTATTTTCTAGTTTTTTTTTTTTTTTTTTTTTTTTTTAACTTGTGATCTTCTTCTTTTCAAAAATGAAAAATATTAAAAAGGCATGATCTTTCATGCTTTAAAAAATGGTAAAAATTAATATCTAATTATACATGTCAATATTACTTACTAATCTTAAGAAATGTCCGATATTTTATTATAAAACTCGAAAATTTTGTAATAAAGAAAAAAAGTAGCAAACTTTTTTGGAACCTTTTAAAACCATTAAAAATTTTATATTGTACACACTGCAAGCATCACATAAAATTATTTGTTTTTAAATATATGTGTGTTTTAGTATTGTGGGTTGGGTCGGGAAGGGTCATTGAATTTGTATTGCAAAATAGGTAAAATTTGTCGAATAGGAACGAACCATTTTCGACTCAACCCAACTCATTTGATAGCCCTACTTTTGAGTTTGACTCTGTTGGAGGTCGCGTACTGCGTTCTATGTGCTTTCGACACCTTTTACGTGCTTGAGTGGCCTTCTCCCAATAAGTTTCGCTCACCCATCTATCTTCTCTCATCTTCGCTAAGAAAGAACTCAGTCTTTGCCAAAACAGAGTTTATGCAAAATTTCTCTACACCTGACGGAATAATTCGTACGTGCCAAATAAATAAAGAACACGACACACCCCATTTTGAATTAAATGACCAAAAGTTATGTTTAGTTCGCATGATAAAAGGAAACTTCGACCTTAATTTCAATTTTACTCAAGTATTATTTTCGAAAAGTCGTTCTTTGTATTATCTTCAAGATATATACCATGCGAATCTCAGAGTTTATGCGAAGTTTTTCTGCGCCTGACGGAATAATTCGTATTTGCCAAATAAATGAAAAACATGACGCACCCCATTTTGAATTGGATGACCAAAAGTCATGTCTATTTCGCAAGATAAAAGGAAACTTCAACCTCAGTTTCAATTTTACTCCAGTATTATTTTTGAAAAGTCGCTCTTTACGTTACACCATGTGAATATCGGGGGTCGCTTTGCAAGAACGTCAAAAGAGGAGGCAAACGTCACCAACATAAGACCACTTTTCTCTTCTTCCTAGAAGGGCCCGGCTCCTCTCTCTCTCCCTCGTTATAAAAGCACCCCTCCACCACCTGCAAACCCTAATTTTCAAAGCTCCTCGCACGCCACCTTTCGACCCCCCACCAGTCCTCGCCTGCTGCTGCGGAGAAGAAGCTCTCTTCTTCGTCTTCTTCCCCTCTCTGGGGTTCCCGAGAAGACGAGCTTCCCTCTGCAGCAGCGCCCCCTACACCCACAACACGAGTCCTATCTCGGCTTTCTATACATATAAATAAGAACGGATATGGCTCGCTCTCTCACCTCCTTCTCCAAGCTCGTCCCCGCTGCGATCGCGGTCAGGCTCTCCCTCGCCGTCGCTCGGTGAGTGTTTTTCTCGCGACTGTCCTTGTTGGTTTGCTCGTTGCTGTCGTGTGATGAGAACTGAATTATGCTAAAGAAGATAATCGGGTTCGTAGAAAGATGGTTGCCTGATATTGCGATAGTGAATGTGAACACAAAGGCAGTTTGATTAATTTAGACCGATGAATCCGTTCGCAGGCGGGGCTTCGCGGCGTCGGCGCCTGGTGCGGCGTCGGCCGGATTCGGTAGGGGAGGATCCAGGGCAGGCCTCGTCGGGAAAGTGGAGGAGATGGCGGCGATGAAGGAGCAGCCCGGGGGGCCCTCGTCGGCGTGGGCCCCGGACCCGGTGACCGGGTACTACAGGCCGGCGAACCGCGCGGCGGAGATCGATGCGTGGAGCTCCGGGCGATGCTTCTCAATCACAAAGTCAGGACGCAGTAGAGGAGAGGAGGGAGGGGGTTGAGACTTGACTTGAGAGGAGTTTGGGTTGCGCTTTGTCTTGTGTCGAAATGTTTCTATCGGTTGTCGTTTTGTGTGTCGTTTCTCCATTGGTCGAAGGTTACTATGCAAAAGTTTGACTAAACACGACTCTCTCTCTCTCTCTCTCTCCCCTTCCCTCCCTCCCTAATTTAAACGCTTAAATCGTGTTAAGAGTTATATCTTCTCTTCTCAAAAGAAGTGGGATTGGTTTGTACTCGGATAAAAGCGAAAGGTACTTCTTTTTTCCTCTATTGAAAATATTATTTAAACATTAGAAAATTGTGAAGGAATTTAATGTGTGAATATTAGTATATATGCAAAAGTTTCAGGAATTTTCAATTTAGAAAAAAATTGGAAGTGCACAAGCTGTAGATATGTAAAAAATTAAAGTCGTCAGTAACTTAATTAGCTAAACTCGATTGATATATCAAATGATTTTAGATGTAGGTCATGGAACTGAAACCAAGACATGACTCTAAATGTCACTTCAAAAGTACAATTCAAAAATTGAAATTGATAGATTGGGGAGTACTAGAAAGCCAGCCAACTCAAATAAAATAAAGAGAAATTTTCACCGAGCAAAAAGGAGAGAGGTATTCGAATAGTCAATAGTTTTCTTTTACGAACCATACCATTTTTCAAGATCGGAGCCAACAACTACTCGGCAACCTCTCTTAAAGACGATTTCTATAATATTTTTATTTCACTGAAAAGATGGCCATATGAATTAATATCATCACCGTATGCATATATAATGCATACGCAATATATTACGTCAAGGCATTTGGGAAGTAACTTCAACTGTTAAGGGGCACGTGAATAATTCACCACTTGTACCTCATAAAATTAGTGGGATTTCGTTGAAAGTATATCTATTGGACAAAGAAATTTAAAGATTCAATGTAGTGGGGAATTGAAAGCAATGATTACCAACATCACATAATCCACTTGAGGGAGTTTAAGAATATCTAGAGAAAATATTGCATACAACTTTGATTCTACGTCACCCCTGTAAGAGTTTATTGACGAAATGATATGTGTTATCGGTAGGCCCACCATAAAAAATTTTGAAACCCTCTTTCTCCTTTGCTTCACGATTTCGCTTGCTCTCTGTTCTCTTTTTCCTTTCTTTCAGTTTGGGCTAGTGGCTGGTACTCAGCCATGGCGGACGATTGATCATAGGTGAGGGTGCCATAACCCTCGTCCGCTAGAGGCAAGGGTTGCTTTCTCAAATTCAGGGAGGGCTCACCAGATTCTTCTGAAGTTGTAGGGAGTCGACAACATCGAAACTGCAAGCGGCTTTGTGGATGCAGGGGCTTGGGGAGGGAGGGGATAGAGCGTCGCATGAGAGAGGAGAGAGAGGGCTTTCAAAATCTCTAACACTGGTTACACTGATGACTGCATGTTGTTCAGTCAAAGAATTCTTGCAAGGTAGATGTGAATCAAAGTTGTATGCAATATTTTCCTTGAATGACCGGTGCAAATTTTTTCCATATACCAAATATCTCTCGGTTCCAGTGTAACATCAATCTCAATCCCATTCGATAATAGTAAGGATAATTACTAAATTGATCCTATACCTATTGTAGTTTAGTAAAAAAATTCAATTTTGCTAATAAGACCCTAAATCTTTGCGTAAAATTTCAACGTAGTCCTTTTGATTAATTGTCACTGGAAATGACTGACGTAGTATAAAACTATCACTAGTTGTTCTATAGGCGTGGACAACTTTATTCAGAATGACTTCCTGTGTGGATCACTACATGGACGGTTTCCTACAATGCTGGGAAAATTATATTGGAATTTCATGCAAATGTTTAGGATTGCATTAACAAAATTGAGAAGTTTGTGACTAAGATTAACATCCATACAATAGATTTACAATAGATTTAGTAATTTTGAAGTGATATTTGTATTCAATTTTTCTTCAAGTCTGAGGTAGGGACTCGGGATCGTTCCAATTATCTCCATATCATTTTAATTTTATTGGATGTCTCAAAAGGTACCGGGGCCCATGTTATGAAACTAGCCGAGGTGCTCCAAATCATTGTACTTGATCATGAGAACCCTTCCTAAAACCTCTACTGGGTAAAGTCTTGAATTTCGAAAATCTAGAGGCCCATTAAAGTGGCGAATAAAACATGATTTGGAGCTTGGACTAAGTCGACCGCCCATCATCAAGTCTGATCTTGGACCATTATTTGGCCAGACATAGGTTGTAGATGTGGAGATGGGGGCATGCGAAGTTAGGTCAGAGGTTCATCACAATTTAATCTGTCATATAACAGAAGGGCCTCCCTATTTAAACGCTTAAATCATGTTTGAGAGTTAAATCTTCTATTCTCAAAAGAAGTGGAATTTATTTATTTATTTTTTTTTTGGTAAAGGTAATAGATATATAGAGCTTGGACAAACAAACAAAGATCGGATCCAAAACATACACTCTCAAAGACTTAAGAGTGAATGGGATCCGACAAAAGGCCAAGAGGCAAATAAAACAAACTCAAAGAGAACAAACCAACCCAACCCGAAGGCAACAGGTGGACCGAACCTCAGACCCTTCTATCGAAGGAAAAGAACGGAGAAGCCTAAGAACAACAGAAGCAACTAAAGAGGTTCAGCTACAGTAGAGAGGACAACCAGATCGAAACCCCACCCCCTCTGTAGTCTTCTAATCCTCGGAGAAGGGCGAACATCCGTGAATGTGAGAGCTTTGTCTCTCACCACCCTGATGAGATGATTTTTAAGGGCCGAAACCACCAAGGATTCACCCCTAAAGATGATCGCATTCCTCTTATTCCAGATGAGATGACACAAAGCACCGAAGGAGAATCGAGCTATCCTGTGGTAGAAGTCCTTCCCAGTAAGGAATTTCCTAGCCCAGGTGAGAACTTCTTTCCAACATCTATTCCTCCACGGCAAATTACACCTGGCGGCCCAGAAGAAGGCCAGCGAAGCCGAAGTGCGGCACCGGAAGAACAGATGATCGATTGAGTCTGGGACTTCACTACAAAAGGCGCATACATTAAAATCAATGCGGCCATAGTTTAAAAGCATCACCTGCGTGGGAAGCCGGTTTCGAGATATGAGCTAGAGAATAAATTGGTAACGAGGGGCTACATCATTATCCCAGATAAGAGAAGCCCACTCCACCCGATCTTTCTTAGCTCTTAAGGCGTTCCATGCAGATGCAACCGAGAAGGAGCCCGAAGGATCACCACACCAAATAAACCTGTCATTGTCCGACGCCGACAACGGAGAGAGACGCCCCATCGATCAACAACTCCCCGAACGAATGGCCCAAAGGGGTGTATAAATCAGCAGCCACCACATAATGGGAGCCGCATACCGTCCCCGAAAGAGGGAGGAACAAAGCCATCAAGAGGGCCACATGGAAGCCGATAATCATGCCATAAAGACACCGACAGCCCATTTCCGATTTTCCACATGAACGAAGTTCGGAAGTGATTTCTAAGCTGGAGTATTTTCTTCCACGCCCAAGAACAAGTCCTAGGTTGAGAAATAATCCAGAAGTTCTTCTTAGACAAGAAAATGGAGTGAATCCACCGGCACCACATCGATTCCTTGTCTGTGAAAAGGATCCATATGAATTTGAGCATAGAAGCTCTATTGCAATCTTTTAGATTTCGAATGCTGAGGCCACCTTCAACTTTCGGTTGACACACATCATCCCATGCCACTTTGGCCCCTCCTCGCCCAAGGGCCGTTCCCTTCCATAAGAATTGCCTCATAATCCGCTCAATGTTCGACAAAACCGAAGAGGGAATAGAGAAAACACTTGCCCAAAATGATTGAATCGAATGAAGCACCGAACGAATCAGCTGCAGCCTCCCTGCAAAAGACAGAAAACGATGCGCCCAGGATTGAATCCTAGCGGTGATACGCTCCGTCAATGCAGTACAGTCAGCCTTACTCAATCTGGAGGAGATAATGGGTACCCCAAGGTAGCGAACAGGAAGTTTCCCTTCTTGGAAACCAAATGCCCAGAGAATTCTGTTCCTAATAGACGAATCACCTCCCGAGAAGAAGATCTCACTCTTATTTTTGTTAGGAAACAATCCACTCCAATAAGAAAATATATCCAGGCCTCTTTTCAACATAGATACGGAAGACCAGTCAGCATGACAGAAGAGAAACACATCATCAGCGAAGAATAGATGCATTAGTTGAACCGGCTTACATCTCCAGTAATACTTGAATTCATTATTCGCAGTTCGGGAAACCAATAATCCAGAAAACACTTCCATAACCAATGTGAAAAGGTAGGGTGACATAGGATCCCCTTGCCTCAAGCCACGACCTCCCGGAAAGAAGCCGTGGAGATCACCATTAATAGATATGGAATATTTAGGTGTACGAACGCAAGCCATCACTAACTTTATAAATCCCTCCGGGAAGTGGAAAGCCGAAAGAACAAGTTCTAGAAACTCCCAATCTACCGTGTCATATGCCTTATGAAAATCGACTTTCACCGCACACTTAGGCAAATATGGATGGAGATGAAACCCCGCAAACAATTCCTGGACTAGGAGGATGTTATCTCTAATTTTCCTTCCTTTAACAAACGCATTTTGAGATGGACTTATCAAATCATTTAAGACCGCTGCTATGCGATTGGCCAGGATCTTTGTAATCACTTTATATATTGTGTTACAACATGCAATCGGCCTAAAATCAGAGACAACACTAGCATTGGGAACTTTAGGGACGAGAGCAAGAATGGTAGCATTTACCTCTCTCAACAGTCGGCCGGTTTGGAAGAAGTCATGAACCGCCTCCATCACCAATGGGCCTACAATTTCCCAATTGGTCTTGTAGAATTCAGCCGAGAACCCATCAGGACCAGGGGCCTTGCCTTTGGCTAAGGAGAACAGAGTGGTCTTGATTTCCACATCAGAAACCGGCTCGGTGAGGAAGCGAATCTGATCAGCTGCTAGCGGTTGTCAAATGACCCAATCCATCTCTTGGAGAGACGGCCTGGTTAAGGCTTCATGAGGGGAAAGCAACGAAGAGAAATAACTAATAAACACATGCAGCACCAATACCGGATCAGTAATTACAGCACCAGAGGGGTCCTTCATAGATAGGATCCTGTTGGTGAGTTGTCTCCTTTTTACCGAATGGTGAAAAAATGTTGTATTTCTGTCACCCTCTTTCAACCATCTAATTCTCGACTTCTGTCTATGATAGGATTCTTCATGGTTTCTCAAATCAACAAACATCCTGCGTTGGCTTCTCTCGAGTTCGGCAAGCACAAGGCTGGACGGGTTTGATTGAAGATCTGTTTGGGTGGCTCTGAGGGCCTCTCTTGCCTCAGCCGTTCTAGCCGAAATGTTAGAGAAAGCATCCTGGTTGAGGAGCTTGAGCTGAACTTTCAACATCTTCAGCTTGGATACTAACTTGAACATAGGAACACCCCTGACCGGGCTATCCCACACACGTCGCACAATCGCCTTAAAATCCGGGTGATCTGTCCAGAAATCGAAGTACTTGAAGGGTTTCCTCCTTGGGGACGGATGAACAACTCTTACAACCATCGGCGTATGGTCTGAAATGCCAGGGTTCAGAAATGCCGCCTCCGAATACGAGAAATCCATATTCCATTTGTTGTTAACCAACACTCGGTCTATCTTCCTCATTTTTCTCGAACTCCCTGCCGAGGTTGACCAAGTGTAGTGGAGGCCAACAAATCTGAGATCCGTTAGCTCTGTTTGCTCAAAACAGTGGCGGAATTCATCAAAATACGGGATCCAATTGGTTGAACCACCAACACGGTCCGAGGGATCCTTGATCGCATTAAAATCTCCAGCAACCAACCAAGGAGAGTCCTGAAAGAGATCATTATAGTGCTGGAGGTCCTCCCACAGAGGTCTCCGACGGGCAAACGAGTGTTCACCATAGACGGCAGAGATACAGAAACTCAATCCAGAGAGATTACAGATAAAGGTGCCATGAATTACTTGATCATTGATAGAAATGGGAGAAAATGATCCCTGATCCGGGTTCCAGCTGAGCCAAATCCTCCCACGGGGAGCGTAATCATAATTAGCACACCACTTCCACCCCCTAATGAGGGTATCCGAGACTGAATCAAAAAACTCCATAGGAACTTTGGTCTCAATCAGGCCGATAAGAGAGAGCTTATTAACAGCAACAAAACGCCTGATCTCGACACGCCTAAGAGGATTTAAGATACCTCTCATATTCCAAAAACCGATAATCATCAAAAAACAAGGGTCAGAATTACCTCTTCCTGGAGGTCCTCGAGCCAGCAGCAACCTTTTTTGGATTGCCTGGAGGAGGGGTATCAGACAAGAGCATCAGGAGCTGGTCCTGAATATTTGCAACTAATGGTGGGGTCAGCCTTTTGGGAGCAGGTTTATCTCCAGCCGGAGAATCATCTTCACTCGAATCCTCTTGAATGCTTGAGTTACAGATCTCTTCCAAGCTCACAAACGGAGGCGAAGGAGCATCCAGTCTAGGAGGGTCTGCTTTAGAAGGAGGATCCAACCTTGCCGGGACGTGCGTCACTGGCTCAGGGGATTCCTTAGGGTCATTGGGATTCGGCTTTAGCACTTGCCCTTCTTCTGTAGGAGGAGAGAGGCCAAAGGAAGCCGCAGCTTCTGCTGCTCTGGCGGCAGCAGTAGCCTAAGAAGTGGAATTTGTTCTTACTCGTCTAAAAGCAAAAAGTACCTTTTCCCCTTTATTGAAAATATTATTTAAACTTTAGAAAATTGTCAAGAAATTTATATGTGAATCTAACTATATATGTGAAAGTTTCGAGAATTTTGATTTTTGTTTTTATTTTTTAAAAGTCCAAGTGCGCAAGTCATAGATACATATAAATTAATATTCACCCTAAACAAGTCAGGAACTTTATTTGCCAAAGTTGAATATATCAAATGATTTAGAAGCTAAAACAAAACATGACTCTAAATCTCATTTTGAAAGTCCAATTCAAAAGCTTATATTGATAAATTGAGGAGATCATATCTATACAAAGAGAATATACTATCCTTTATGTCTGAGATGTCACTTGTGAGATAGCATTTGAACACGGATGCTTGTGTTTGATGTGCTGAGTCAATATTCTAGCGAAGTGAAAATGTGGTGCATGAACAATTGGCCACGTGTACAAGACAAAATTAGTGAGATTCCATTGAAGTTATGTCAATTGGACAAAGAAATTGAAAGATTCAATGTAGTGGGTAATCGAAATCAATAAATACCAATGTCGCACAACCCACTTGAGCAAGTTTAAGAATGGTGGGAGAAAATATTGCATACGACGCTCATTTTGTGTCTCCTTGCAAGAGTCATGTGTTGTTGGTGGGCCCACAATCAGAAATTCTTCCCCCGCCCCTTCCCTTCTACTTCACGACTTTGCTTTGTTCTCTTTCTCCTTTCTTTCCCTTTAGCCTGTAGCTAGTACTTGCCCATGGCTGGCCACAAGCAAGGGTGTAGCGGCCCTTGATGACCATGGGTGAGGGTTGCTTTCCCGAATTTGGCATGTGCTTGACCCTCACGACTAGGACAAGGGTCATCCTCGCAGCCTTTGGCGAGGGTCACCTTGCAACCTGGGTGAGAGCTAGCTAGATTTAGAAGTTGTGGAGGGAGGCAACGACATCGAAGCCATAATGGACCTTGAGGATGTAGGTGCTAAGGGAGGGGTTGGGGTCGCGGGTGATGATGACGAGGGGCTTGGGCTTGTTCTTGGATGGCAGATGAGGTGGAGGCAGCGATGAGAGAGAGCAAAGCTACGTCATGAGTTGGAAGGAGGGAGGCAAAGCATGTCATGGAGAGAGCGTCGTGGGAGAGAGGAGAAAGAGGGCTGTCAAAATTTCTAATGTTGGGCCCACAAACGACACATGTCGTTCAATCAATGGACTCCTGACAAGGGTGATGTAAAATCACAGTTATATGTAATATTTGTTTGAATGGTTGGTGCAAATTTTTCCATATGCAATGATATCTCTAGGTTCTAGTGTAACATCAATCTCAATCCCATCCAATAGTAGTGAGGATAATTACCAAATCGATCCTCAACCTATTGTAAGATGCATATTCAATCATAAAATTTTCAATTTTACTAATAAAACGCTAACATTTGTGCAAAATTTCAATATAGTTCTTTTGGCCAATTGTACCGAAATTACTGACGTAGCGTAAAACCATTGATGGTTCTCCTCTTGATGTGAACAACTTTATTCGAAATGACTTCTTACATGAATCATCATTGTAACATCCCGGGTCTCCATTGTACACATATTGTCCGCTTTGGACACTAAGTCCTCACGGTTTTGTTCCTCTCGGGGCAGCCCATATTACCCCAAGAAAATGCGTATATACAATTAAAGGGACCCAAGCCTTATAAGCTAGCCTAGTACTCCCTTCCTAGGCGATGTTGGACAAGAGAGGGGCTCCTTCCTTGCGCACGCCCGGAGACTGTCGCTTGGACCGTCACACTTTCCACCTCTTAATAGAAGAGCGCATGTCCGGGGACCATCGCTTGGGCCGTCACACTCTCCACCTCTTAATAGAAGAGCGTCCTCGTTGTGGCCCAACACGAGGTCGGGAGTCAGAACAGTATTCTTGCTGTAGCCCCACATGCGGTTGGGAGTCGGCTTTGATACTACTTGTAACATCCCAGGTCTCCACTGTACATATATTGTCCGCTTTGGACACTAAGTTCTCACGGTTTTGTTCCTCTCATGGTAGCCCATACTACCCCAAGAAAACGTGTATATACAATTAAAGGGACCCAAGCCTTATAAGATAGCTCAATACTCCCTCCCTAGGCGATATAGGACAAGAGAGGGACGCCTTCCTTGCGCACATCCAAGGACCGTCGCTCGGGCTGTCACAGTCATGTAGACAGTTTCTTGCGACAATTGGCTAAGAGAACAGTATCAGAATTTCTTGCAAATGTTCCGGATTGCATTGGCAAAATCGAAAAGTTTATCACTGAAATTAGTATCCATACAATAGATTTAGGACAGATTTAGTAATTTTGAAGTGATATCCATATTTGATTTTTCTTTGAATTTGAGCTGCAGATTCGGGATCGTGCCAATTATCTTCGTGTTGTCTTAATTTCACCAACATCTCAAAAGATATCGAAGCTTTGTGTCATGAAACTACTCGAGGTACTCCAAATCATTGTACTTGCTACTTGATAACGAGGACCCTCCCTAAAACCTCATTTGGGTAAAAATTCTTGAATTTTGAACAATCTAGAGGCCCATCATTAGAGTGGTCACAAAACATCTGACTTGGAACTTGGACTAGGTCGCATCCCCATCATCAAATTTGGTCTTGGACCACTAGCTAGGAAACTGCACATGATGTGATGAGCATGAGTTTTTTTGGTCAGTCCTTAGGTCGTAGATGTGGAGATGGCGGCATGTGAACTTGGCTCAGAGGTTCTAACCACAATTTAATCTGTCATGTAGCGGGAGGGCCTCCATATTTATTAGCATCGTCTCGCAACCCACATGACTCTCCAGATTTTCCTCAGATTTTTTTTTGGCCCAGGACCCGCCTCTGTGCACAAGCACATGCAGACCTACTCATCAAATTTTCGTTACTAGTACATTTAAGGAACTTTCTTTGTATTACGGTCTCAACCCATGACTATTATTATTATTATTATTTGGAAGATTATACAAAACCCTATAAACTTTGAGCGTGGCAGACGTTTGCCCACGAACTTTCAACTATTTCACAATATCCCCTCGACTTTCATTATACTACATTCGTAAGCTTTATTTTATCTTTCAGTTAGAATGTGCCATGCGCATGACATTTAAATGGTAAAAGTCTATTTTTATTTCATTCTCTAAGTAAATCTCTCTTTTATCATTAATATTGTAAAAAATGAAAAAAATATATATAGAAAACGGGAGGAATTTAACTTAACTAAAATTCTAAAAGTAGGAAAATATATATTAATCATACTATTAAAAAATAAAATTTTATTGAAATTTGATACGTATAGACTTTAATAGTATTAGATGAGGTATTTGAAGGAAAATAATAAATGCAAATTAATAAAAAGGGAAATGGCATCGATAACAAACTGCCCAAATGACAAAATTTGCTATAGGGATCGTTCGTATGAAAAACGATTGACTGGTACAAATATTCTAATAGATGAGAAAGGGAAATGAATAACCGAAATACAGCATGATATTTTTAAATACCTTTTATTCATCAATTATTTTTCATTAATTAACATTTTAAAGGTACATAATGAGCATCTTATTTTTCCAATTTGACCTTTCTATTGAGGTATTTTCCACTTTACCTGTTGTGTTGCCTTTTCTCAAGATGTCTTATGATAATACATTCATCCTCTCAATTTTTTTTATCTTTAAATATTGCTATTGATATATCTCTTTTACGATGTGAATATTTGAGTTCATTTGTTTTCTCCAATTTCCTTATTTTTCTAGTTTCCTTTTTACAAAGATGGGGGTAAAAGAGATTTCTTTAAAAAAAAAAAGAAATGAAAATACACTTTTAGCCCTAAAAAGTAATGTGCATTACACATTACCAATTGTAACAAAATGGAGGGAAGAATGGGCAATAGCTGACGTATGTTACTTTCCAAATTTGAAATAGTGTTATGTAATTTTCCCTATTGTTATTATCGTTATACATTTTTCCTATTTTCTAGTTAACATAATTGAGAGGATCTTATGGGTATTCTGTGTAATTCCATGCATGTATTTCGACGCTACCCTGGTTTGATATTTTGCCCACTATTAATAAATACTTTCTGACATTAGGGACATAAGATAGTAAAAGAAAATATTTGCATAAGATGTCCTAACAATCACTATTTATTGATATTCGAATGTGGATTTAATTTACGAAATTTTTTTATTGTCTTCACGGTATTACACGCTCTTGAGTTCTCTTGAAGTCATGGATAGTAATGGCCAAAGAAATCTTTTCATGAAAACGTACTTTTATGTTCTTGAAAAGATTGATTTACTATCCAAAAAGCGCCTCTACTTCTTATCCAAAATATAGTACCACACCAATACGGATTTTTAATGAAAGATCAAAATCTATTTTTCTATGATCCAAGGTTACCGATCATCGAGATTAGGATTTTCAAGATTCTCATAAATGTCATATAAGTAGGAAGACCACTAGCAAAACCACGAGCCTTGGGGCCCTTGGATTAGAAAAGGCCTTTCGTGCTCATGCTTTCCGCAAGGTTTATGTTCGTACTTTTCCAAGGTCTCCATAAACACAAAAATAAAATAAAAAATCTAACCTGAAATTCTCCTCTTTTTTTTTTTTTTTTTTTAATCCTCCACATCTGAAATAGAAAATGCAGGCGTTTTACAGAGGGGGAGGGGGGGTTGAAGTGAAAACTGAAAAGGGTTCTGAGGGGCCCCTAATTAATAATTGACCTGCGATTTACAGAGTCCCACGTTCCGCAGCTTTTCCGGTGTCTTGTTCCTACGACGTCTGTACTTTGACAAGGGCCAGGAGACTTGTCGTGTTTTTCTGTGTGCTTTTTCCACGAATTTTCATGGCCTCCCCATAAAAAATGACCATGACCAGTCATTTTCGGGAAAGATTACGAGACCGCGATTCAATATATTTTTGCCTAGGCCTGGAGGCCTGGTTTCTCTGGGTAGGATTTGCTCCATTTCTTATTGTAGAATTTAAAAATACTAAAGATTGTACTGCCCTGACTCCCGAAGATACTCCTGATCCTGCATTTCCCCGTTACTACTATTGAAAATCTCAAGTTAAACGTTCAAGATCCATTTACCCAAAATTAATATGATAGCATATTTATTTAAAATTAATTTTTATCTCACGAAAATTAATCATGGATAAGATTTAGATTGGAAAAGTTGGTTTGGGATGTTTGATAAGATGAAAATTAATTTTGGTGCAAATGTGATGAGATGTTAATTTAAAATTTATAATGGTATTAATCTTATATTGTTTTGTGAAAAAGAATATTAAGGACGAGAAAAGATGCTACGCTAATCTAGGACTACTCTAGATACATGGAAAATCGAGTCTAGTTATTTGTCTTGTCGAGCAATTCACGCTTGTTGGAACTCACCTCGATGGGCTTGGAAGACTAATCAAACCTAATCTAGCTTTCATTTTTTTTTTTTTAAGATGCACTTTATAATTACAAAAATAGACACGAAATACCTGACTTTACCCAGTATTTGAGCTTAAAAAACTCAAAGCCTATTCATACTTGATTTTAATCGAGTCAAGTTCAAACATATCTATTTTCTAATTGGGTCGTGCTAGAGCTTATGCGCACCGACAACGTGATTCCAGTCGACTTGGCTCAATTACACCCTTAATTTTGAGACAGGGATTAGAGGAAGAAGATGCCATGTCAGCATTTTTCTCTATGAGGTTGCAACCCTGTTTTCTTGTTTTTTTCCCCAGGAAATTTCCTCGTCCTTGCTCGTACGCGATATGGTCAAGGGCAATTATCATCGTTCAGTCCCATTAGATATCATGTAGGCACCAACTACTCTTGTCCAAAGAGATCTCCATTATGACACCATCCAATCCTTTTCTTTTCTAGCTACTTAACTGAAAATATACTAATGAACTCGTTAAAAAATGACAAATACCCATCAAAATTTTCACACGCACCAATAAAAAAGACGGGAGAAAAAACACAACCAATTGCCCAAGAAAAAACAATGAAATGTCAAAAACATTTTCACGTGAAATTACAGTACTAGATTCATCCGTAGCATTTAAGATCTTCCAAATCCAGACTTTGACTAAGTTCCCCCACTAGAACAAGCCAAATTTCACGGGCTGGGCCAACAAAAACAGTACCAAAACATGGACCAGCACGTGTGCGCAAGCGACCCCAACACGAACACCTGATGCAGCAGTCCATCTCTCGTTCGTCGACCATACCAATCACACAAGATTCGATAGCAACATCATATCATCAAACGTCGGTCGAATTACACGAGGGATATGATAAGCTGAAGAAACAACGTTCGTCTTTCTCTCTCTCTCTCTCTCTGCGCTCTTTCACTGACAATAATACCAGTTCTCATTCCACTGATCTTGAAGCGGAAACCATACAAGTTATTACTCGATCCACATCAAAGACCAGAAGTAATCAAACCCCAAGAAAGTTTTTCTTAAGCTTAAAGCGCAAAAGAGCAAAACTTAAGAGTAAATACACACTTCTGCTGTAGTGGAGACCAATACTCGAAAAATGAACAGAAGACGGAAGAGAGAGAGAGAGAGAGAGAGATTCAAAGAGTCTTCCTGTAGTCTTCAGCCTCTCACGGCCAAAAGTGAAGGAATCGCAGCCAGATTTGGGCTTGTCGTGGCGTTATTGCGGTTTCTACTGGCGACGACACTCTTCTCTCTCTTCGCATCCTTGGTATACGCAGGCCTCCCGAAAGCTCTCATGGGGCTCGCAAACGCCCAGCCCCAGCTCCTATGACCCCTCGCTCCTCCGTGAACGACGGCCGCCGTCGCCGACGACCTGCTGCTGCTGCTGTGGGCCATTTCTTGATCGGCCGAACAACCTGTCGACACCCAGTGTGACGAAGAAGATGAGGACGATGACGACGAGGCCATCGCCGCGAACCCGCCGAAGATCCCGCCGCACCTCACCCTCTCGCCGCCGTGCGCGGCGGAGATCCTGGGCTTCTGGTGGCTGCGGCCGCCGGCCTCTCGCTGGGACTCGACCCTCCTGAGGGTGCAGTCCCCGAACCCAGTCGAGATCCGCTCGAAGAAGTCGCCCGAGAAGCTCCTGCTTCCGCACCCGACGGATCTGGATCTCGAGACTTTCCTCTCGAACGACGTCGCCGCCGAAGCCGAACTGGAGCCTGCATTGTCGCTGTTGCCGTCTTCGACGATGGGCCCGTTCATTGCATTGGACGTGTACTGCGACTGCGAGTGTGACTTCGAGTCTCTCCTCGCGACCGCACTGCCAGAGCCAGAGCCAGAGCCAGAAGCAGCAGTGTAAGAGGAGAGATAGAGGAAAGACCAGAACCCACCTCGCCGCCGAGGGCTAAAGTCGTCGTTGCCCGCCTCCTCGTCCAGGAACCGCCCGCCACCCGTCCTCGGGGTCGCCGTGGACTTGCTCCTCTTAAACGAGATCATCTCCGCCGCCGTCGTCGCCCCGGCGGCGGCTTTCTTCTTCTTCCTGCTCTTGTTCTTGGCCAAGAGGAAGGGCACGATCCTCGACGCCCTACGGGCGTGGTAGACGTCGCCGCCGCCTCCGCCTCCGCCGCCGCCGTCTTGGCGGTTGGAGGGAAGGGAAACGGCCGGGTTGACGGAGACGGAGGACGCGGCAGGGGGGAACGCGGCGGCGTAGCCGCGGGGGCGGCACCGGATCTGAAGGGAGGAGAGGAGGAGGCGGAAGAGGAGGAGGAGGGGCGGGGAAGGGGGAGAGGGGAGGAGGAGGAGACGAGCTTGCCGAGCTTCTCTTGGAGGCAGAAGGCGCAGATCCCGCCGAGGTTGCCGCGGAAGGGGTGGTCGGCGCACTGCATTCCGTCGCCGGCGTCTTGGTCTTGGTCCGCGGCGACGCCGCTGATCTCGTTGCCTCCTTCTTTGAGAGCCTCCATTATTATGCTTTCTTCTTCTTCTTCTTCTTCTGCGCTAGCTAGGGCTCTTTCTCTTCTTTTCTTCTACTTTTGAGATTGTGGATTGTTTCTTCTGGTGGGGATTTCTCTGGTTTCGAGGGCTAAAAGATGTTTCGTTCGTCTGCTGATATTTTTCTCTGGGGTTACGGCTGATGGGATTTCTTGATAATGTGATGCGTGCGACATGAGAGAGAGAGAGAGAGCGAGGGAGCCCTAGGAGCACGTGGACGACTGACTTCCTTCCATGCATTAAGAGAGACCGAGAGAGAGAGAGAGAGAGGCAGAGAATAAGACAAGTCATGTGGAGATTTTCCAGACGAATCCTAAAGTAAAACATTGCTTTGCTGCAAACATGCTTAGATTAGATGAATCCGCGAAGGTCACCGTATATGCAGGGGTTTTGTTAAGGAGCACGGGTTAATCTTATTTCTGTCATGGCTTAATATCACAAAAAATTCAAAAGTCATATACCTAAAATATATTTATTTAAAATTAATTTTTTTTTAAAAATCTCAAACTAATATACCTATAATAAATTTACTATTTATTAGTTTCGTTAAATTTTACTATTAAATTGCTAAGTGTAATGACATGTGGCATTTGATATATTTACTAGTTTAATATTTTATCCTCTGTTTGTCATTTATATATCAGTTTTGCAATATTTTGTGATATTAATCTAATTTAATGCAAATAAACAAAAAATATATTTGTTACAAATATACCAATTTAGGAATTTTGGTAGTTAAAAAAATAGTGTAGCATAAATTTGTTCTAGATATATCAAATTGAGTTTTTTCATAGTAAAAAAATTAATTTAAGATAAATTTTATCACATGCGTACCACTTTAGAGTTTTTTTTATGGTATTAACCATTTCATTAATTCTAACACCCAAAAGGAGGAGCTGTGGGGGATCTGTGTGCATCTTAAGGTCTAAAGCTGATGTAATAAGACAAAGTTTTGTTAGCTTTGCTCGTCTCAATGAGGGAAAAAAATTGACTTGGACTTCTTAAATATTTTATGTAACATTTGACATTGATGTTGGAGTAAAATGCGCATCACCTTTTATGAGATGCACCTACGAGCTATATTAGAATAGTCTAATCGGAGACTTGGCATGATTTGAAATAGTTAATATATCTTAATTGGCTTATAATTCATTGATTTAAATTTTTGAACGAAAGCATGTTTAATTGATATGTCGATAGATTCGAACTTGGGCTTTCTATTACCAATCTCTCTAAGGTGAAAATATCAAACTTATATTGTGTGCTATTAACAAATGGTATTAGAGCCATTATTTGAAAAAAAATTGAGATGCATATGTGAATTGAATGAACTCACATTAGAGAATTGAGATGGTGTGATGTAAAGTATATAATATTATCCTGTCTATAATTCGTTCGCTTGAACTTTTTGAATAAAAGTAGATCTAACTTTATAAATAGACTTGGATTTATTGGTGATCTCCCTCAAGTGAAGGTATTGACCGTCTACTATGTTCTCCCAATAGCTGCCCTTTCTTCCCTTTGGTCCCATCCCATAGGGGTGATCAGGTCCAGGGTGGGTAGGGTCTAGACTTGGACTATCTACCCAATTATGTTATAACCAGTTCCCATTTTTTGGACTCTCTATCCAACTCTGTTATAACTGACTTCCCTTTTTTGGATTATGTACTCGACCTTGTTTGTATTGGACCCTGTACCTGACTCACCCTATTTTTTCGATTCGATTCTAGGGTCAACCCTATTTCCATTAGAACCTGTTTTGCAACATCTCGATATCTTATACGACTTCAAATTTTATATTAATATATAAGAAAATAACGTAATTCTCATAATTTGTATTGAAACATTAAGCACTTGTAATAAATAAATACATGAAATTTTTTACTAAACGAAAAATTAATAATCCATAGGGCTAATTATAATAAATAAAATCATAAGGCAAAGCAAAAATCATAACATTACATAAACATTAGCAACAAACATGAGTCTAATATTAGTCTTTTTCCCACAACTATTACATGAAACTATTCATTTATGCAAGCATAACTCCTCCCACAAAAGAGAAATTAGGCGAGCCAATTCACGTGGTACACAAGAATTTGACGGCGACGAACACCGTCCATCCATCGGACAGTGCGAGAGGGAGCCGGTGAGGGAGGGAAGCGAGTGAGGAAGAGGAACGACGAAAGAGGAGTGCCGTGCGTGTCAGAGAAAGCCAAGAGGAAAAACGCCGTGTAATTGCGAGAGTAAGAATAGAAATCAGGGGAAAAAATAGGGTTTTGGAATTCTACTTACAAAATCGGTTCGGAAACTGGTTCCAAAACCGATCCGGGAACCAGTTCCAAAACGGGTTCCTGGGTGGGTAATCACTCGGAATCGGTTTTCGAACTGGTTTAAACCGTTTCCGAAATTTGGGAACTGGTTCTCGGACCGGTTCTTGACCCTGTTTTTAGGGTGAGCCAGTCCGATTCCCGAGTATACCCGGTCCGGTTGCACACTTCTACCATCCCAAGTAACACCAAGGCAATGAGAACATGCGTGAGCTCGACAACATTGGGAAACACCCCTATCATCTCCGACCTCCCACCCCATTGTTCGATGGTTCGTCTCCCACTTTAACCCCCACTATCATGGCCATCCTCTTTAGCTTTTTTGTCATGCCCCCGCCCTGCCCCTGGCAGGTTAGTATTGACATCCTAGGCACGTCGAACATCCCAAAATCTTTTAATTTGAATAAGCACATGCAGAAGCAAGTCATAAAAAAAAAAATCCCCATACAAACAAACATGGAAGTTGAACAAAGCATATACAAACCAAGCAAACACAAATACATATATTCATACATATCAAAAGCTATTATAATCACATGCCATGTCCTAGTCTTCGGTTATGTATCTTTGTTACCATACATCAACAATCCAAAAGGCTAGGGTAGCTTAGCTCCTCTATCGAGCTTCTCCCAAAAACGGCCCCCATCTTAGACTTCTCCTCTTACGGAGTTCCTATGGGATCCATCGGAGGGATGAACCCATGGATGAGACCTATGATGTCCCCGTAAAAAAATGAGGCACCATGCCTCGTACATATGCGGGACCATAGTGTCTATCCCTTTCTTGGACCCATACGGTAATGGTATACTTTTGGTAGATGACGTCCTCTTCTATATTTATTATCTCTGTCACGGTGGTAATTGTATCAATAGGAAGGCCGGGACGGATGGGCAGCGGGGTTGGTTCATCCATCATACACTTGAAATTGTGAAAACAATGAGAATGAGTCGACGATTCAATAAATAGAAATTTCTAATTCTCCTATAGCAGAATGTCTAGCTGTTGATCCTTGGATAGGAGATCACCACCCACTTGTCGATGACAAATTAATAGCAAGATTTGTGTCTTGCCTTCTATATGCATAGGAAGGCTTTCAATCATCTAAAGTGCTTTCAAAATAAAAAAACAAATGGTAAGTACAT
The DNA here is from genome assembly GCA_014182515.1 of Eucalyptus microcorys. Taxonomy (NCBI): domain Eukaryota; kingdom Viridiplantae; phylum Streptophyta; class Magnoliopsida; order Myrtales; family Myrtaceae; genus Eucalyptus; species Eucalyptus microcorys. Next base: position 29,173,083 of record CM024566.1, read on the forward strand.
AAAGAACAAGATTTTTAATGACCCGCAACTTATGACCCTTTCGGCCATTAAGTGACCCAATACACTCAAATGCTCAAATAATGCAAGGAATCAACAATTAATACCAAAACAAATCCAGCTTTTGCAAGCTTCAATTCAAGCATCGGTTCAAGCATTACTCATGCATAAATCAAGCACCACACATGTATTAAATCAAGGACCACACGTGGACTTCTAGTTTATTTCAGTCAGTTTAGTTGGTCGAAATCCATTGACTCTTTTGGTATCAACCGAGCATCGGTCCCCCCTTGGTATTAGATATCGTCTCGATCTCATTATCAAGACGGCATCCAGGATGACCCCTAGGCATCGGTCTCACCCTGGCTAGAATTGGTCTCAACCGAGCCGGCATTGTCTTGGATCTCAATATTGAGACGGCATCTAGGGCTTTACCCTAAGCAATGACTCGGCACACCCCAGCATCAACAATAAAGGTCCATCGTGTGTTCATGCATTCTAATATCAATCAACCCATTTTTATTTTGATTTATTAGCCGGATGAAAGGCCGAAAGCATGCTATACAAGGTGAATCAATGAAAGACTCTTGTGCCTTACTAACTAAACTCATGTCGGATGTGATTCGAGCTCATGGTCTTGACTTGGAATCGTTCGCTTTGGCTTCAGCAACGACCCGATGCTTATCTCTGGTAACAACATGCCTCAATGTTGTCCCGAAACCAAGTGTGGGTCGTGCACCCACCTCGACATACATCCAAAGTTGTCTAGACCTTTTCTCGACATCCGGGTGTGCTCGACACTCATGTGAGACCATAAACTTGCTTAATGCAAGAACAAGCAAACAATAACACGATAAGCATAACAACAAAAAGCCAACACAAGCGAATGATGATATGATCCTAATACTTGCAACACATCACCCTATCGAAGAGTTAGGAAAGCTTATTTACAACTTTTTGAACCTAGCTCCAAGATGCTCTTTGGTAACTAATCGGCTCTTGGGCAGCTTGGAGGAGGAAGGGAGGAAAGAGGAGAGAAATGGCAAAAATGCAAGGGTGGCTTCTTCTATTTACAGGCCTCCTCCACTTAGATTTTTATGCAAGCTTATGATTACACAAAAATGACGAGTTAGCCTGTCTATCCTCTTGAGTTGGCGCCTATGCCCCTTGATATTCACTTGTGATTGGTCCACCTATTTACTTGCTCTCCAAGGCTCAATTTAGACTCATGATGTGTCTATGGTCCTAAGGGACACATAAGCCCCTTTTGATGCCTAATGTCTCCTTTTTATTGGTTGGCCCTTGCCTTGTTCACTAAGGCTATGTTTTAGGGCCATTATGATATAATATTCTAGGGGACACCTAAGTATGGTGATTCATCTATGCCATTAATGAACTAAGTTCCAAAATTATTAAATGAAGCCTAGATATTTTTGCCAACTGCTTGGAAAGCAAGTTTTTTCCTTCCCATTTGAAGTGGGCATATGACACTTAAATGGATAAGGATGGACTAAGTCAAAAGGGCTATGGATGATTCTAGAACCCCGATTATCTCTTGACATTTGTCTAATAAACCATCTCCACATTAATTGATTTGTGTCCAAATCTCATATAAGGCATTCATGAGACTAACATAGGGTATCGCCTAATTGGAGAAGTCATTCATATTTATGCACAACTGACGGTTCTATGAGAACTAAGGTTTGTGCCAAAAATTCATTAACTTTTCCCAAATGAGTGTGATTAAGTTGGTAGCCTTCTTAAACTTGTTTGTGACCATTGCCGATTAGGATTGGTCCATTGGATGTCATAAAAATGACATTCGTAGTTGGCCTTGGTCATTTGTCTTGATCAGGTCTCAATCGAGTGGACCAAATCCATGGCCAAACATGCCATGCATTGGTCTATCCAAGGCTTATGCCATTGATTCCCATGATCGACCCTCGGTTGTCACTCAGTCATGTGGACTCACTTGATCCACAACCGATTCGCTATTGAACAAGATCAACTCATGGATTGCTCATGGTCAGTATAGGTTTCGTGTGGAATCACCCGCGATCGGTACATCGTCCACACATAACCGATCAATGACCGTCCTTCGTGTTCACGATGGTGCAGGATCAATCCACAACTAAACCTCATGGTCGAAAGGCCGGCCCATGTTCAATGCATAAGTTCAAAGCGTAGCATCAACTTTGATGCATCGACTAGGCTAGGTTCAACATCAACTTCATCGTCCACTCATCAATTAATAAGACAACACAATACAAGCCAAGCTTGGACTTACCAACACTTGTACCTTATTCTCATGGCCTAGACAACATTGCACATTGCACCAAACTTAAAAAATCATTTAAATCATTTCCTCGTCTTTCTCCTCCATCACTTTCTTGATGTTATTTGTTAGATGAAACATGAAGAGTGTGAGGGCAAAGCATCGACCTCGTGTAGTTCCTAACTTACTCGAAGTGTGGTCACTTTGGGAGGAACGCTTGTCTATTGTGTTCCACTAGAATAGAAATTCGTTTGTGCATATGAGTTAATTTTCTATTTTCCAAAATAAAAAAGTGGCCAAAGAATAGATTTGGAACATAAGCAAGAAGTAAAAAAAAAAAAAAATCAACATTTTTGTTTCTGGCAAAAAACAGAGAAGTAAAGTCATTTTATAAAAAAAAAAGAAAAAGATTAACATAACCTAATGCTCTTCTTTACGCAACACAAGGTTGTAAGACCTACATTTGAACCGAATCTCCTGACCTGATTCGAGTCCCCATTTTTAGGAATAAAAAAATTAAAAATTAAAAATATAGAAATTTGGGGAAAAAAATTGAAATCAGATTTTGATGAGTGTTACTAGATTTTAATGTTAATTCTAGTTTGGAATTATTTTAGCATAAAAAATTGTGGAAATCTTTTGATGAAAATAGGATTGAAATTTGAATAAGTTCTTAGGACTTTACTATATGAATTTTTTAATGCCATTTTCTTTTAGAGATAATGTTAGGTCGCAAAAGCTTGGCGATTCTATTGAGAGAAGATGTCCTTTTCTCTTAAGATTCTATTGGAGACATTTTTTATGATCATATTTCCTATTTCTATTTTAATGAAAATCAAATGGCTATGAACAAGTCTTTTGTATTATCATTTGTCTTGTGTTCATAGCTGTCAAATAAACCTATGCTCCATGGATTTCCGACGTTATTTGCTTGAAGGTTTGATGAGTTTGTGCAAATAAGCACATCAACTTTAGGATCGCCTCCATCCTCTGTTATTCCGTCCTTAGCCATTCCACCGGGCAATGTTTGCTCTTCTTTTTGCAGTTTAAGAAGCTCAAAAGGTTTATGCACCTGTTTATTGTAATGTCTAACTGTTAATTTCCTTATATTGTGAGTTATAAACTAGTGTGACTTTTTATTGCTATTTGCAGCCATCCATTTTGACTAAGTATAACATTGGATTTTTTAAAACCATCTTAGAATATCTTAATCAGTTAAATCCTTAAAGTCAAATTTTATCTAAACATGAATCGTTGAATCTCCACCGACATTTCTATAAGTAAATGAAAAAATTGGGAATAAAATTTTTTAGGGTCGTACCAAAGGCATTTCTATTTTTTTTTTCTTATTCCAGGAATAGAAATTTCTCCTACTCAAAAACTCGTCTAGCGAATAAAAATTTTAAAATAACTATTTTTAAATGGAAATTTTTCTAAGAACAAAATTGTTACCACATACATCCCAAGGGTGCCGTTGTCCCCTTCCTCGCTTTAACTTCTTTTTCATTTTCATTCTTCTTCTTCTTCTTCATCTTTTTTTTTTTTTTTGGTAATTTCACTGATGTTGCTCCTACTTAGTAACATATCAGCACCATGTGTCTATTAAAAGTTCAATATGCATTTTTCCATTACTCAAGATAGATGTAATCAATAAAAGTACATTGATCGCACTTTCTAAATAAGTTTTAAACTTGATTATAGTAGAACAAAGTTTCAGGACTTGATTATTTTGTACTATGAATTTTAAGAATTTAGATACGTTAATTATATGAAAAGCGAAAAATCCTCCTCCCTTTTAACTTAACCACTATACTAGAAAATTTCAACTTTCCCCCCAAAAAAGTCCTTGCCATCATTTTAAATTAAAAAATAATCCAAAAGTCGCTTCAATTAGAGAATGCTTGCCGGAACCTGGCTTTAGCCATCATTGCCCTACGTCATCGTAGCCGCATCCTTCGTCGGACTTAGTACTAGTTACCTCAGCCGGGACACACACAGACACACGCACTCTCACGCTCACGCTCACGCTCCATGACATCCTAAAAAACCACATCAAGGATATCAACGACCTCGATCTTAGGTGGTCGAGAACTTAAAACAGCATCCTCAGAGAGAGAGAGAGAGAGATGGGCCGAGGGTGGCTGCATTGAGACGGTTGCCAGAGGCTGTGGAGGCAACGTCGAATGACGATGAGTGGCGGCGTTGGAGGAGGCTAGGTTTTGCGGGCATTAGAAGTTTTAGGAATTCTGGTTCGGAGACCTAGGAGTTACGACATTTGTTATATAGGTGATTTCGGAATTTTGGTATTTCATGGAAATGACAATTTGGTCTTCGTGGCGATGAGGTTTTGTCGCTGGTTACAAAGCGGTATTTCCAGAAAGAGAAGAGACAAATTAGCATCGAGTCAATGTATAAGGATAACTTTTCCCCTTTTTTTTCTTCAATAAAAAGGTTTTAGATAACACTTTTTGACAAAAATTAAGATTTTACTTTATAATTGAAAATTTTAGAACTTACTTTACAAGACCCTTAGAAAGAGCTCATAGACTGATATAAAGAAACACCTCCAATTGGCCAATACCTTGCATGGTCATACCTAAGTGCTCATTTTGGAAGTTTGACTTGCACGGATCAAGTTGAGTCATTACAAGATGTAGGAAAACTTCTCCCAATGTATATATAATTTGCAATGTTGAGGAGCTATTGTCTGATGAGAGAGCTTGGATAAGGTATGGCTCCATATAGGCTTTTAGGTTAACGAAGGCAAGTGACTGAATCATACACCAAATTAAGGTCGGACTATAATGGATGACGCTAATCTTAGTGTTTTAAGTAAAGGAATTTGTGAGATCCCCAATCCACATGCATTAAGTGTGAGCTCATTACGTCAAAAGTAAGTTCATTTCTCTTTCCTAACTAGTCATCAACTTGTATGGTTACACTTGAGTACTCTTTTTGAGTGATTGGTTCACATGGACTGAGTTGGATTGTTGCACAAAAAAAAAAAAAATTAAAGCTTTTGATGTGATATCTTTATGATGTTTATGAGCTGTCGGGGTCAAGCTCAAGTTGTTAATTGGACACGATTCAACACTCCATGACAATAAAAGGTAGGGACTGGCTGTGGCGTGGGGTTTATAACTAAGCTCAAGTAGTTGTAGCTTGAATGTTTAAGTGGTTATAGACCATACATTGAAGATAAATATCTTTGCTTTGTGGTAATCTAACTGTTTGGAGGAAGCATGACATGAAGCCTCATGGACCAAGGTGGTGGCCGTTCTTATCTTGTCAAACCTGCGTTTCATGTATATTCAATCGTTTATTTCCCGGTTTCAAGTGGCCAGATAACACCTCGAGCGAATCCTTGATTCGAGAAGAGCAAACAAAAAACCATGTCGAGCGCAACAACGACAGCAGCAATCTATCCATGGAGACCCCGCATGGACGTATCCATGGAGATGCATATTTGGCCACAGGACCTACAGCGTCTCGTTCTGGGAAACTCAGGCGATGCTTTTTGCAACCGAAAATGTCAATGTACGCATCAATCAGAGGAAAACATTATCTCTAAAAGCACTGTTTTTCCTTTTGGATGCTCTCATCACTTGCTAAATAGGCCTCGAAGATGTGACCTAAGATCATTGGGGAGTCATCGTTTCCTCAAGTCCATGAACTGACCCTACCAAAAGGAAGAAGATGGGTTTGGAGGGGACGGGCGGGATCCCAATGCTGAAGTTGACAATTCTTTGGGTTAGTGTCCCTGTGGCAGATCTAAATAGTAACTTTCTGTTGTGTGCAACTGCAGCTTCAATGCTGCTTATCCTTGCTGTCCTATTGACATGTATTGTCATGGTATGTTGACGACTCGATATATTTCATGGATGGATAAGTGTTTTTCGAAGTCCGTGTTTGTTCATTGGGTTGAAGGATATGATTCATGTGGATGGGACGGTTTGCCTGCCTTTATGGAGATTGGTCGAGATGAAATGTTGGGATGCCTAATATCATCCAAGAATAAGAAGTTGAAAGAAAGTAATAATTGAACTCGAAGTAATTTTAAGAGGTGCAAAAAACGATAATGAAAAGTGAACGTGAAAAAATTTCGCAAAAAGTCTGTTGAAATTGAATGGAACGATGAAAAGTAAAGGTAAAGAAAACTCAAAGAATTGAATTTAGAATTGATGGAAAAGGGAGAATATCCTAGCAAGGTGGAAGTACCTGTGGTCTATTTTTCAATCAAGTACCTAATTTTTTTTTATTAACTACTTCAAGTTTTCAATAACTCAATGTAGTATCTCTGTTTAAATGAAAGCTATGTCACAAGATTTTTGTTCGAAAGTATCTCAACTTTTCCGAGTTTGCATGCATTCATTATTCATGGATGTATGTGGATGTAATGATTTGTGTACATTCACGAAGATTAATCCAGTTGAGAAGCTCGAATTCCCAATGTAATCCAAAAGTAAAAGTTTGAAAGAAGTCAATACATCGAACATGATCATTTATGTTAATAATTTAATATCATCTACACATGCATATTTGTTGGAGGATAAAAAAAGGATTTCGGATAAGATTAGTAATTTTCTTTTCAGGACACTGTTTGGAAGAATTTTTAAGAGGTGGATAGATTAGTAAGAAAAACGTAGGTGAAGAAATGTCGAAAAAGTAAAATTTCCCATATTGTTTGGAAGAATGAAAACTAAAGAAAATCCTCAAAATTATAATTTGAATTGTATGGAAAAAGAAGGAAAAATAAATTTGCACAAATACTTAAGTGGGCCTAGGGGAAAACAATCATATGGGTTGTAATTGTAAAAAAGAAGAAGACGGTACTAGGGTGAATTACTTCTCTTCCAAATCATAAATTAAATTTGAATTCCTTCGATCAACCAAATCTAAACATCAAATGATGGTCCTCATCGTGAGTTTTTAAGCGGGAGAGCGTTAAAGAAAGAGCAAGTTTTTCCAATAATTGGATGAGTCGAATATGTTGTATCGACTACTAATAAAGCATAGTCAACATCTCCAACTCTCTTATAATCGATCAATTATTATTGTCCACACATTATGAATTTAATTTAATTTGACACTATGTGTGTTACGGATCTCCTTTTTTATTGACTTATTAAATTACATGTCACCGCCACATGATGTATTCGTAATATAAAACGCTTGCTTTTATTGCTAGATTTTTTGGTTTCCAAAAATTTGGGCTGTCAGGAAATAGGTCCATTTAAGCTCTTAGTAAATAAGCCAACAATGTATTTGTAACATATGACTTAGCATGTCCCCTCATAACATTCGACTTAATAGTTAACACCACTTTTAACACATAAATTGACAAGTCTCCCGTGTGTATGACGGTCTTACATGCACAAGACAAGTTGGAGGATGAAACTACTTCCATAAGATAACTAGCGAAACAGAAAAGAAGACAGAATAACAAGACTAACAAATAGGAGACCGTTTCAAGACTCGAATCCTTGACCTAAAACGGGTCAATTGTGTATTCATAGCATATGACTTAACATTTATGATAAGAACATTGCTAAATCCGTCCACCAATTTCTCAATGTCAACGGCCATGACATCCAAACCTCCCTTTACATTCCAAATGATCTAAGAAGCATGCTAAAAGTGCATTCTTGCTCTAAGGAGTAGTTGGAGCAAATCGTTTTTCTTGCTTAATGACGAAGCTCGAATCATAATATTAGTGCATTATTCGAATAAACCCAAGAGTACTCATCTATGTGTTTTTAATAATTACCTGAAATCTCCAACAATGCGACTATTATATCTGATGAAATTTAGCAGAGTGCATTAGAGAATTGTGATACCCTATTAAAAACTGTAATTACCCATGTCATTAAATTTGAGTAGGGATCTGACGGCTTCTTGAAATGTCAAGGTTGTACAAAGAAGGGCACATGACGATTGGCAGTGGCAGGTACAAAACACTACTTTTGGGCTGTCGATGAGTCCCCATCCATGTATTTTTGGTCTCTTGCCGTGCCCACACAAGCACACCGTCCGATCATGAAAAGCTTTGACCTTTGACTTCAATGTCCCCAGCAATGAATTCTTCAAAATCCTAGTAACCCCTCAACGCATCTACCGTAAGTCTTGTTGGGTCCACCGCTCATAAATGGCAACAGGCATTTCATTAATTGCTGTTTTTTTTTACTGGAATTTCATCAATTGCAGTTATTTGGAAAAATAAAAGGTGGTTTTGTTAATGGGTGGCTTATAACGTGTTTGGTAACGTTTCTGTTTCGGGGAACAATTTCTTAATAGAAATAGTTTTATTTATTTATTTCATTCCAGAAATAATTTCGAGTATAAGAACGCGTTTGGTAATTGTAAAAAATTTCTACTCTAGGAATAAAAACGCATTTAGTAAACTTGTATAATTTTTTTGTTTCTTTTAACTTTTAAATATTTTTATTATATTTTTCCTTTTTCCTTTTCTTTTTCCTTTTCTCTTTGGCCGACGACTGACTAGGCGACGTCTGGTGAGCTCGCCGGAGGCTAGCCTGGCCTTGGTGAGCCTCGCCAGGCCACCGGCGAGGCTTGGCCTCACCTTGGCCTGGTGAGGCCCAGCCTCATGCCAGTTGGGGAGGCCGAGCCTCACCGTGGCCGTGCGAGGCTTGACCTTGCCGGGCCACCGCTAGGTGACGCCGTCTTGGAGGTGGCCCGGCGAGCCACGGTAAGACTCGGGTCAGCAACGCTCCGGCGAGGTCGCCGGCCCTTGTCTAGCCGGTCGCTGGTGTCGGCCATGGCCAAGGCCGGTGACTAGCAAAAGGAAGAAGAAGAAGAAGAAAAGAAGAAGAAAAGAAAGAGAAAAAAGAAAAAGAAAATTGAGAAGAAAAAAAAATGTTTATCGGAAGTGTTCCCGATAATAAGAAACAAGTTTTTTCTACTTCTTATTTATGTTCCAAATTTGTTCCCGGGAACAAAAAATAAGTGTAAACAAACGCGTTTCTGTTCTTTTTTTGTTCCTTAGAACAAAAGAACAAAAATTTATGTTTCGGGGAATAGAAACAGAAATAAACAATCACACCCTTAGAAAGACACTCTCGAGCGATTCTAGGTTGATTTACGAATGTTTTCATGTTATGCACAAAATATGGTCAAGTGTACCGAAAAAGAGATAATTCCAAGATGGTAAGAGTTCTTTTTTTCATATTAACAAGTACTCTTAGGGTATTGGTTCAGCTTACTTAATTAAATATGGTTAAATTTATTTAGTTAGAAATAATTCAAATTCCAAGTAATCAATCATGTAGAATACGAGAATATATCATGTATTTACTGGAAACAGAAAAAATTTATTAATTAGTTGCTAAAAGCGCCCTAAAGCCCTTGTTAACAACGAACCAAGCATTTCTTCTCGGCTACACTCTTATGGAAACAACGATTTTCACTTCATCAATAATGCCATAGAATACATACCGAACTCATAGCATTAGGATATTTTAGTTTCTAATTTCTCTTTCTTTGTAAGTCGAGAGTTCTCTCATGGATTGAAACCAAAGATTTACTAGAGAAGATATAGCATGTCAAGCAGCAAAGGGGTTAATGATAATTGCACTCAAGGCAATCTTTGTAACGTGTTTCAATTATCGAATCTACGGACTAAGGCATGTAATAGACAATTAATAGGGGACGAGTGTAAAAATCCGATAATATGGAAGTCTCTTTTCGAGCACGCGGTACATGCGTGCATAGTTTCTTCATACTCTTTTTCACACACTTGAAAAAAAGTTCAATCAATATTGATGTCCGAAAGATTGTGTATATGAATCGAACAATCAAAATGAGTAATGCGTGAATTAAGAAACCCATAATGAACTGATGCGGAGACATCACAAAGTAAGAAGTTAGTTGCAATGTATATTGCTTGAAATTACGAGTAGCTAGCTACCATCTCGTGAATTAATGGATAAGAGGCACCAATTAGTGGATGAATGGAATCGAGAATTATGGATGGTCGTCAATAATTTGAGTTAGAAGATCAACAACATGCATTTCCCTACAGCCTCGATCTTTTAGCAAGTGATAAGAGCTCGATTAGAATAACAGGTCTAAAAATATGATAGGACTGGACAATAAATTGAAATTTAAAAAAAAAAAAATTATCAGGGGCCTAATCCCCTAAAAGACCATAACTTTAGGTCCAGTCATAGTTTCATCCTTAAAATTTTTGTCTAAAAAAGCACATAACTTTATTTCCAATCCAATTTTATCCCAAACTTCTTTCTATAAAAAATAATAATTTAAATCCAATCCCAAATCTATTTCTTTTTATTATTAGTGGCCTAATCCCCTAGAAAGACATAACTTTAGGTCCAGTCACAATTTCGTCCTTAAATTTTTTATCTAAAAAAAACCATTACTTTATTTCCAATCCCAATTTTATCCCAAACTTCTTTCTATAAGAAAAACCAAATATTAAATCCAGTCCCAAATCTACCTCGAATTTTTTTGTCTAAAAAATTTCACCAACTTTAACTCTAGTACCAAATATGCCCAAAACTTTGTTTTTTTTTTTTTTTCCTAAATACCAACTTTCAATCTAGTATCAAATTTGCGTATGTTAATCTTGCATCCAAAAATCACCATTAGTTCTTTATCATGGTATTTCCACGGTAATGAAAATTAGGGGATTAGGAACAACTAACAGCAATTTTTGGACAAAGGGCTAATGGCAGCAGATTTGGGACTAGAGTTGAAGTTCGGGGTGGATTTGTGACTAAATTTGAAGTTTTTATAACAAAAAATAAAAAAAAATTATGAAATTTTTTTCAGATAAAAAAAAGAAGTTTGAGTAGAATTAATATTGCACCTAAAGTTGAGAGTTTCCTTGGGGGATCAGACCGATTATGAGCATAGATGATATAAAAAGGTTTGTTAGAGGCTACACCTTTTCCTTCCCACAATAAACAAGTGGTCGACCGCCTCTGACCATAAATATTTGTATCGAGATTAAAATCAATAAATCAGCAAATGCTTGGAATTTTCTATTAATTTGCAAGACATGGATGGTCAAGATTCATGAGAACAATAAGTTTGTTCTCTTGCTGGCAGATCATTTGCTTACGCTTAAAGCGGCCGTGCTGAAAGTTGTATAAGAAATCATTTATTAATCGCAATAAACTAAGGCCCCCATGACTATTTTTTTCTTTTAAATAAATGAAAAGTTCATGTTGCTACTGGGGGCGCCCCCGCGGGGGGGGGACCATGTCTACTTCTAGGGCACGATTGCACGAAATACATTAATGAAATTCCTAATGATTTGTTTATTTGCATGGACCACATGTGCACGTGGCATCGCCGAGACAGATCTTTTTTTTTTTTTTTTCGAGACAGATCTCAAGTGCCAATTTTATTGTTATGTTATTCATCAGATTCCAGTGGGTAATTAAGCAAATTATGGGGTTCTCTTTCTTTATTATGGTTAAGTGGTAGTTGACTGATTGATTAGTTGATGCAAATATAAACGGTCAAACGCTCGAAAAAAGCATTAAAAGTTGTATACACGGGACGAGAGTAATCGCACTTTTGAAATGACAAAAAGATTATGAAGTTTTGCTTGAGGGACAAAAATATCTGCCGGATTCCAAATAAAGCATGAAATTTATACCTTTAGGACTAAACTAAACACATTTTTCAAACAAATCCCCCCTCCCCCTCCCCCTTTATCGACAAAAATATCCATTGTTAACTGTACTAGCAATTGGCATGGCTAATAGTGTACCATAGACATGTCATTTGAGCCAAATTGATACTGTAATTTTAAACAAAGACAACATTTCGGTGTGTTTTGTTTTGTTCTTTTTAAGTAACAGTCAAAGAAAAAGAGTATAACCTCAAACGTAGATCCTAGATTGGATGGCTAAGATTTTGCCCCAAAACAAATTTGCAATTTGGAGTTTCGTATAATCGACTATGAGCCAATTTGTGGAATTCAAACAAATTATGAAGTTCGGTTACTGTTGTGAATTCTCAATTTATCAATTTCGAAGGAAATAGAACAAAAAATTCATTATGATTCGAGCAGAATGGCATTCATATGGCTCAAGTGACATGTTTGTTGTTCGCATCACCGCCATTAATCACATCAAATGCCAAATAAGCTTCTCTAGAAGGAAGGAAGGAAGGAAGGTCTAACTGTTACTATTGTTGTTTCTCTAGTGAAAATTAATGCTATTTTTTTGTTCATTTGAAAAGTGGAGTAATTTTTGTCGCAAAGGTAAAAAGTTCATGCTTTTTGTGAGATCCAACGAATATTTTTGTCTATCGAGTAAAGTTCGTGTTCTTTTTTGGTTTCAAAAGTGAGATTATTTTTGCTCCAAGTGTTTTAGTTTTTTCTTTATTGTGGGTTCCACTTGAGATTACTTTTGCCCGAAGTTCGTGTTTTAGTCCATCTTTTTAAGCATTGGGCCGTAGATAAATTGATCTGGAGTGGAAAAAGCCCAAGGGACCATGTTTTTGGGCCTTGGGCCATACTTTGTGGCACAAGCCATTTTGCCTTTCTCAGATGTGGAGCCCAAGCAAAAGCTGGGCCCACTCATTTTCAGACCTTGATTGACGGTACTCACTCGCGACAAACAGATTACATGACCGACATTGCTTATTTCAAAAGGATACTCGTAGATCTCGTGCTAAATAAGCGCCCGAAACACTATGGGGCTAATTAAATACATGAACATCACCTAAATTAGATTTACTTAAATTTTGTTGTAGATAAAGTTAATAACTTATATCTTATCAATCGGAAATATAGATCATCCAACAAGGTTTGAAAGAAAGTATAGCTCTAAATAAATATAAAATTATCTGCATGTCATTTGCATGAAAATAAGAAGATATTCATTTCAAAATACCACAAAGTATTCAAAGTAGTCTCTGACGCTACAACAAAAAAAAAGGGAAAAATAAAAAGTTGTGCTCGAGAAAACTCGACATACGTGTGCCAGAAGAGATAATTGAAAAAAAAAAAAGAAAAGTAAAGTGATTGAGCTCATGAGATCTAACTTTAGACGATTAGAGAGCGACTGAGACTGGTTGTATTTTCCTCAATTAATGACAAAGTGTACGACTGGGACGTTAGATGGAGGGGTGAAACTACATGGATCTAAGTGGAGATAAAACAAATTGAATTGTAAATGAATTTTTTAATTTTGAAATGACAAGGAATGAGGTAATACCAAAATAAAGTGGGTCTAACTGAAAATTATAACGAAAAGTAAAGAGTTGTGCATATATTTGTCTTCTTCTGAGAAAATATTCTGTGATTGCATAGTGTTAAATCAGTTGTTGATGTGGTATGTGCTTATTACTTATATCTAATTACATCTTGACATGCAAATATTAGGAAAATTGTCTAAAAAGTCTTAAACCTATTGAATTTTTTTTTAGTTCAGTCTCAAATTTTTTAATTTTGCTAATACAGTTCTAAACTTTTTCACTTTTTCTCAATTCAATCCATTGATAAGTTTTTGTCAAAAATTACTGATATGAACAGCAGACGCTAACATGACACTTTTTAAATAATATTTTGAATTTTTATGGTCTTTTCTTCTTCTTTTTTTTTTTAACTTTTTTTATTTAGATTTGGCCAACAAGGGTTGGCGGCCAACCCTCGCCGGCCACAAGCGAGGGCCAGTTGACCCTCACTGGCTTTGGGTGAGGGCTAAAATGTGGGCCCTCGCCTAGTCAGATCTGGTGAGGGCATTGCGGCCCTCACCATTTCTAGGCGACGGCTTGTGCACCTCACCTTCGCTAGTGAGGGCATCATGGCCCCCATTGTTTTTTGGGTGAGGGCTTGTGCGCCCTCCCCTAGAGTCCACGAGGGGCGTGACACCCTCGCCCAGGTCGGTTGGCCCTTCGCCTATGGCTGGCAAGGGTCATCGACTATACTCTAAACTCCAAAAAAAAAAGAAAAAGAAGAAGCTAAAAAAGTTAAAGAAAACCCTTGAAAAATAAAATATTATTAAAAAATGTGTTACATCAGCGCCGGCTATCCACGTTATCAATTTCTGGCTAAAATTGGCCGAATAAATTTAATTGATAATAAGTGAAAATGTTTATGACTAAATTTGATAAATTAAAAAGTTTATGACTGAAATGGTAAAAATGCAATAGATTTAAGACTTATTTGGACAATTTTCCCCGCAAATATTAACATGGAATCAAGCATACAAATTAAAAACGCTCAAACCACTCACCTTTCTCTCTCATCCCCCTCCTCCATCCCTAACCATCTTTGAGGCCAACGTTCATGCGTCCCCCCTCCGTTGTCACCACTGGAGACGCCACCGCCTCGTCTAGGTCTGCATTGCTATGCGTTGGTTTGAGGAGGCAACCCACTTTTTTTTTTTTCCCTTTTTTTTCCTACCCGTTACTCTACTTTCTTCCTTCTTCTTCCTCAGCGACAACCTGAGCAAGAAGCTCGCCCTGGACCAACTGGGACAGCCCCAAGTGGAAGCACGAGATGCGATTTGAGTGGAAGCTTGCTCTAAACCGGCGGTAACGGACTCTAAATGTCAGGATTTGAACCAGATGTGGGCGAACTTACGGATCTGCTTGAGATTTGGGCCACGAAGGCGTCCATGGCTGCAATGGTCGAGGTCGAGATCCTGAGGGCGAATTTCTAGATCTGAAGCTATGGTCATGTCCTTCAGATCTGGCAATGGCCGGCGCGTCCATAGCTGCGACTGGCGAGATGGTGGGGCGGTGGGTTTAAGGGTGAAGATTGCGGTGGCCTGGGCAATAGAGACGGCCGGGCATGATTCTCCAATCTAGCCGAACAGGCAGTGGCTACGAATGGAGAAGAGAGAGAGAGAGAGAATATTTTGGGGAAAGTACCAAAAATTAGTAAACGTGTTGCATTAATACTAATTTAGTTTTAAACATTTTAATTGGACCAATTTAATTCTAAGTTTTTTTCACAATTGTACAAATTTAGTCAATTCGACAATTTAAGCTGAAAAGCGATGATGTGGATGTTGATTATTCTATGTGATGTGGACATTTAAATTACTAATTTTTTGATTTTTAAACCTATCGTATTGGTACCAATTCAATTCTAAACCTCTCAATTAAATTAATTTAGTTTAAAGTTTTTTTATATTGGTATCAAATTAGTCCATCCGGTAATTTAGGCTGGAAATCGATAATGTAGATGCCAACGATTTTATGTGGCATGGACATTTTAAAATGATTTTTTACTTATTTTTTGATTTGTATTTTGTATTTTTAAATTTTTCCTTTTTTTTTTTTTTTCCTTTATTTGGATTGTGGTAGGTACTAGCCATTACTGGCGAGTGGTGACCAGCCAGAGAGGGGGGGCTAATGAGGGATGTTGTGGCCCTCATCGGCCACAGCGAGGGTGAGACCCTTGCGGCCTAAGTGGGGGCGGCCCTCACTGAATCGAGCAAGGGCTCGAGCCTCGCTTGTTGCCAATACTGACCACAGTCCAAAGAAAATGAAAAAAAAAGAAAAAAAAAAAAAATAAGAAAAAAGGATTTTTTAAATAATAAAAAATCTAAAAACTAGCAAAAAATCATTTTAAAATGTCCAATGTCAGTGTCGGTGATGTCACGTAGGATTGCCGATGTCCACGTCATCGATTTCCGACTTAAATTGGCCGGATGGGCTAAATTGGTACTAATGTAAAATTAGTTCAATTGAAAGGTTTATGATTGAATTTATATCAATGTGATAGGTTTGAAGACTTTTTTTTTTTTGGGTACTTTTCCCTGAATTTTTTATATTTATTCTAAATCAATAGACATGTGTAAAGTTGTAGTTGGACATGAGTAAATAAGGGTCCGCTATATCCGGATGCGACGCTATGAAACCATTGAATAATGGGCTCAACCAAAATAACGTAACTCTAGCGAAAAGCATTTTCATATGATCAACATAAAATGCATATCATTCTAGTGATAACCTTCAGCTTTTTACGAGATAATGCACACATTTACGTTGATCAGTTTTCCTAACTCCATCAAGTGTTGAAGTGCCGACTATTTTCTGCTTCTACAGAATTCAAAGGGATGACAGGTTAGTATTATTGAGTTAATTCCTTCTATAATAGTAGTTTATCATCTATTGTAAGTTTGACCAATAATTCATTACCAACTTTAAGACCAAGAACAATCAAGAGTCCAGGACTATTCTTGAGATAATAGAGATTTAGCAAGCACTCCACTCTAGACCATGGAGATGTATGATTACTCATTGCAATTTGGTGCACAACCAGCTTGACAGATTACCAATGTTGTTGGAATGCAATGATTTCTTGCATAGCCATGCAAACATCGTGTGTCTTTAGCTTGTTGCTTCTCTTGCCAGCTCAGGATCATCAGTGACAACGTTTTGACTAATGATCGTCTTCACTAAGTCCTAAGGTTCTTGACTCAAGTGCCTCTAACCATGTATTTTGGAAACTTAATACGTTCTCATTTAGTTAGACATCTTTCATCACAATACATTACATTATAGGGTTTTGATATCTTAACACCTGCTTCATCATCATGATTTTCTCCTATCCTAAGATTGCCATGCTCAGCAATGGAATTGCAAAAAACATCAGATAGACGAGGGAGAAATTTTTACGGATCAAACATCGAATTTTTTTGACATTTTGATGAAAGCTTTGACAGACCGAATGATTCGGATTTTGATTGTCTTTATACTACTAGAAAGATTATGATCTTAACTACATATCTTATGCAGACATGTTTCGCCAATTTGTTTTAGATTTTTCCAAAAAAATCAATGTACATACAAAGGTTAGATCAGACTCCAATTCTATTAGTAATTCTTTTGTATTTTCAAACACACTAAAGAATTTTCAACTTATATTCTAAGCATTTTTCCAGAATTAGAGCATCTTAAAACTCTTTCTATGAATTTTCAAACTGTCATTAAAAAATTCAACATATAAAAATCATTAAATCTTATAACAATTTGACAAAAACTCTAAGAAATCAACATGAAAACTCAATCCCTTCACTCCTAATTATCAATTATCTAACAAACATCAATCCCAGGGCTAATTAGCATCAAATGAACATCAAAATTCATGCTAAGAAGTCCAGCTGAAATTGAATTCTAGAAAAATTGAACATACCAAATTACAATTAAACATATGCTAAACTTAATTTCAAAGGTTTTCTATTTGAACATGCAAAACCTAACTCAATCAACATTCTATTATCAACGATCAATACCGATAGTCATCTTTGTAAAACTTGGCCAAGAAAAACTTGAAGTTCCTAAGGTGCTTTATCATGCAATTGACTATTATTTCATCAAAAACTCCTAAATTGATAGTTAATTACCTTCTTCATGAAACTTGGCAAAGAGGGATTTTTCTCATTCTTCCTATCTGTAAAAGGACCATTGAAGAAAATAATAATTGCGAGCGTTTTCTATCTGCAATTGTGCTTGCTTTCTTCAAGAAAGTAGCTCTCTCTCTCTCTCTCTCTCTTAATTTCAAAGGTTTTCTATCTGAACATGCAGAACCTAACTCAATCAACATGTTATTATCAACGATCAATATTGATAGTCATCTTTATAAAGCTTGGCCAAGAAAAAATTGAAGGTCCTAAGGTGCTTTATCATGCAATTGATTATGGTTTCATCAAAAACTCCTAAATCAATAGTTAATTACGCTCTTTATAAAACTTGGCAAAGAGGGATTTTTCTCATTCTTCCTATCTGTAAAAGCACCATCGAAGAAAATAACAATTGCAGGCATTTTCTATCTGCAATTTTGCTTGCTTTCTTTGAAGAAAGTAGCTCTCTCTCTCCCCTCCCCTTAATTACTTTTTCTCTTTCGTTCTCCCACCTCTTCGTCTTGTCCCCCTTTCTCTCCCTCTTTCCTTTTTTTTTTCAAAATTCTCCCACAATTATAGGGTAGCGTTTTGATAGATGAAATTCACTTCTTGTGCTTTGAAATGTCGTAATCTTTGTGAATGATGAGATCCGGTTGTTGAGTAAAGTGAGCTGCTTTAGTCACAAGAGTTCTTCTGGCTTTCCTCGCATTAGTATCCTCCCTCCCTCCCTCTTCCTTTGTCGGCATCTTGGAGAAAGAGAAGAAGATCAATGTGTTAATTAATGAGTCCATTCACCACCGTCCTTCGCTGTTGGCAGTGGCTGCTTAAAAAAAAAAAAAATCAAAGCAAATTATCTCCCATTTCATTCAAGCAGACTTCAGACACTTCCAACAGCATCCTAACAGCATCTTGCTGATTAATACAAATGTACAACACAACCGTATGGGAGATCAGGCTCCAAACAAACAATGCACAAAATGATTGATAGTCAGTTTTGTCCTTTTCAATGTTATAGTCAAACAAGATTTTTAGTATCTTTTTTCTTTCAATGATTATATTCCAATGCCCGTCACCATTGGGAACCAGGATGCATTGTTAGAACACTATCCTAATTATCAAAAATTCAAAAAATCAATCTGGTGCCCATAACCACAACTTACTTCGGAGAATAATCCTCCAAAATGAGATTGATCATATATGCAATTAATGCGCCTTTCTCCCCACCATTGCATCTCAGCAAAGTGCAGTTTCCTCAATCTTTCTTTGAACCCAGCCTTCTTCGACTCCTGCAATAATTCTAACCCCTTCTTCAAGAATCCCTCGTCCCAGCTGCCAATCCTAAACGTATGCAATGCATCAATAAACGCCTTCGGACTTAGGGGAAGTGACAAACTTGCTAGCACGAATTTCTTCTTTGTCATCGCCATTCTTCTCAACTTCGTCGCCATTCTTCTCACCCCAGATCTTCTCGGACAACTCAAAAATTTTCTGCTGGTGAAGATTAGAAAATACCATGTCCTCTCCAGCCTTTCCCTTCTTATTATTGTACTTCCTCTTCAAAACCCGAACCTTAGTAGCTAATTGATCGTCCATGAAGCCTCGCGTGAGTAATCCCTGAACATAATGCCGGATTGTGCTAGCACTTGTCAAGGGGTTCCCTTCCTTCTTATAATCAATCATGCCCTCCAAAAGGGCTGTCTCCTGTTCGTCATTCCATGTCCTCTGAAAGGGTGGCTCCTACTGTTGTGAAAAATATAGCTTCGAATTGAGTAGAATAATGAATACGGATTTTTAGAGTACTCAAGTCGGACTTTGAGGCGTGGATGAGCCGCTAGTGCCTCTGCAGTCGCTCGTCTGTCGGGTAGGGCACGGTTCCCTCGATGAAGCCCTCCTTAGTCAAGTCTTGAATCGTCTTTGAGAAGAGGAGCCCATGAAAACTGCAAAAAGACAGAAAAGAAATGATTTTCAGGTGAAGATTTGGATATGCAACTAGAAAACAATCGAAAGGGGTTAGTGCTAATTAAAGTGCTAAGTGCGTCAAATAATTGCTCACCCGCACGCGGGTATGGTGGGGTCTAGCCCCACCCAACTATTTCTTTAGTTATATAAATGAAATCCCACACTTATTAATTGGCCCACTTCCTTCCACTTTTTCTACGTGGGACAAGGAAAACGCACTTAGTTTGTTTTTTACAAACAAACCTCCAACACCTACTCATTTTGTGCCGATGAAGACCCCAGCTGAGATTTTGGAGGATCAGGCTTGGGCTGTGAGGAATTATATTTTACCTACTTCTTCAAGTGAGATGGGGCCGTGAGGGATTTGTCTTTGCTTTCTTTGCCTTCATCGAGTGGTCCATTTCAAGTCTCACCGTTCTCAAATCGTGCCGATGAGGACCCTAAATTTTTGCGTGGAGGAGGAGGAGAAGCGTGCTTGAGCTTAGGGATTTTTCTCCATTTTCTTCAGGTCCAACAGTCGCAGGGATGAGAGAGCAATTCCGAATGTTAACGCTCACGCTCGTATTTCTGGACATGTGATTGTGCAATTTCAGGACTACTTTGATTGATAGGGGGTGGGCTAAGTGGAAGAAGTTTTTGAAGTCTTTTTGTATATTTATCCATGCACTAACGTGATTTTAGATATCTAATCAAGTCATATAATTTATGCTCACGATGCATGTCCAGATATTATAATGCTTAAGAACACCCACTAAACTTTGATATCTTGCCAAATTATACAGCTATTTACGTAACAATTGGTGATGCAGAAACTGGCTTCTGCCCTCTTCTCACCTCTTTCTGTTCCCCCATTTGCCCCCTACATACCCAGAGTTCCATGTGATATTCGATTGCTAGATAAAATCCCTCATCCACTTACGCATGTCCTCGATTGGTAACCTGTGCTATGCACATGAAGAAGTTTCATCATGGTTTGGAAAAGATAACGCAAAGAAATCTAGGACATCATTTGGAAAACATATTAAAAATAATTACATTTTTGTTACTCGAAGGAAATCACAACTCCAAGACTCAAGATATGTAAGTAAATAGATAATATTATTAACGATGAATTATCTTTGGAGTTGATATGATATTTCAAATGGAAAATAGCTCAATGAAAAAGAAAATGATTTACATCATATAGATAAAGCTTAAGTTTCCAATAAACAATTACATTTTAGAACTATGGCCTTCTGAAATCCTAGAATCTCTCGCATATGATACCGTTATTCGGTTTCTTTTAGCTAAATAGAAACTATATTTGAATAAATTGTGCTGTTAATTTGTGAACTTTAATGTTTATTCAATTTTAAACTCAAACATATGTTTTAGCTGAAATTCTCACAAAAATCGTTGAACTTTGATTAATTCGATAGGATATATACCATACCTTTCATTATGCTTTTCCTGCTGGAATGGATCTTCTGTCCAATACTTCTTAATTTTTATAGCTTACCAATATAATCTGAACATTAATCTCCTTTATTTTGTCTTTGGGTTGTACTTGTAACACTTACCAATGGAAAAAAATATGATATCAATTTTCTTAATTTACCAAAAAGAATGAATTTTTGACTTGTTTCCGTTTATTGGCATCCCTGAGCTTTAATTTGGCATATAAACAGAAATTTCGTACTAATGTTAAAGCAAAAATTATTCAACAGTTGAAATTTAATACACCGGTGGTTTCTTAAGTAAAATTTCCAATTCATTTCTCTTCTAATTTGCTTTGTTCTTTTTTGAGTGTTGGCTATTCATAATTGGTCACATAATTTTAATAAATATAGTTCGTGCAATAGATCTTTAACAAATATAAAATCCTCTATGATAAAATATTTTAGGATCACTGGCATGATGTCTGAATATACGAGCAAGGGCCATTGACGAGTAAAATGGGCCGATAGTAACAGCAGTGACGGGCCAAATGTGGTGGCAGCCATGCAACAATGAGGGCTCCTTTGGTTCAATGCGAATTCCTCAATTAACGAACTCTTTAATATTTTTTATGTTTGGAAAGGAATCTAAATGTGGATACGGAAAAATTCCTAAAAAAATGTGGAATTGGATTGCCTTGCCATGGATAGTATCGAAATTCCAATAGACATCTCAATTTTAACTTTAGAATTTTCAGATTTGACCGACTTGTCCCAAGATCAAACTTAATTGAAAATGAAAACCCGATCAAATAGTGTTATTGGACAATATAAGTCAGAGAGCTTTTCGATGATATCCCAATTCGCCCAAATGTGATGTCCGAATCACGAGACATCACATCTTTTAATGAGCTATCCAACCTCAATGATATCGGCAAATCTGTTAATTTTCTTCTATTCAGTTCATTTTTATAAAGTTCAAGGTTTTTTGGTCGGAATTTATATAAAGTTTAAGTCAAAAGCTTTGTATCGTATCAAGAATTGAGTTTAAAAGAAGGATAAACTTTCTAAAACAAAACTACAAATAATTGAATAGGGAATGAAACAACAGATTGAGATTAAAAAAAAAAAAAAAAAGAGCTGTTTTAAGACAAATTTTGGAAATCAATCATCAAAATCCATCTCGACTGATATAAGGTGGGGTTCTAATGAAGGCTGTACATAGTGACTCCAATGAAGGCAATGTGAAAAATTTCAAGATTGCTGAGGTTGAGATTTTATATCTTGTTTATGGGTAATTTGCAATCGAGTGCCCTAAACTGATTTGGCTTAACAATTTGCAACAGTTTTAAACTTGAAATATATCTCTAAATAATGAGGCACACGGTCGACATGACCTCATTTCCGGTAGATATCCTCACGTTATAACTAATTTAGGCTTGATTAAGACATAAATTCCCTATGCACATTCTACTTATTGATAATTTATAATAATAATAATAATAATAATAATAATAATAATAATAATAATAATAATAATAATAATAAGTACAGAGCCCCACTTGAGAAAAGGCCAAAAGTCAAAGCAAGCCTTGCATGCACCCGGTGCACGTGAGCTCATTCCTTCTGAACCTAGAAATCATGTTGTCTTTCGCATCAAATAATGACCAAGATGAAGTAATTTCACATATTTCGGGTAGATCTAAGAATCGTTTCAAAAATCAAGGGTTGAAATTATCCCCTTTTTATTTATTAAAATGAATGGAAATCAAGGAGAAATTTACAAGTGTAATAGAGAGCAACATGAAATGTGATGATGTTGAGAAAGAATACTGGAGAAGTAGAGCATCCACTCATATTGACTAGTGGATTGAGGTGCCGATACTGTAGGTACAAACCAATAGCTACTCTCTTTGAGTGTTTGTACTGAAATGTTCTACTTTATCTTCATCACTATTCACACTAGTATTTGACCACAATGGCCAGGAGCTAAGACCATTGCAAGACAAATGCTCATGGTATAATGTTCCATTAGGGTTGTTAATTGGTGGGCTGGGTCGGGTTTAAAATGGTCCAACCCATTTGGATACCTTTATGTTCCAGATGTCCTTGGCGTATTCATGGGTTGTCCTATCGCTGCCGAACTTGTATGATCCTGCCTGCTGTGTCCAGAATTGACATCCTCGTCCATCTCCGCAGGAAAAGCGAACAAGCCAACCGTAATTACGCGTTAGAAAGCATTTGCATAATGCACTCCAAAGACCAGTACGTAAAAATGGTTTTGCACATCGATCGCCTTTTGGTCTCGATATGCCTCATCAACTTCTTCTTGACAGGAGATGTAACTGGGAAAGTTTGTCTCGTTCCCCACGAGAAAATAATCTGATCGACCAAAACTTTCCTCCGAAGAACTTATCAGCTCATCGTAATTGCAGTGCCCAAAAACACCAATTTGGGCGAATGTTTCGACTTCTTGGAATCGTGGGTCAGAGACAAACTAGATGGAGAGGATGTATTTAGTTAATTTCAACCCAGCTACAATTTATCCCTTGTCCAAAAGGCTCAAGCTATTAACAAGCTATTAATTGACAAGCCTTTATCAAGCATCGTATCCCTTGGTACCACCTCTCGAGTGTCCGTGAAGTCATACATATGAACAAAATGACGATGCAACCTTATGAAACAAACAATCGAACACAAGACTATAAAACGAAAGGGATTCTAATTAAAGTAGCGATAAGAGCCGATGTGTATTCTTGACTTGAGTTTTAATGACATTGTACTCAATTGTCTGCCTCAAAGGCTGAAGTCAAATAGGTCACAAGGTATTTAATACGTCATCACAGTTCTCATGGTTTTTAGGTAGTTGATAGGTAGACGTACCCCTCCCTCTGCTCCTCTTTTTTCTTTAATCCTTTGGAAAAAGAAAGAGAAAGAGACTCTGATTGAATTCACCCTACATTTCATCCATTTTATCTTTCGAAATCTTCTATTAGTTCAGGTTAGCTTGCCACTGAAGCGAGACGAAATACTGATAGGCTTATGACAGTTATTTGTTGAAAAAGTTCATCACCTTCTATCTCTAAAAGCATCTTGACCAAGTTT
The DNA here is from genome assembly GCA_014182515.1 of Eucalyptus microcorys. NCBI lineage: Eukaryota > Viridiplantae > Streptophyta > Magnoliopsida > Myrtales > Myrtaceae > Eucalyptus > Eucalyptus microcorys. Next base: position 29,197,184 of record CM024566.1, read on the forward strand.
TCAGTCACAAAATTTTGGGTTCTTTTGAATTCACAATGCATTATAGTAATTATAATCGACTGATTATGTGTTAATTACTTCTCAACTTATGTTTTCAAAATCCAATTAGTAGTTAAATACATTAGAACCTTCGTTTCAATATCAATTATGCTGGTGGCTATCGAAATTCATAGATAGCATTGATAGGCAGCTATTTTTAACATAGTAGCTAGCAAAATGCATTTGGATCTTAAAATTACCACTTTATAGTTGATAAGTATGTTACTGTTGACTTTCCAAATTCATTATTAATATATATAGATATCAAGATACTGTAGACATTTGCAAAACTTGTTATGCTTATGATGTGAGACAAAAACGCTGTGCCCCTAGCAGAAAATAAACGTGACATCCAAAAATTCTTCCTTTACTTTTGGACTGCAGGTACTTGATTTTAATAGGACCATATGATCCTGTTAGGGCGTATACATGAGAAGAAGTCATTTAAGTTTGTTTTTCTCTTTCATCTTGAGAGACATTTCAACAATTACTCATGATAATTACTCATGATATTTGTCTAGCTTCACAACGTAAATCTCTAGACATATTGATCGCAGTAAGCTTGGTATCGACTTTTGACCCCAAAAAATAAAAGGGTTTGGTATCGACTACAAAGAAGTAAAATTATTTGGTAAGAAACGTGATGCGGTTGATCCCAGACATGGATCCTCCTTCTATTGTGGAAGAGGAAAAACTCAATAATATGTTTCATTGAGACATCATTGTTCAACGATCTCAGTCTGTATTTGCTTGAATGATGCCATAAATCTGTGTGTTAGTTTGTCCATCCCAGCAATATACACTAGTGGCAATAACTTACCAGTGGATCATATGCGATCACCTTAGAGTTTCTTATTCTCAGTTCATCTTTAGATCAGTAATACAAATTATATCCCGATGATTTTATCAAACGGGATAACATGCGTATGAGAATTTGCGCAGCACCAAAGGGTTTGACATTCGTCGATGTCCCAAATTCTGCAATTTCTCCACAGTTTTCGAGCTATGTCAAGGATCGATGAAATCTGTAAAATCTATGGCATATCCTCCAGTGAAAATACACTCACACAGCAGGGCTGACTGCTGAGGATGAGTATTCTTTGATTATTATGTTATTACTTAGAGAGCTTGCGGAAAAAAATTGAAATAGATTCCATAATAAATTAATGCCGTGTACGACTTCAGTGAATTGATGTCTCTGTGTTTTCTTTTTGTACAAGTCATAGCTTGATATTTTTATGTTATAGTTAACTCATTTGATGATGACAAAATATAATGTCTAAATGCAGAAACTTCCGCCATGTTTTTGGTTAAGTTACTCATGAATCTACACTCTTCAGTTACTCCACTGACGAACGTGCATATCAGGACGCTCATCATCCGACAAAACAATATACAAAAAGTCAAGACAGTAAAAAGGTTTCAATAGAGAATTCATGCTACTTAAAGAGATCACATTATAGAAATCGTGGAGTTTATCATACAATGTCTAGCATCATCTACTAATTATCCATCAAATACATCAATAATAGTACTTTAGCTCGTGGTAGTCTAGCTTGTACTCACAAGGCAGAGAAGACGGAATTTATCCATGTCTATAAGGAAATGAGAATGAGCAACTTGATGTCACAATCGAGAGTTGGCTTGATCCGACGACAAACTCTGCGACGGAATCAATACAGATATTTTAGAAGTGATGCAGGTGCATGAAAATTAAAGCTACTATATTCTTATACACTGATGATTGCAACTTATCTACATATATCATAATGCTCTTCTGAGGATGACCAATCACGCATCTACAATTCTAGGTCCATGCAATGGAGCGCCCTAAGTTCGATGGATCTCTAGCAACTTCAAATTGAACTAAATTTGATCTGAGCTTAGCAAACATAATCAAAGGCTTGTAGTTCAGAATTTCTCACCAGGGGAATCCCTTTGGCCGCTCTTTCAGCCAAATAAGGGCAAGGCTTAAAGAAATCTCCATACATCTTTGACCATTCATCCAATCTTGAACAAATGTGCTTGGAACCCAATGAATCGGCCCAAAAGACAATGCCTCCCCTGCACGGCACATCTTTAGATTTTACATGAATAGAATAAAGCAGGACTTGTGAGCACTCAAAATTACACACCGATAAGGTGGAAAGCCCCTGCCCATAACAGCAGCTATGTCAAGGTCCGCCGCCTTGACAGCGATTCCTTCAGCAAGGATTCGACAGGCCTCATTTACCACAGGGAAGAATATCATCTCTATGATGTCGTCTTCTGCTATGTTTACTAGCTGTTTATTACAAACGCAATATTAGGGAAGAAGAATCATAGTCATCAATAGGATAAGACTGCAACTTCAAAAAGTTGCCAACTACTTCTGAGCTTTTCACAGAAATACAGAATAAACTTCACAAAGAAGATATCATAACTCGACTAGCTTGAAATGGTGTTGATTTTCTTTACTCTTCTGTTTTTCCCTGTGGGTACGGATTAATGGTTGTCCACTCGAAGATTTTAGAGCACAAGCAAGGATGACCAATCAGTTTTGAGCAATTTGATATGATTTAAACTTCAGAAAGAAGCTATCCAAACTCAACCAACATGACAGGCATCGATTTTTTTTTTTTTTCCTAGATATGGGTTAATGGTCATCCCCTTCCAAGTTGTAGGGTACAAGCAAATGTGGTCAATCAATTGGAGAGAGAGGGGGAGGGGGGGAGAGAGAGAGAGAGAGAAAGAGAGAGATAGAGACAGAGACAGAGACAGGCCTTAGAGTCCACAGTAACACCAGAAATGCTTCTGGCCTTCTCAATATATTTTTCTAGATCAGGATCAGCGGTAGCTTTGCGCCTTTGGTCATACTGATAAAAACCTTTGTTGGTAGATTCTCCTGCAACAAGAGCAAGAAGTGTTGAATTATCCTGATTTTTAGGATCTGATTATTAGGAATATTCAATCCTAATTTTTTGGGTCCTAATTATTAGGAAATAGCTATAAATAATTAGTTAGGAAATGATTTATTAGTATCCCTTGATTTGTGGGATTATAGCTGTATTTTACAGATTTGTTTTTTTTTTCCTAGTTAGTACTTGTAGAAGTCCTATAAATAGCTTTGTAATCCTGGTACAAAAATATTGAGAATTATCACAATTCTTTTCTCTAAATTCTTCATGGTATCAGAGCATTAGGCTCATTTTTCTAGGATAATGTTGCAGTGCATCCTTCATTGATGCAATAATCTTCCAATCATAGCCTTCATGGCTGGATTTGTCTTTGTCCTTAACAATCTGATTGCAACTGTCATTGTTGTGATCCCTTTAGCTATATTTTTCCCTCTTTGCTTCTAAACTTGTTCCAATTTTTTTTTACCCTAAAATCTCATTCACTTGCAGCAGCCCTTACTACTTATGTTTTCTTTTGCTCTTCCTTTCCAAGTACTTTCTTTGTGCCTAGAATTATCCATGTCTGAGAGAAAATTGATTGGAGATACTTCGGGTCAAAATGAGGAGGCCAACACCAACCATATGACTGGAGATCTACAAAATGTGAGAGCAACTTATAGGCTGAATGAAAAGAATTATCTCAAATGGTCACAATTCATCAAGACCTATTTGAAGGGTAAAGGAAGACTCAGCCATCTTCTCGGAACAGGGTCCAACACCGGAAGATCCCACGTTCAACGCATGGGATGAGGCGATTCAATAATCATGTCATGGCTTTGGAATTCAATGGATCCGGCCATAAGTGATACATGTATGTTTCTCAAAACTGCGAAGGAGATTTGGGATTCTATTCGCAGGACTTATTCGAAGGCTCGAGATGCAGCACAAGTATATGAAATCAAGGTAAAGACAAGTGCAACAAAACAAGGGAGCAAAACGGTGACAAAATATGCCAATTCCCTTCAAAATCTATGGCAAGAACTCGATCATTATCGAGTGTTTGAGATGAAGTGTGCAGATGATGCTGCAACTCTAAAAGCCTTCATTGAAAAGGATCGAGTATATGATTTCTTGGCAGGTCTTAATTCTGAATTTGACCAAGTCAGAATTCAAATACTTGGAAAAGAAGAAATCCCTTCTTTGGAAGAGACAATCTTTCTAATCCGGGCAGAAGAAAGTCGAAGGGGAATAATGCTAGAGCCTCAAGCTGTGGAAGGCTCAGCATTAGTAACTCGCAATGCATCAACACAAGAAAGAGGAAAGGTGGATGCTTCAAGGTCTACATGGAGGGATAATCGAGACAGTTTGTGATGTACCTATTGTAAGAAGCCAAGGCATACAAAGGAACGTTGCTGGAAACTGAATAGCAAACCAACAACCTCAAGCCGAGAGTGGGGAAACAAAGGAGGACAGCCAAGGCCCCAAGCTCATCTAATTGAACAGACCAACCAGCAAATCAGTCACGGTGAAGGACAGGTGAAAGAATCCTTCAGCAGTGAGGAAATAGAAAGAATTAAAGGGCTTTTAGGGTCTCTTGATAAACCCTCGGTGCATGTTCCTTAGCACTCTCGGGTAAGTCTCCATTCTCTTTTAGTTTAAATGCCTCGGAAAAACTTTCAAGTGAAGCTTGGATAATAGACTCGGTGCCACCGATCACATGACTCACACTTCACATTTTTTTAGTACCTACACCCCTTGTCCAAGCAATAGAAAAATAGGGGTGGTAGATGGTTCTTTGGCCACTGTTGCAGAAGTTGATGATATCTATGTTACGCCTGTTCTCACTCTAAAAGATGTCCTCCATGTGCCAAAATTATCAGCCAACCTAGTCTCCATACAAAGGCTCACTAATGACCTCAAATGTTATACAATTTTTTACCCTACCTATTGTGTTTTTTAGGAACAAGATTCGGAGAGGAAGATTGGACTTGCTAAGGAAAAGAATGGGTTGTACTATCTTGAGACGCCGAGGATTTCAAAAAGAGTCATGAACAATTCACCCTTGTCATTTCTTAGTGCTTCAAATAAGGATGTCATTTGGCTTTACCATTTTCATTTTGGTCATCTATCTTTTCGTGTCTTAAATATCATGTTTCCTTATTTGTTTAAAGGATTAGATATGAGTCAATTCCAATGTGATACTTGTGAATTTGCTAAGCACACCCGTGTATCTTTTCCTATAAACAACAAACGAAGTTCTCATCCTTTTGATTTGATTCACAGTGACATTTGGGGACCTTCCACAATTCCAAATATCTCGGGGCTCGATGGTTTGTTTCTCTAATCGATGATTGCACTAGGGTCACATGGATATTCTTACTCAAACACAAATCTGATGTAAGTAGTATTGTTCCTAATTTTAATTCTATGGTTCAAAATCAGTTTGGAGTTAAAATTAAAAACTTTAGATCAGATAATGCTAGAGACTACTTTAATCAGATCTTGTCAACTTATTTCCAAAAGGAAGGGATAATCCATGAGTCATCTTGTGTAAACACACCACATCAAAATGGGGTGGCTGAAAGGAAAAATGGTCATTTGCTTAACACTACTCGAGCATTGTTGTTTCATGAAAATGTCCCTAAGTCTTATTGGGGGGAAGTTGTCCTTACATCTACATACATGATTAATAGATTGCCATCAAAAGTATTAGATTTCAAAACTCCTATGGCAGTTCTTTCTAGCTTTTATCCACATTTCAGGACAACAAATAATCTCATACCTAGAGTCTTCGGTTGCACCTCTTTTGTAAATGTTCATAATCAGCAAAGGGAAAAACTAGATCCTAGAGCAATCAAGTGTGTCTTTCTTGGTTACTCCGCTACACAAAAGGGGTATAAATGTTATCATCCTCCTTCTCGAAAAACCTATATTTCAGTTGATATTACATTTGTAGAAAACAAACCTTACTTTCCACAATCTTATCTTCAGGGGGAGAAGTCATTAGTTGAAGATAAAGACTTTGAGGTCCTTAATCTTGACTTACCTCCTAATAATCTTCCAATCCGAGCTCCTACTTCTGATCAACCAATCCCTAATCAATCAACTCCCGACCAATCAGCCTCCAACTCTGATCAACGTGCTCCTCATGAATCAGTTTCTGATGAATCAGTTCGTGCTACTTTAATCCCGGACTCACTCTCTACAATTGAGCCTATTCCGGAACAAGAGTCCACTCCCATATCTCCTCGTGTTTATGACTCTATGAGATTTCCTCAGGTATACTCAAGAAAGACAGCTGTTCCAGACCAAACACAAGTTCAAGATTCCCATCCGAGTTTTGCAAATGAATTTCCGGTAAGTTCTGACTCTCCTTTGCATAAACAGTCAATTGATATGCTTGAAAATGACTCGCATCTTCCCCATTGCTGTTAGAAAAGGTACTAGAGAATGCACAAAGCGATCCTTATATCCACTATCTCACTATGTGTCACTTGACCGCCTATCACCATTTCATAAAAATTTCATTGTGAGTCTAAAAACCTTTTCTATTCCAAATACTTTATCTGAGGCATTATCTAAAAAAGAATGGAGGAATGCTATGAGAGAAGAAATGGATGCACTAGAAAAAAACCAGACTTTGGAGATTGTCGAAAAACCTAAAGGAAAGAATCTTGTGGGCTGCAAATGGGTTTTTACCTTGAAATACAAAGCTGATGGTTCTCATGAGAGATATAAAGCACGATTGGTGAAAGGGTTATACTCAGACTTATGGAGTAGATTATCAAGAGACATTCACTCCAGTGGCAAAGATGAACACTGTGAGAATTCTACTCTCTTTGGCGGCTCATTTTAATTGGCAACTTCAGCAATATGATGTGAAGAATGCATTCTTACATGGAGACCTAGAAGAAGAGATCTACATGAGTATTCCACCAGGATTTGAAGGAGAAAAAACAACAAACAAAGCATGTAGATTACGGAAAGCACTATATGGGCTCAAGCAATCACCTAGAGCCTGGTTTGGGAGATTTTCCAGAGTTATGAAAGCTTCAGGCTACAAACAAAGCCAAGGTGATCATACCCTCTTCATTAAGCATTCGGCAAGAGGGAGAGTGACAGCACTTCTAGTGTACGTCGATAATATTATTGTCACAAGTGACGATGACGAGGAGAAACAGTAGCTAAAGCAGTGTTTGATTAAAGAGTTTGAAATAAAAGAGCTAGGAAGACTCAAATACTTTCTTGGCATTGAAGTTTCTTACTCTAGACAGGGAATTTTTGTCTCACAACAGAAGTACGTGACTGATCTCTTGAAGGAAACTGGAAAACTTGGTTGTAAACCAATAGCCACACCTATTGAGCCTAATAAAAAGCTTGGAGATGCAAAGGAAGAACCTGCTGTAGATCGAGAAATGTATCAAAAATTGGTTGGGAAACTTATCTATTTGGCTCATACTAGACCTGATATTGCCTATTCAGTAAGTGTGATTAGTCAATTTATGCATGACCCAAGAGAATCACACTTACAAGCTGTCAATCGAGTGCTACATTATTTAAAAGGAAGTCCTGGAAAAGGAGTCCTATTCAAAAGAAATCAAAAACTGATGCTGCAAGCTTATACCGATGCTGACTATGCAGGATCCATGGTGGATAGAAGGTCAACATCTGGTTATTGCACATTTCTTGGCGAAAATTTAGTGACTTGGCGGAGTAAAAAACAGAATGTAGTTGCAAGATCAAGTGCTGAATCAGAATTTCGAGTAATGGCCCAAGGAATATGTGAGCTATTATGGCTTAAAATCATCCTAGAAGACTTGAAAATCAAGTGGGAAGGTCCTATGAAGCTGTATTGTGACAATAAATCAGCAATTAATATTGCTCATAATCCTGTACAGCATGATAGGACGAAGCATATTGAAATTGATAGGCATTTCATCAAAGAAAAGATAGAAGAGGGGTTGATCTGCATGTCCTACATACCTTCCGGAGATCAACTAGCTAATGTGCTAACCAAAGGACTTAATGGTGGGATCTTTCATGAAATAATCTCCAAGCTGGGAATGGAAGACATCTATTCCTTAGCTTGAGGGGGAGTGTTGAATTATCCTGATTTTTAGGATCTGATTATTAGGAATATTCAATCCTGATTTTTTGGATCCTAATTATTAGGAAATAGCTGTAAATAATTAGTTAGGAAATGATTTATTAGTATCCCTTAATTTGTGGGATTATAGCTGTATTTTACAGATCTGTTTTTTTTTTTTCTAGTTAGTACTTGTAGAAGTCCTATAAATAGCTTTGTAATCCTGGTACAAAAATATTGAGAATTATCACAATTCTTTTCTCTAAATTCTTCAAGAAGAATCAAGAGATGAAAAGAAAACCAAAGGGCTGAAAAAAGCCAACTCCCAATTTTTTATGCCCCATTAAATATTTCATTTCGTGTGTGGTTCTTATTCGTCTTATTTTTGGTTTGATAATTGGCATTGTCGTCCTTTGTCCGGTTTACACAGGGTGCTAAAAGTATATCTCACATCACTCATCTACAGTGTTTGATAGGGCTTATATGCATGAAGTCTCCCTCCACCTAATGTTTTTAGGCTTTTTGGGTGAGACTTCCTAAAAAGATTGAGATTCAGGTCATGATGCATCAGTAACAGTTTTACCAGCTCTCTTATCCTCCTGCAAGATGGGGATAAGCATTGATTTATACGTTCTTTCAGGGAATTTCTCCAGGAATTGCATGCCAGTAGCAAGTGCAACCCCAAAACCAACAAGGTCAGCTAATCTGCCAGCATACAGTAAAACTCAGTCAAACATTAGACCATTTTGGAGAGCAAAACGAAAATTATTCAATTCTAGAATGCTTTAAGACCTGAAAGGACCCATTGGCATCCCAAATTTGGTAATCGCGTCATCGATCCTATAGGGATTGGTGCCACGCTCAACAAGCAAAAGAGCAGCTTGTGTGTAAGGGAAGAACATCCTGTTCACAGCAAAGCCTGTACAATTCCCAACCACCACTGGGATTTTCTTAATCTTTTTCCCAATATTAAGCAAGTCGACAACAGCCTGGGGAGATGTATGCCGAGTACGAACAATTTCCAAAAGAGGCATGACATGTGCAGGACTGCATTGGAAGTAGCTCCCAGTATTTTAGCAAATGGAAGGCAGGAAAAAGAAAACAAAAATAAAAATCACACACTATAGATCACCTGAAGAAATGGGCCCCAGCAATCCGATCTAGAGAATTGGTTCTCTCACCAATGATGGTCAAATCAATAGTGGAGGTGTTGCTAGCGAGTATACAATATGGAGGGCAATATTTTTCGAGCTCAGCAAAAATTTGTTGCTTCAAGGAAACATCCTCGATAACAGCCTGTTTAAAGCATCAGGTACAAGTACCTAAGGATCTTCCCATATTCCTACATAAGATGAAAATTGTTGGAGAAGATCTTCTAACTACCTCAATAACCAGGTCCACAGTTCTGAAGCTTTCATAGTTGAGCACACCCCTTAGAAGGGACATTGTTCTTTCAAGCTTCTCCTCGGTCATTTTACCTCTCTTAACATGGCTTTCCAGATTTGCTGAAAGGACATAAAGTTAACAATGGCAGGCCTAAAAAAGTAAAAGCTAACAGCAACACAAAGGTGCTTGAATGTGAATACTAAGATGCACCAAAATAATACTATTGTTACCTCTGACTCGTCCTATACCAGCATGTAAATACTTCTCGTTTACTTCTTTGAGGATCACAGAATAATTACTAAGTATCAATGCTGTTGCTATTCCAGATCCCATTAGTCCTCCACCAAGAACGGCAATCTTGTTGAGTGGCCTAGGCATCAAACCTCTGTCTGTGATACCAGGGACCTATTTCACAGTTGGGGAGGGTCAATATACCCGAGTTTCTAAAAAAATCAGTAAGTCAAGATGAGTAACATTGACTTTCAAAAGCTTTCATCCACTACAATCCAGCCAGGGCCATATACCATTATAAAGGGCCATCTAATCAAGTTCCTTCTATGTTTAGAGAAAGCAATAACTCCTTGAGCTTCTGTGAACACAGACGGGTTTGATGAAGCTAATTACAATCTTTTTCCACCAATACAGTTTAATGGTCAAAAGAATTGTAGAAGCCACATCTGAAAAAGTAACATCTCATTAAAAATGGAGAGACATGTACTACATTGAGAAAAGAATATGGTGAAATCATTATTAGATCTAAAAAAACTGAAATCAAACCGATAAACTGCCCTGAAAAATATGGTAAGGGTGGACTTTTCGACAATCCGCAAAAAACCAAGTCAAACCTGACCAGGACATTTCCGGGTTGGTTTGGGGCAAACTGGTTCAACCCGATATGACCCAACGTGTGAAGAAACATTTTTTTCTTTTGTGCTTAATCATGGTTGAAACTTTTGAAGAGTCAGAATGATACAATATCTGGTCTTGTTAGCTTAACATTTGAATATTATCTGAGGAAATATATAATCTATTTATTTCATATATTGGATGGATGAATCAAAATAATTTGAATAATGCTGATATAGTAAAAATCATTGTAAATTTGCTTGGCTAAGTCATGTGATAACTTTTCAATTGGACACTTGAATGGGTATACTAGCTCAAATAACTATTTGCAGATTTTCACATTACTTAACAAACTAATTTACAATACAAATCTTAATACCTCTAGCATTGCTCAAACAATTTACAAGTTAGGTCAGATTGACCTAATTTAACCCAATTTGACTTGATGTGCAAAAATCTTTTTAGCTTAAATCATAGTTACTGGAGTAGTCATAATTACGAAATATTCAGTCTCGTAAGTGAATATATGCGTAATATCATGACAAAATATGCGATTCTTGTAACTTTCAAGAGGTGTCACTTTTTCCATTAGAAGCTAAGTTGGATGGTTCATAAGTGCTCTATTGTGTTTTAAATTTTTTGGTTAAAAAATATAGTATTTGCTACAAATGCTTTTGACGACATACACTTTAACAGGATCAGCTTTATTATAGTTTTAAGATATTCTCTTGTTTAATAGTGCTATACTTATTTGATTGTAGGAATTGTGAAATCAAATTTCTCAAATATTATGATGTGTGAGCAGCTAACTAATTTGTGCAGTTATTTAGAAGCAATTGTAGATCTGCAATCAACACATGAATTTTCTATTTATTAGTTTGGCAAAGATATTTATCATCTGAAGTTTTTGCATAATAAAAGCATGTCTTTTAAGGAAGATCAAATAATAGGTCAAAAAAGGATCAACCCAGTATGGGCTGATCAAACCTCGACCCATTACTGGGCCCACTTTATAAGTCATACCCATATTGACCCAGAACCCAATCCACTCAGTTGCCAAGTCTAACCATTGTACCTTCACATGAATTAAAAAACCAGACATCTTTTGCATGAAGGTAATTCACACTACCAGGTGACAAATCATAAAACAATCTTTGATTAAACCACTTCAAGTAACCAAAAGCCAATTTGAAATTCATACTAGCCAGTCTAAAGGATATGGATAGAATTTCATGAAGATTGCCCCAGAATGTTTTGGGAAAAAATATAGCATTCATGAACCCTTGCGATTGCCCAAAGCATGTAAAATTCCAAATTCGAAACCAAAAAATCTTTGTTGTATCCTCCTTTTATTCTACGCCAGATCAACAGTCTTACAAACAGTAGTTATGTTCAAACCTTCGAAGCTCCACGTTGAGCAAAGAAGACGTGGACCAAGCACTTGGTGGTGTAAGATTTTTGAAGCTGTTGAGACTCTTTAGTCTCCTGCAAATATAGGATCTGGTTCACAATATTTCACAATTTGCTCCGATAAGAAGGTTACAAAAACTAGATTAGGCAGTACCTTCCAAAGTCCAGCCTGTGGACCAGAGATTATACCCTCTTCAACAACGTCAATGCAGATCAAAGGATGCTTGACATTAAGAGCCTGTTTTTTGACTTGAGATCTTGCAAACTTAAGTATTTGTCTTGTGTCCTTAAGGGATCCTAGCCTGTCAGTCCTGTAAAGAGAAGCAACCCATGGTCTCCTGCACTGTGAGATATCCAGAGCCCATTTACGGGCAGTTGGTAGCAGTTCATTTGGTGATACAACAGCATCTACAAGGCCCAAACTGCATGCTTCTGTCCCTTCCACTGCCTTTGAGGTCTATGTGGTAAATCATTGGGGAAGCTAAAGCAAGTTACTCAACATATTCAGAACAAGTAGAGAAGCAAAATAATAAAAAACCCATAAGGCCAAAGGGTACCAGCATCATCTCAAGTGACTTGGAGAGACCAACAAGGCGTGGAAGCCGCTGTGTTCCTGATGCAGTTCAGGTGCATGACCTTAATAATATATAAATAGATAAAAATGGAAAATCACAATAAGTGTATGCTAGTGCATGTAATAAGTCAAGCTTCAGGTTAAGCCGTCATGAGAACCGTATGCCATACTAAAGAGGTCATTATAATACCACCACTCAGGAAATGCAGTAACCCCTGTTCTTCAGGCACCTTCATATTTCACTTTGTAACAGAAAAAATGTCCCAGTCCAGAATTTAGCATTTTAATCATGGATTATAACCGAGAGAACATAGATCGTCAATTCTAACATTCACTTGCTAATGGACCATTTAAATATGCAAGACCATATACAAAAGTAACGAGATGCAAAAAACTGAAATAAAACATAGCCATCTTTATTGTCCTGCTATAGTTTCATTGGTGGTCACTAAACTCTAGTAGATTTTGTGTTTAAGTCACTACTCGATGCACAAACTTTCATTTCTTTGTACTTTTTCAATTGATGCACTTTGACTGATATCCGGTCAATTTTTCCATAACAAGCTTGGTGTAGTGGCCACATGGCATTGTGTCCAGAAAATTTGCCTGTTTTCAGAAATGTCATTATTTTACTGGAAAAGAGGCTGGGTTCCAGTCAAAGGGCATCGATTGCAAAGAAATGAAAGTTCAATGCATGGGTCATTAAATGCATATCTATCTGTATTTATCTTTTTGAGTGATTTGCATAATGTGAGACCATGGTATATTGACAAAGAAAATGATAAGTGCAACTTATGCCCAAAAAATAGAGAAATTCAACAGTGCAAAGAACAGATCCTAGTCTTTATTGAGAGACATATGCTAAGCAGTTAGAATCTAGGTCTCTATCATCCTCAAATAGCCTAATGCCACACCTTAATAACTAAAAGCACTTGATCAGACTGATAACAAGCACGCTACATTAATGTGCCGAGCTCTCAGTCAAGATCCATGCATGATGTGGCACTGGATTGCCAACGTGCAAGATAGATCAAGAAGTAGCTTGGTTTGAATTCAAAGAAACAAAATCATACAGATGGACCTTGTATTATCCTATACACATCTATCCCGAGTCCAGGTTGTGGATAAAAACTTCCATTGCCTAATGCTTCTTGTGTGACTGCTTAGGTCCCTTGCTCTATGGCTAAAATTCCAATGAATTTATTGAGGTCCCAAAGGGGAAAACTCCGAAGAAATCATATATAACTCAAGTGTGATGGATATGGAAAACTCAGAATTTGGCACTATAGGCTTAGAAAACTAGTTATTTGCACCTTGACATGTTGGCTATTTCTAAGTTTCCAGCTACCTTCATACGCACGGCCAAAAAAAAAAAAATCATATGCAACTTCAGTAACATGGAACTTCAAGCTTAGCTAATATGATGAGACCTTGCATGAGTCACTAGAATGAGGACCTTATATTCATTGGGGCAACATGGCATTTAAAAGATTAAAAAAAAAAAGCAATCTGCAGCATTTTGTAAAATGATTTTGCTGCAATTTTATCTATTATTCATTGTTTACAAGTATCAAAAACCAATGTGGAGTCAGATAATTCTCATGAACAATAAAAACATCATATGCACCTGATCTCAGTTCACATTCGAGAATTGCATGAACTTAAACAATTAAAAAAAAAAACTGAACATGCTTAGAAGAAATGATGTTTATTCTGTTAAAAATAAGCGAAGGGAAGCTGATTCGGGTCATGAAGTATTGCATTAACATTCACCTTACAGATGATGTACAACATGCCCAGTCAAACACATATCTAGAATGCTCAACTTGAATTATGGCAATACCTCCAAGTCCAGGAATGACGCCGAACTGAAGTTCAGTGAGGCCTAACCGCGCAGTAGGAGTCGATATTCTTGCATGGCATACCTGATTGAGAAAAACTAAAAATTGACAACTGAAAAAAAATGTTTTCAACCCATAAGACAAAAATGATCTATAAACAAAAATGTACTAGCACCATAGCAAGCTCTAATCCTCCACCCAAAGCGACACCATCAATAGCAGCAACGGAAGGCTTCTTAGCCCCTAAAAAGAAAGCACACGATTGAATAAGCAAGAACTGAAGTTGAAAGCAATAAAAGTCAAGCACATACCTTCAAGTCCCTCAGTGAAGAAATCAACTGATGTATAACCAGGCTTGGTTTGTTCTGCCAGAGTTCAGAAAAAGAAAAGGACATGATAACTTTACAATGTCGAGAGTCAAGTAATAGAGTATGAAACAAACATGCAGCTAAAATACCTTCCTGGCGTTTTTGTCCACCAAAACCGCTAACGTCAAAGCCCCCACAGAAAATGCCTTTTGCACCTGTTCCAGAAAAGAAATGTCCCAGCATTATAATCCTTCTGGATGCAAGATGTACAAGAGGAAAAAAGAAGCCTGATGAATACCTGTTACTACAATTGCTTTCACATCTTCTCTCTCCAAAGCCTGCTCGTAACTCTCAATTAAGCTGCGGAATACTGGAAAGTCAAACGAAGAGATCAATTAGACTTTTCCAGGCATTGTAGAGATCTAAATGTTAATATGAACTTAGGTAAAAACACATATCCTAAAGACAGACTTGAAATATGCCAACAGGAAGCTCCATACACAGATTTTAGTGAAAGTACATGAAGGTCAGATGTTATGCCACATTCTACTCAACACTCAACAGGTACAACTTATTCCCCATCACTCTTCCTGTCCGCTAATGTTCAATATCAGCAAGTTGTTCGCCACGAAGTGAATTGAGTTGATGCAAGTGCATGAGTTTTATCATTGTCTCTCTTCTGCAGAAATTTCAACTCAAGTCTACCATACTTGATCAAACCGCGTAACAAACAGGATAAAGTACACTAGAATTTCTGAAGCTTGCACATGCAGTGCAATCAAGTCCGAACCTTTCAATTGTCACAATCAAGTCCTAAATCTTTTTTCTGAATATGTTACAATCACACCATTCCAGTCATCACTTCTCCAATAGCCAACACCTGGCAACCTCCACCACACAGGAAATTTTCTTCCGCCCAGTGCACGATTTGCAATGGACAGATTTCATTTGCCATTTTTGGTAAAAAGTTCGTGACTTGATCGCGTCAACTGAACGATTCGGGACTTAATCAGACTCCGAACCGACGGTTTGGGACTTTCGGTCAACTCTTCACACAACAAATATTGGGATATGCTTACTCCAACCGGACACGATCTGAAATATTTCCAGATGATACATATAGGGAATAAAAGCGACCCAAGTGCTTCAGTTCATCATCCAATGACTGAAACGAAAGCTTTTGACTGCAAGCAAAGTGAGGCCAAGAGATGCATTCCATTCTCAACTAAAACTCAAAAAGCTCAAACTAGTTGATGAAAGCAAGGTCAGTTGATTATGATCACCTCGAAATTACTTTATCCACAACAAGCAACTGAAAAACATGAAGAAACTCCACAGACCCACAAAGGAAAAAATGTCGGCGAGGACAGCAGAACCAGTCAAGGCAGCAACTTTCGAGAAATCGAAGGATGTCGGAAAGGAAACAGAGGACGTACTGTCGGCGGTGAGGGCATTGACAGGAGGGTTGACGATGGTGATGAGAGCGACACCATCGGCGCCCACTTCCAAAACCGTCGTCCTCTTCGCTTCGCGACTCATTTGTCGTCTTGTTTTGCTTTCAGCTGCGACGGTGAACTGGGAGGTACGGGTGGGATTTCATTGGGCATTTATATGCTCACGTGCCCTTTCCTTTTGGTGGACATGCAGCGTGCCGACAAAGCGAATTGAAAGTACTTTCAACATGCGTCAAAATCACTAATGGCATGTGAGTATTAAGAACGGACGAAAGATAGTAGACATAAAATTTGTTGCTTTTCCCGTATGAAGAAAGTAAGAGTAGTGAAAAGTTACTTTGGTGCCTACGGAAGTTACCGTAGCAGCCCTTTCAAAGTGAACATCAAGAGAGCTGGGAGATTGTTGGCTGGAAAGTAAGAGTAGTGAAAAGTTACTTTGATGCCTACGGAAGTTACCGTAGCAGCCCTTTCAAAGTGAACATCAAGAGAGCTGGGAGATTGTTGGCTGGAAGCAAGGTAATCATCTAACGAGATGGCATCTTTGTTTTGACTCTCTCAAACTTTATTGATCGCGATTTTTCTATTTTCTAATATAATTTGTGAATGGAGTCCTTTAGAGATAGGAGGCCAAGTAGTAGAAAATCCTTTATGCATAAAGCTCCCATAGAGCCATTCGTTGGACTGTTTACTCAGAATATGAAACACTTCGATATTTGATCACTATCAATTAATAAATGGATAAGGCACAAATAACTTGGGGGCTTGGGGTTGCTTGTGGATCACTATCAATTAATAAATGGATGAGGCACAAATAACTTGGGGGCTTTTTTTTTATATATATATATATATATATATATATCTTCTACCAAAATAATATAAAGTAGTAGAGACTCAAAAACTAGTGGGTTAACTAAACCAAGAGTTTAATTAAGTGGAGACTCTGACACATAGAATAGGACAAATGGGTATAAATTATGCCTTGAAAGAATTGTGTGTAAACAAAATATATATATATCTTCTACCAAAATAATATAAAGTAGTAGGGACTCAAAAACCAGTGGCCACAGCCGATGGTTGACTAAACCAAGAGTTTAATTAAGTGAAGACTCTGACACAGAATAGGACAAATGGGTATTTAAAAAAAAAAACGTTTTCAATTACACTATAGAAACTTTTAGTTGGACTAATCTCTAGAAATGCATACAAATTATTTTGTCTACATGCATTATGAAAGGCTTCATTACTAAAAGTGGTGAGTGAAACTCTTTAGATCAAGTGACGCTATGATTTAAATATAAATATTACACCATTTTTCCTGAGTCCGTAAGGCCCCCAAATCCAATGTATGAGGTGAGTATGTGAAAAAATAGAGACAGCACCACGTGGAAGCGCCAGCTTTTATCTATTGTACTTATTTGTTTTTGTGGTCCATGTCTTGTCAGATGACTCACATTGTTGGAGCAAATTCGGATCTGGCGCATATGGAGAGGGGGCTTGATTTTTTTAGCCTCTTGCAAATGTAATACGTAACTTGCAAACAATCTTCGTTTGACCTCATTGAAGGAATATGGTACTTATTTATTACACTAGACGAGTCATGTCCACCTATTGACAAATTATTTGTCATGGAAAAGAATTTCAGGATACAATTGGGTTGAATAAAAAGAAAATTAAGATTGGATGCGTCGCCAACGGTGGGCTCCACTTAGCACCAATAATTTGTACTGACCCGCCATGTTTATGGAAGATTTTTCGGGCGAAAATAAAATAAGTGGGTCGGAATAATAAATTAAAAAAGGCTTTGATTGGTGGCCCAAAAAGTAAGGCTAAAAATAATCTATTCATTTTATCACTACGACTAAAAATTGGAAGAAAAAAAAAAAAAAGGAAAAAAATGTGTTTCCTGCTTGAAAACAGGTCTTGCTGAAAATTCATGATGTTTCAAAGTTGCGATATTAATTATTTAGCACACGAGAATAACGTGTTAAACCTAGCCATACACAAGCATCTAAAATCCGGAACTCTAATATATTGTATGTTGGCAAAATGTCTACATCTTTTAGTTGGTGAAAGAATCTTTTGGTCGGCAGTGAATGAGGAAGAAACGTATCCAACGCATTTCTTGGTATCATGAAACGATGACTCATCCACTATAATCCGACTCAGAGTAGATATGACCATGTTCAAAGTAAATTACTAATCGATAGTATCATTTAATCCGTCCTCTAATATGAGTTAATTGATTTGCACAGCCATGAAGGATTGGTAGGAAAATTTTTGAAGTAAGTTAGAACAGTATTCCAAGTCATTTTACAAAAGATAGATTTTTCAAATGTTAAAACACATAATTCTCTAGTAATTAATTGCGAATGGGTCACATATGGAAGCTTAGAGTTGACCGAAATTACGTAAGAATCCCGTTAAATACAATGCTGAGAAGAGTAGATTCAGTATAATATCGATCCTATATTACCACAAGAGACCATGAGGTCTCATTTTTTTCTTGTTCAGACACGCTAATACCCTCTCTCTCTCTCTCTCTCTCTCTCTCTCTCTCACTCTGTGCATGGTCCGATGGTTTCCAGAGCAATACCTAAACAAACATCCCATTTTTTCCTAACAACTCCGCTACCTATGAGGTATAAAAGGAAGAAAGGGACATGTATTGCTCGATATGGATGACTGAGATGAGATTTGTTCTGAAAAGACTTGGCATCTACTACCACTTCTAGATCTAGCGACGAATGAGCTCGACCGCGGGCATTGACAAATGGGTCGCTCCGGCATAAAGGGTCAATGACTGCAAGCCGCCACAACAACTGATAAGGTGGCTCCTCCACGGACCATAACTCCAAAACTAGCAGTGGACGAGCCCGGGCGCGAGCGATGACGAAGTGGATAACCTGGCCATGGATGGGCAACGACTGGAGCTGCCACGATGACAGAGGGATGGCACAGCCAGGGACGTGAAGCAGTGGCCGATGTAGCACCTGTAATTCCGCGAGTGACTACGTATGGAGGAGGTGCTACGATAGCGGAGATAGAAGAGAGAATTAAAGGCTCATGTTTTTAATGTCATGTCATAGGCACGTGTCAAATTGTGATTAGATTTTGGTATAAAATACTTACCATCTGAGCCTATAATGTGTTTACCATGCAACCACTAAGTACTTTCCCGTCCTTTTTCTTTTTCTCATGTTCTTCCTACTTACTCACAGAGCGTCAACTGGGCATTGGCGAAAGGAAAGGCTCGTGGTCCCGGGAACTGAAGTGGGTCTAGCTGAACCAATCCAAGCAATGACCAGACCGGTCCGATCACGGGGAAAAATATGCAAAATATTATGAAATTTTTACCAATAAGCAAGTCGGTTGGCCACAATCTCATTAGTGACCATTGGTCACCAAGGGCACGCATGCTAAAATTTCTAACTAGAAATTGATTTCTCAATTTCGGTTTTTTACGACGAGTTTCTAAACAAAAAAACACATTTGATAACAACTCAACATTTTCTATTTTTGGAAAAGAAATTCATTTGATAACAAAATACAATTTCTATTTCTAAGGGAGCGGCGGCTATCACCCAGCGACCGGTAGCGGGCGTCCAATGGCGAGCGTCCAGCGTCTCATGGGTGGTGGGTGGGCAGTGGACGATGACGAAAGTGAACGATGAGAAGAGTTTTCATTTCTCACTTTTGTTCCATAAATAGAAAAGAAAAAAATTTTGGCTTTTGATTTTTGCTCCAAATTTATTTCTGAAATAGAAATCTATTTTGAAAATAGAAAAATAAAATTACATTACCAAATGGATTTTTATTTAAACCTATTATAGGGAATAGAAAAATAAAGATATAGAAAAATAGAAATTATCTTCTTGATGAAGAATGGAGAGAGAGAGTGAATATTAAAGGCTTTATGATTTTCTGGTTGGCGGACAACAGCATCTCGTGCTGTCACATGGAATGCCGTGATCTCGGCTAGGCAACTCTTTGATTGAATGTTGGAAAAGGATGTGGCCTCTTGGAACTCCATGATTTCTTAATAAGTGTTATTTTTAGCATGTGGGCATGTTGGCACCCTAGAGATAGGTAACTGGGCTGTGGCTTTTCTCGAGAAAATCATATTAGGCTTGGCTTACAGATTACAATTTGTTGATTTTCATGTACTCTAAATGTGGAAGCGTTGAAGATGTCGAGCGAATCTTCCGGGAACTGGAAAGGAAAGATGTGGTTTCCTACAATGCCTTGATCTTGGGCGCCCATGGTCATGGAAGGGAAGCCTTTGTAATTGATGTCAAAGATGAAAGAGGAAGGCATTGTGAAGAAGACCCTGACTCCATTGTTGCACAAATAATTCCTTAAAATTGTTAAGACAAACAACCGAGAATAACAATGAAATCAAATTTTGAGGTGCAATATTATTTTCTTTAAGAAATTATTTGCCTTACAACATTGCTAATGGTCACCGAAAATTTCTTTCGAGATACAACAAAATCTCAATTGAAAATACTAAATAGCAATTCTAATATTTTTTCAGGGTCTCTCAAGAGAAATAATTGAAAATAATGGCTATATTTTCTTCCGAAAGAATTAAAATGGAAGAAGAAGATTATAACTGAACAAACACGTTCACTAATTAATACCAAAAAAAAAAAAAAGTTATATCCGAACGGATACAACTTTCTAAGGATTAAAAAGTTATGTTTGAATAGATGAACTCTGAGATAATCACTGTAAGAAATAATAAAATTTAAAAATAAATAAAAAAAATAATCGTAATTCCTTTGTGAACAACTACACTATTTCAATAGGACACTATGGTTAATTTTTTTATCATTATAAATGTGAATTTTAATAAATAAAAATAATCATCATTGATTAGTACCAAATTTCCTCCTCGTGCACACTCACATCTTTTTGACATGGGATAAGGCACATCTTAATTTGTTTTACAGGCAAACTACCATTAGGAATGGCAATTGCGATGGCATCCTCAGTCCTTGGAGTGGTTTTCCGGGAGTGATTGTCACCGTGTCTCGAGTTGCTTCTGTCTTCGTCACGGCTGCCATCACCCAAGTCATTGCTGTCGGAGATGGTGGATGGTCATGGAGTTTGGAGGAAAAAAGCCAGCGGAGACATACCTTGTGCGATCATGCCGGGAAGGAGCTTTTATGTGTGGGGATGCTAATCGTGAACTGCCCGGCAAAAAGATAAAAGTCCTTTCACATCTCGTCCTCTTTCTATTTGGGTTCCTCGTATTGGCCTCCACTCCAGCCAAAAGTCACCCTTAAGATGTGAAAATTCCTCTCATTTCATTGGGCCAAAACTTCCTTCATTCATGCACTCAAATCCTAGGATTTTGGCCATCCTTTTGTCGTCATTTGCCATCAAATCTCCATTTGCTTCATTCAACTTTTCTCGGTTGTATCTCTGCATGTGAACGCCCAAATTTGGCCGAGTGAATGAATATCCTTTCATATTGCTCCAAATTCCATCTATTCCTTTCTCAAGCTCACTCATCACCTCCACGATTTCAGGGCCAGCTCACTTCTTGATTCCTTCCCTCAATTTCGCTCTTTTTTCCACACCCCCCCATCACCTCCACGGCTAAATCTCCCGCCAATCTTGCCTCTTGCCTGCCATATTTTCGAGTGAAAATATCTCATTGATTTCTCCGCTTGGCTAGCCATGTTCTCTTTCACGATTTTGCCCCCTCAAATCTCTGAAATTTTCTCATTATATATTTCAAATAAAATCTCTTAAGTTGACATTGAAGAGAAACGGGGTAGAACAGAGTCGCTCCTTTGTTGCTGCGGGATGACGAAAGGCGATGGTCAGTAGTGGCTGTAGCGGTGAGTTGATCGATGCAGAGAGAGCCGAAGAAGAAGATTAAGTCACTCGACACACCGGATTCAACATCATTAAGTCCCATTCTAACCTCGTCTTCGCACAACCGGAGATCTTGGGTTGCTTGAGCCCTTCGACACGCTCATGGTGACAAGGAGCCAAAGTCGCGGAGGGGTTTTCAGGGGTTGTGGCGCAGCGTAGGTCTGGATGTTGATGGGGGAGCGCCGGTGAGGGTAGTCCGTCACGTGAACAGTGTGGAGCTAGGAGGGCATAAAAGGGAGTAAAGAGAAGAAGAAAATAGAAAAGGAAAAATGACGTGAAGGGAGAGGAGGGAAAAATGTACACATGGAAATGACGACTTCTTTTTAAAAATAAAAGCCAACATAGATTAAATTTTAATTATAAAAGCCATGTACTTATTTTGACCAGAAATTCTCATCGGATACACTTAAATGATCGTTTTTTTTTTTTCCAATTTGATACTTAAGTGAGTCGACCACAAAAGTGAGCATCGTACACAACTTTTAGCTCTTCTAGTATACTTCTCTCAGATTAAATTGGTATAATGAAAATGTTTATTACTAAATTGGAAAATTCTCTGAAGGTTCAGGAATGAATTAATACTATTGAAATGTTTAGAACTGAATTGGCCGTCGTGCAAATAAGTTTAAGACTTTTTGGACAATTTTTCTTGCATTTTTGTAACTCATGACTAACTAATCGATATAATTCGTTATTTTTAAGTTAAAAAGATAATTAGAGATTGACTTATAAAATCTCTCTTCCAATTCTGTGGAATTGGAATTCATAAATTTAAAATAGATCAAATATTCGTATTTTACTTTGTTCTCTTTCTCTACGTGTTTATATATTCTTTTCACTGTATTTCTCATGCCAAACGTTGGTAACATTTTCCTATTCGTCTGTTGAAGAAAGGTTAACAACTATGTAGAACCAGATGACATCAATATGCTTGTTATTTAGAAGGCGAATAATCATTCCATCGAGAGGCATGAAAGGACTTGTTCGCGAGCCCATGCAAGAGTTGACTTGGCCTTGTTCATTGAACATCCACAATTGCAGATAATTGTAATTATATGTTCATGCTAGCGTCGAAATGGAAACAACGTATCTCAATCTTTACATTTTCGAAGATCACAAATCTTTAAAAATTCTCATTTATGAAATTGATCTTGGAATGATTGAACTAAAAAGTTTCGCCTCTAATGAATTTCATTATTCTTGAGGTCAATCATGAGAATAGTAAAAAATTGCGGGAAGCGGAGCTCATAGAATCCCAAGTTAACTTTTACAACTATAGATTATATATTAGCATTATCATGCGCAAATTTTAAGCTTGCAAAGTTTGTAATATCTACCAATTTGAAAAAGAGCAAAAAAGAGAAAAAGAAACAGAGGAGGGTAAGCATGTGAGGCGATGTTTGAACTTGCACCAAATACCCATCGTTCCTTGAGAAAAGTTATACGAAAATGGAATTTTATTCATAAAAATCGAATCCATGATCACAAACAGTTTGACATGGCTCGATATTATGTAATTTCATCTAAGCAGATGTGCAATAACAATGAAAATTATCGGGTCCTTTGGCCCGGCACTCTCCTGTCACATGTCCACCGAATTGTTGGGTGCAAGTCTGGTTGCAATTCGGGAACAACGAACACGACCCTATGTCCAAAACCCAATTCGTTCCCTCCGCAACTGATGTTCCTGAGATGCACCAAAATTCAGCAAAATTTCAGTGAACAATGTGAGACACAATATATATGATAGACATGGTGTTTCAATTTAGAATATTCAAGTTGAGGAAATTGTTTCCACATCCGTATGTCATAGCACAATGATGGGGACATAATTTGAAAAATCTAGCTAATGTAGGCATAATTTCCCCAATCGCATAGCACCTCCACATGATTTGCACAAAAAAAGAGGATGTCAAATAACGTTTGCATTTGAATTTTGATACTCTCTGCTTCCTGTTCATCCTTGTGTCCTTTCAATTTTCTGATGGCAAAGTCTAACTGGATTTGATTGAATTTCTCGATAAAGTCTAATGATGCTAAATGGTATAAGGACAACGAAAGTGCTGTATATTTCGTACGGCGCTTATTTTATTATTATTATTATTATTATTATTATTATTATTGGGTTTCAACTCCATCTATACATTTTAAAACTTGCAGAAACAAAACCCACTAGCAAAGTATCAAAACGAAGCATGTCCCAAAGGGCCTGCGGAGGGCTTGTCAACCACTTATGGTGGAGGGCTTTTTCTTATAGGACTTCACAATCCGATCAGCTACATTATTAGAGGCCCTATTCCAACGAACCATCTCCAAATTAGAGAAAAGAAGCAAGAGCCCACGGAAGCGCAGTCTCCCCATAGCGAGTGGTCTATAGACTTCAAGTTGTTCACTAAGTTAAGATAGTCTAACTTCAAAGTAAATCATCATTGTACGGCGCTCACTTGAGTACTATAATAACTTTTTAAATGATCACTTAAGTGTCATACTTGGTCAAAAAATAAATGTTCATTGCGAATGCCAAGGGAGGGCCATACGAAAGTCATAGTACTCAAATAATCGATTGAAAGCCATTGCTCTCAAATGAGCACCATATGGAAGTACAAAAGTGATGGCATTTGTATTTTTCCTTTTCTCATGCTAAGGCATACCTGCGAAGCAGAGAGATATCAGGCAAAGAATGACTACGGATGAAGAAACTCTTCCTAAAGCCATGTTTGTGACCTCTTCTCACTTTTCTTTAAGCTACGATGAGATGAGATAGTGCAACTGGTTGTATGAAATTAAACAAAATCCCTACATATATATAGGCAGTAAAATCACCACTGCAAACCCCATCTCATTAAGAAGGTGAGGCCATACCATATAAAGTACATGCAAATCTGATATCTAAATCTCTAGAGTTCTTTTCTGGGCAATATGCTATAATGTGAGATACTTTAAGGGCATGTAATTATTCCATACAGATTGTCTCCATTTTGATAAGTTTTTTCATACTGGAAAAGCAGACTTAATTTTTTTGTCGTTAGATAATCGAGGACTTGGTTCTATTTTAGTCAATTAAGATTTTAAGGTCATAAATAGTCTCCATATCATGGGCATGTGATATATGATTAGGTGGACACCCGGACCCCTAGAGTGTCAAAATTTGACATAAAGGGACACTTAAATGTTAAAAATTACGAAAGTGACACTTAAGTGCTAAAATCGAAACAAAATGAATCACTTAAGTGCCACTAGTGAGAAAATCCGGCCAAAACGCTGACGTGGCAATTTTCCGACAAGAGCTGCGTGCAAAACGACATCATTTTGTATGCTTATGTGGCTAAACAGTGTCAAAACGATGTCATTTTTGTATAATTCAAATTTTAATATAATAATTAACTAAATTAAATTTTTTTTAAAAATTAACTAATTATTTTTTTTTAAAAAAAAAACATATTTTTAAATAAATAAAATATAAATATAAATTATTTTGTTTTTAATTTAATTTAATTAATTTTTATATTATATTAAAATTCAAATTATGCCAAAACGACGTCGTTTTGGCCGATTTAAGGGCTCTATTTTGGCCAACTATAGAAACGACGTTGTTTTGGGTGAATTAGAGCTGAGTTAGCTCTCCGGCAAGCCACGTAAGCGAGTAATATTAATATTTAATTGTCACGTATGATTTCCGGCCGGCTTCGCTAGAAGTGGCACTCAGTGTCCCACTTTTTTACGAAAATAACACTTAAATGTCACTTTCGTAACTTTTGGCACTTAAGTGTCCTTTTGTGCCAACTTTTGGCACTTGAAGCGATCTTTTACCTAATTAGGTGTCATTAATTCCACGTCATATCCCATGTCATTCATTTGTGCAATACATCATACTATGCTTTATCATTATGCCACTATATCAGTGCCATGTCATTTAGTGGTTGCATGTTTAGAGAATTTCAATTAAAATTGCATGCCATGTTAGAATAGTTCATTTAATTGTCATTAGAGTTAGGTCATTTAAATTATACGTCAATGTCATTAGAATAATGAGTCATACACGTTTACCCTAGGTTAGAATAGAATAATTTAGCTTTCGTTAGAAAGAAGAACTCAAAAAGAATTAATTGGAATTGCATGATAATTAGATACCATATGTCGCAACCCGACCTCAGCACCCACATCAACAAGCGACAGCATAAACATAGGGTTTATATGTGGTTAACCATGAGAGTGTCCTCACAACATGTAACTCCAATTGTGACATTCTGATTTTCTGATTCTGTTTTCGATTGAATGAGTTGGGCTTTTCATCGACACGCCTATAGTTCTTTTCTCTGAGCTGATCATTCACGAGATAACTAGTCTATCAGGTGAAGCCATTAAGGGATTTTAACGCAATAGACTTGAGAATTTGACCATAAATCAATTGCTCGATCGTGCTAATCTGCAATGGTCAATACGGCACTGTCAAAATCGATCAGAGACCGGAGATAGGTCGGTTCGACAAAGGCATGTGATTAAAGTGTGAGTGATTCCACCTAATTGCAAAATTCTCGTCGAATGGCACCAAACCGATTTTTCTATCATTTCTGTACCCTGTGCTCATATTTGAAATCTCGAGATTTTCACGACAATCAAGAGTCACCAATATGTCAAAGATGTACAATGTGGCTCGAAAATAATTGACCACTAGTCAAATACGCTAAAAAATTCCTAAAAGTTACCCGATAAATTAAGTCACGCTAAAATCGCATCCGGTTGAAATTAATCGCGAAATTGAACCCAATAAGTTCTGTCATGTCATGTTTTATTTTAGGAACGTTGACTCAACCTTTGAAGATTTTTCTGCGAACCCAAGTTTTTGGCGAAAATTTAAAGTTTGGTGTTTTTGGACCGAAAAAATTAGAGGACCATTTTTTAGTGCACTTTTGGCCGTCAAGTTGGATCTTTGGGCAAGGAAATATGTTGAATTTGATGTGGGCATCCTCCTTGATATTTTAGCCTTTGAAATAAGTCCAATTGAAGAAGAATTAAGTTGTAATTGGGGGGGTAATGTTCAAAATTCGTAGGTCCATGTGGTGTGCAACATTTCAGCAATTTGGGTGGCTTCTAGGAGAAGCTTGAGAAGGAAAACTTGGCTGAGGATGAAGCTTGGGTTGGTGGGGGCATTTGTGATGAGTGAAATGGATATTTTTGAAGACTTTGGAGGTCATTTGGTGGTCCCCCTTCAGCTGAGCACTTCTTCTTCCTCCTTGGCTTTGCTTTATCCATTGTTGTTGTGTTTTGAGCTCAAGAAAACTAGAGAACCAGCTAGCCAAGCCCCTGCAACCCATCGACCGCCCCCTGCCGCCCGTCATGCGCCGTTACTGTCGTCCGAGCCCGCTGGTCACTCGTTGCTGTCCCACTCATCCCACACCTGCTCGTCATCCCTGCAAGCCCAAGCCGCCATCCCGAGCCGTCATCCAGCTCCGCCTGAGCTCCTCTGCCATCCATCCAAGCCACCAGGAGCCACTGTGACATCCTAAATTCCAATTTTGTTTTCAATTAAAGAATCGAGTCTTTGATCGACACGCCTATAATGCTATTCTCTGAACTGATCACTCATAAGATAATTAGACTATCTGGGAAAGACATTAAGGGATTTTAACGTAATAGACTTAAGAATTCGACCAAGAATCGACTACTCGACCGTGCTAATCTATAGAGATCATTACGGCACAGTTAAAAATCGATTGAAGATCAGAGATAGGTTGATCCGACTGAGATAGGTGATCAAAGTGTGGGTGATTCCACCAGATTGCAAAATTCTCGCCGATCGGCACTAGACCGATTTTTCTATCATTTTGGTACCCTATACCCGTATTTAAACCTCGAGATTTTCACGACAACTAAGAGTCGTAAATGTGTCGAAGATGTACATTGTGACTTGAAATAAATCGACCATGGATAAATTGTACTCAAAATTTCTAAAAACTACCCGGTAGACTAGGTCACGCTAAAATCGCGCCAGATTGAAATTAACTGTGAATTTGAATCCGATTTCAAAAATTGAAAGTTATATCATGTCACAATTCATTTTAGGACTGTTGACTCATCCTCTGAAGATTTTTCTGCAAACCGAGATTTTTGGCGGAAAGTCAAAATAGGGGTGTTTTTGTCCGGAAAATTCAGGGGACCCTTTTTTTATTTCGTTTTTGCGATACAAGTTGGTTCTATTGGCAAGGAAAAATGTCAATTTGGTTGAGGACACCTCGGTGGATTTTATAGGGACCGATTTAAGTCCAATTGGAGAGAAATTTGTTCAATTTAGGGGAAATTAAGTGCAAATTCGTAGGCCCCCATGGTGCGCCACCTTTTGGACCACTTGGGAATTGTTCTAGGGGGATTTATGTGCACAAATTGAGGTTGGGCTTGGTCAAGGGGACAAAAAGATAGGATGAAACCAAGAGGGACCCTCCACAAGTGCAGCTGTCTTTTTATTCCTCTTGCAGTCTGTTTTCTCCATTTCTAGCCACCTTAGAGAGCTCCAAAGTGCAGAGAAAACTGAGCGAAACCCCCTTGCCGTCTCCGAGCTGCCTAGATCGCCATCGCGAGCCTCGCGCAAGCCGCACCTATCTGCGCGTCACCGCCATTCTAGCACCGTCATCCGCTCCTGCTCGCCCGTCCAGCAAGTTGCTTGAGCCATCGTGGTCATCGTCCAACCACCATCTGTCGCCATCGAGCACCGCCCGACCCGTAGTAGCCTCGCCCTTTCGTCCTCGCCGTTTCAGCCCAAGCCAATCGTCCAAGTAGCCCTCACGACCCAGCAACGGAACCAAAGCCAGCAAGCTAGCCGTGGGCTTCGAGGCCCACTTTGGACCGCTTCCGAGCCTCGTAGTGTGCCGCTGCATTGGAGTTTGTCGCCCATCTCCGTGTTGCCGTCATCGTGAACTCATCGGAATTGAAAACCGGTGAGTTTACTCACTAAACTCTGCTTATGGAGTTAATGATGCTTAATGATTGATTAGTTTAGGCTAAGTATGGTTTAGGTGATTAGTTAGAATGGATTAGCGATTTAATTACTCGTTATTGCATGTTAGGTGGTTAGATCGGCTTAATTAGCAACTAGATAGGCTGTCTTATTTATCTAGTTAGGTTCGGAATTTTTCCGGGCCCGTTTTGTTATTTAATTAGGCTTTTCTAGCCTAAGTTTGCATTTATGGCATTTAAATGTATTTATTTAATTATTTTTGGTATTTATTTAATTAGTTATTATTTTCCGAAATTATACCAGGATAGCTAGTGACCGGAATTTCGTGCTGATTGCAATGGTGTGATTGATTTATTTAATTGAGTATTGATTTGTGCAAATTGAGTGAGATTTGTAATTTTGGGCATTTATCCCAAAATTGAGTAATTTCGGTATTTAATTAGAAATTACCATGCGTCGGTTTACGAAGCCAAAAATGTGTTTATGAACTATATTAAATAGTGGGATTTTCTAAAAGAAAGATATTATGTTTTTGGCTCAGGCCGACCATGTACTCACACACGACTATTTTTATCGGGTACTTTTAACCTGGAGGTTTATCAGCTTATGAGAGAATATATGCATGTCAGCTTGTGCAAGCATTTTTATCGTCAACTTTTGGGACCCTTTGTAGGTCAGCTTGTAAGAGCAGTATACTGTATTAGCCTATGGGCTTTGATACGTCAGCTTGTGAGAGCAATATACATTTTATCTGCTTTTGGGCCCCTTTGCACGTCAGCTTGTGAGAGCAGTATACTGTATCAACCTACGGGCTTTGATACGTCAGCTTGTGAGAGCAGTATACATTATCGGCTTGTGTGAACTAAGATCGTTATATCAGCTTGTGAGAGCACGATCTATATTATCAGCTTGTGAGAGCACAGTCTATATTATCAGCTTGTACGAGCTACTATCTATCTATTTCAGCTTGTGAAAGCTATGACCATATATTGCAGCTTGTGAGAGCATTAAATGATTATTTCAGCTTGTGTGAGCAGTGATCATATTGAATTGATAGATAGTACTATTGGTATGGAATTGAGCTGATTGACTAATTGATCGATGAATTAATTTGAATTGAGTGGATTGGTTGAGATCATGAACTGTACTAACTTGAAGGGATGAATTGAGCAAAGGTAAGTCATTTATCTTGTGTGTGTGCATAGGTAGCCTTTAGGCGTATTTCCTTCCTAGTCGGAGTTTAGGGGGTGAACTTGCTGAGACATCGTCTCACCTCGTCGTGGAATAACATTTATAGGTCCTTAGATGGTTGTTCCTCTTGAGCGTTTTGGCCAACCGAAGAATGTCACCGAACAGATCTCTCAGATTCCCTTCCATGAGAGCCAAGGAAACTAGGTCTACGAACTCGTGAGATCTATTGTCTAGGTTGATGCGGGTCTATCCTGGAGGGTACCCAATCAATTCAGATCGTGGTATCGTTACGAGTGAAAAGGACCCAGAGAAGGTCCCCTACCGGAGTCCGAGATTCTTATGTCAATGCTGGAGATCGCTTTTGGCAAGGGTACGACTAACCCTCCTGATGGTTCAATGGTAGACCCGAGTTCTCCGGAGCTAGAGACCCCGGAGCCTTCGGTTGAGAATTCGAACGCTTAGAGTACCTATAGCTATTTTGTCTTTTGTAGACTTGTGAATAGACTAGTATTGTATATATAACATAGTCCGTTGTGTATATAAAGGTGTGTTGTGATTTTCAAAATTTTAGCCCTGCTTTTCTATCCCATCTTTATGTTGTCTAGGGATTTAATTATTCGATTCCGCATGCGCATTAAAATGAATGGGTTGGGGACGCATCCTGGGACGTCGCAATTTAATCGACCACCGAGGGATGGGCACGCGTTCGGGGATCAGGGTGTACATCCCCGCTTGGAGTGGTATCAGAGTTGGTTGATAGTCAAAGTGATAAGGTGTGATAAGCTTATGGGATAGTTAGTAGGATTTGCCTTTATTTCATGCTGACGCATGTCTGTGATAGTTGTTTGGTAGAATTGTTTGTTGAGATCACTCAGCTTCTAATTCTGTGTGGAATTGAAAAGCAGGTTTCTTTAAAGATCTTGCAAAATGAGTGATCAGGAGCAAAGACTCCTAGAAAGCATACTATCGGGCTTGTTACTCAAGGTAGGATGCCGACGAGGGTCGGTACTTAAAGAGGTCATGGTCGAGCGCCAGCTCAGGCTAGCGCTAGTGGTGTAGAACCGCCTCCTGTTGGTGCTAAGGTAGTAACCCCTGGTGATCCCAAGTTTGAAGGGATCATGCAAGAGCTTGAAGCGATGGGAGCACTGATGGGACAGCAGGCCCAAAATCAAGCTGTCGCCACTACCGCCGCCGCTACAGCTGCTGCTACTGCTGCCGTTGTCGCCGCTACCGAGGCCGTCGCCGTTGCCGCACCTGCCAAAGTTCCAGCTGGAAACAAAGTTGTGGAAAGGGAGAGACCAATTCACAAGATAATGGAGCAGTTCTTGAAGTTGAACCCGCCGAGGTTCATGGTTACGGAGATCCCGAGATTGCCTCACTTTGGATTCAGGATCTGGAGAAGGCCTTTGCACTTCTGAGGTGCAATGAGGAAGAAAAGGTTGTCCTGGTAATATACCAGCTACAGGGTCACGCGAATGTATGGTGGAGGGCCACCAGAGACATAGTATTTCCGGAAGATGTGGTCCCGGTGTGGAACGCTTTCCTTAGAGCCTTCAACAACAAATATTTTTCAGGTAGCGCCCGAGAATAAAAGAGGGAGGAATTCCAACGCCTCCGCCAAGGGATGATGACTATTGACTAGTATGAGGTCAAGTTTGTGGAGCTTTCTTAGTATGCTCAAAGGTTCAGGAATGGCCTTCGACTAGAATTGAAGAATCCCCTGGTGTCCGCTGGATCTGAAGGACTACATGAGGTTTACAACCAAGCCCAACTGATAAAGAGAAATCTGAATGAGCAAGCTGCCTCGTCTGGATTGAGGTTCAATTCCAATAGAGATGGGAACCGGTATGGGAAGAAACCCATGACCGGAGGAAGGTTCCATGCTTCACCCAACAGGAAGGGTGGAATAGGAAAGTGGACGCCGCATTAGAATGGCGTGTGTCGCTTCTACGAAAGACAACATGGTTCGGCCTCATGCCATCTTAGGATGAGTGCGTGTTTTAAGTGTGGCCATCCTGGTCACATGGCCAGAGATTGTCCCAGAAGGCCAAGAGGATTTCAGCAGTTACCACCACAACCATTGATAGGTCAGAACAAAAGGTTTGTGCCACAGGTCACAGAGCAAGGAGGACAGAACAGACTGCCAACGCAAGGACAAGTGTACGCCATCACGAGAGGTCAGGCAGGGGACTCGCTTGACGTGGTTACAAGTACGGTTTCACTGAACGACCATGCTGCATATGCTTTATTTGATCCTAGTGTGACTCATTCGTTTATAACTGAACAATTCATTAAGCTGATAGGATTGAAACCTGAGTTATTGGAGTCAGTGATTAGCATATCTACACCGTTAAAGGATAAGGTGTTAGCTGCATTTGGTTGTTTTGATTGCAAGTTAGTGATTAGTGAGCGAGAGGGGAGGATAGACTTGTTAGTCCTAGTCATGTATGACTTCGATTTGATAATTGGCATGAACTGACTCACCAAGCAACGAGCTAAAATGGACTGCTATCGTAAAGCAATTCAATTTAACCCGTTAATGGGTGAGAGATTCGAGTTTGTTGGAAATTGAGGAGGATCCTCGATTACCTTAATCTCGTCACTTGAGGCAACCCGTTTGTTAGACGGGGGTTGTCAAGGTTACCTGGCAACTGTCGTGGATATGACAATTGAAGAGCTGAAGATAGAAGAAATCGCAGTGGTTCAAGAATTTCAAGACGTGTTTCCGAAAGACTTGCCAAGCCTACTGCCAGAGAGAGAGATAGGATTTGTGATTAAATTAGCGCTCGAGACAGAGCCAATCTCTAAGGCTCCTTACCGGATGTTGTTATCTAAGTTGAAGGAGCTGAAGGTGCAAATGCATGAATTGTTGGATAAAGAATTCATACGTCCCAGTGCATCATCTTGGGGTGCACCAGTTCTGTTTATAAAGAAGAAAGATAGTTCGTTGCGCATGTGCATCGACTATCGTCAACTCAATCAGGTGATGATCAAGAATAAGTATCCATTGCCGAGGATCAATAACTTGTTTGACTAGTTGCAAGGAGCATCGATATTTTCAAAGATCGACTTGAGAACATGGTATCATTAGTTGAAAATCAGAAAGGAGGACATATCGAAGTCAGCATTTCGTACTCGATACGGCCATTATGAATTCATTGCCGTTTGGTTTGAATGCTCCGGCTACTTTTATGGATATGATGAACCGAGTGTTTAAGGAGTATCTGGATCAGTTTATGATCGTGTTCATCGACGATATTCTGGTGTATTCGAGAAGTGATGAAGATCACAAAAGTCATTTGAGAGTGGTACTTCAGACTCTAAGGATTCATGGATTGTACGCTAAGTTTAGCAAGTGCGAGTTTTGGTTAACTCGTATTGCGTTCCTAGGTCACGTGATTTCAGGTGAAGGAATCTCCGTGAACCCGTCTAAGATTGAAGCAATTATTAGTTGGTCGAGACCAACGATAATGTCAGAGATCATAAGCTTTTTGGGTTTGGCAGGCTACTTCATAAGGCTTTTCAGCTTTGGCATCGCCGTTGACTCGACTACTGAAGAACGAAGAGAAGTTTATGTGGACAGACAAGTGCGAGCGTAGTTTCCAAGAGCTTAAGCAAAAGCTAACTACCGCACCTATACTAACCATTTCATCTGGTCCTAGAGGATACGAGATCTATAGTGATGCATCGTTTAGAGAACTGGGTTGCGTATTGATGCAACATGGTAAGGTGGTTGCATACGCCTCTCGTCAGTTGAGACCTCATGAGCTAAACTACCCGACGCATGACTTAGAACTCACAACAATCATTTTCGCTCTGAAGATTTGGAGATATTATTTGTGTGGAGAAAGGTTCCAGATCTTCATTGACCATCAAAATCTCAAGTATCTATTCTCTTAGAATGAGCTGAATATGAGACAACGTCGCTGGATGGAACTTTTGAAGAACTACGATTGTGATATTATGTATCACCCGAGAAAGGCGAATAAGGTCGCCGACGCTTTGAGTCGGAAGTCTTCAATCGTACAGATGATGGTTAAGGAATGGGTTTTACTCGAGAGAGCTCGAGATTCGGTATTCAAATTTGAGGTAGGCCACATTTCGAATCTTATGGCCACCCTCAAAATTGAGCTGGATGTTCAAGTCAAAATCAAGATGCTTCAGTTAACAAACCCAGATGTTCAAAAGATTCTACAAGAGGATACCGATAAGAAAAAGGCTAATTTTGATATTTCTGAGGATGGAACACTAAGGTTTTGAGGACGATTGTGTGTACCTGACAATGTAGAGCTTAAAGAAGAGATCTTATCAGAAGCTCATCGTAGTAGTTACAGTATTCATCCTGGTAGTATGAAAATGTATCAAAATCTACGTCAACACTATTGGTGATCCAGTATGAAGGCGGACATCACCAAACATGTCGTCAAGTGTTTGACGTGTCAGCAAGTGAAGGCACAACACTGTAAACCAGGAGGACTTCTGCAACCTCTCGAGATTCCCGAGTGGAAATGAGAACACATCACAATGGATTTTGTGACAGGCTTACCGAGGAGTCAGAGAGGTAATAATTTCATTTGGGTAGTGGTCGATAGATTGATGAAGTCGGCTCACTTTATCGTTGTACGGAAGGATCTGGATTTGGATAGGCACGCAGAGTTGTAAGTACGTCAGATTGTTCGTCTACATGGAGTGCCGGTAACGATTACATCAGATCGAGACTCGAAATTCATAGCTGCTTTTGGAAAAGTTTGCAAATCGTGTTAGGAACGAAGTTGCAGTACAGTACAACATATCATCCGTAGACAGATGGCCAATCTGAGAGGACGATTCAAACCCTCGAAGACATGCTGCGAGCTTGCGTGTTGGATTTCAAGGGAAGCTGAGAGGAATAGTTTCATCTTGTTGAGTTTGCCTACAACGATAGTTATCATCAAAGCATTCAGATGGCTTCTTTTGAAGCGTTGTATGGCAGAGCATGCAGAACGCTGGTATGTTGGGACGAGGTTGGAGAACGACACATCACAGGCCCAAAGTTGGTTAAGCAGTCAGTGGATGCAATTGCAGTCATCAGGGACAGATTAAAGACCGCTCAGAGCCGCCAAAAAAGCTACGCAGATAAGCGCCGGAGACCATTGGAATTCAAGTTGGTGATTACGTTTTTCTGAAAGTGTCACCAATGAGGGGTACTTTGCGCTTTGGCAAGAAGGGAAAACTGAGTCCGAGGTATGTAGGTCCCTTTGAGATTCTAGAGAGAATTAGGATCCTAGCGTATCGTCTTGTATTGCCGCCCAGGCTGGTGCAAGTGCATGACATCTTTCACATGTCGATGTTGAGGAAGTATGAGTCTGATTCAACCCTTGTGCTTAATTTTGAGGAATTAGACGTGGATGACAGAGTGTCATATGTGGAAAGCCCGGTTCAGATTGTGGATTGGAAAGAACAGATTATGCATACCAAGACGATCCCATTGGTTAAAGTGGTCTGGCAACACCATGGAATTGAAGGAGCAACTTGGGAAAGTGAAGATTCGATGAGATGACTATACCCTCACCTTTTTGTTTAAAGAATTGTAATGGTTTAAATTTCGAGAACGAAATTTTTATAAAAATAGAAGAGTTATGACATCCTGAAATTCAAGTTATGTTTTCAATTAAATGAATCGGGCCTTTCATCGACGCGCTTATAGTGTTATTCTATAAGCTTTCACTCATGAGATAACTAGACTATCTGGGGAAGCCATTAAGGGATTTTAACGCAATAGACTTGAGAATTCGACTAGGAATCGACTACTCGATCGTGCTCATCTGCAGAGATCATTACGGCACAGTTAAAAATAGATCGGAGATCAGAAATAGGTCGATCCGATTGAGATAGGTGATCAAAGTGTGGGTGATTTCACCAGATTGTAAAATTCTCGTCGATCGGCACTAGACAGATTTTTCTATCGTTTTGGTACCTTATGCCCGTATTTGAAACCTCGAGATTTTCATGACAATCGAGAGTCACCAATGTATCAAAAATGTACATCGTAGCTCGAAATAAATCGATCACGGGTAAATTGCACAAAAAATTTCTAAAAGCTACTCGATAGATTAGGTCACGCTAAAATCGCGCAAGATTGAAATTAACCCCGAATTTGAATCCGATTTCAAAATTGAAAGTTTTGTCATGTCACAATTCATTTTAGGACCGTCAACTCATTCTCCAAAGATTTTTCTGCAAATCGGGATTATTGACGGAAAGTCAAAATATGGCCGTTTTTGTTCGGAAAATTCAAGAGATCATTTTTTATCACGTTTTTGGGTTGCAAGTTGATTCTATTGGTAAGGAAAAATGTCAATTTAGTTAAGGACACCTCGGTGGATTTTATAGGGACCGGTTTAAGTCCAATTGGAGAGAAATTGGTTCAATTTGGAGGAAATTAAGTGCAAATTTGTAGCCCCCATGGTGCACCACCTTTTGGATCACTTGGGACTTGTTCTAGGGGGATTTGTGTGCACAACATTAGCTGAAGAGGTCTGCCAATTGAGGTGGGGCTTGGTCAAGGGGACAAAGAGATAGGATGAAGCCAAGAGGGACCCTCCATAAGTGCAACTGTCTTCTTCTTCCTCTTGCAGTCTGCTTTCTCTATTTCCAGCCATCTTAGAGAGCTCCAAAGTGCAAAGAAAACCGAGCGACACCCCCTACCGTCGCTAAGCCACCTGGATCGCCACCGCTCGCTGTTGCGCTACTTGCAAGCCCCGCGAGAGCTGCGCCTGTCCACGCGTCACCGCCGTTCCAGCACCGACGTCCGCTCCTGCTCACTCGTCCAACAAGTCTCCTGAGCCGCCGTGGTCACCATCCAACCGCTATTTTCGCCATCAAGCACAGCCAAACCCTGCAACAGCCTCGCCTTCCCGTCCTTGCCATTTCGGCCCAAGCCAATTGTCCAAGCAGCCCTCACGGCCCAGCAACAAAACCGAAGCCAACAAGCCAGCCGTGGGCTTCGAGGCCCACTTTGGACCACTTTCGGGCCTCATAGTGTGTTGCCGCTTTGTAGTTTGTAGCCTGTCTTCGTGTTGCCATCGCCGTGAACTCATCGAATTCTAAAACCGGTGAGTTTACTCACTAAAATTTGCTTAGATAGTTAATTATGCTTAATGATTGATTAGGCTAAGTATGATTTGGGTGGTTAGTTAGAATGGATTAGCAATTTAATTACTCGTTATTGCATGTTAGGTGATTAGATCGGCTTAATTAGCAACTAAATAGGCTGTATTATTTATCTAGTTAGGTTCGAAATTTTTCCGGGCCGGTTTTGGTATTTAATTAGGCTTTTCCGGCCTAAGTTTGCATTTATGGCATTTAAATGTATTTATTTAATTATTTTTTTATTTATTTAATTATTTATTATTTTTCAAAAATTATACCGAGATAATCGGTGACCGGAATTTCGTACTTATTGTAATGGTGTGATTGGTTTATTTAATTGAGTGTTGATTTGTGCAAATTAAGTGAGATTTGTAATTTTGCCCAAAATTGAGTAATTTCGGTTTTTAATTAGAAATTACCGGCATCGGTTTACAACGCCAAAAATGTGTTTATGAACTATATTAAATAGTGGAATTTTCTAAAAGAAAGATATTATGTTTTTGGCCCAGGCTGACCGTGTACCAACACACGACTATTTTTATCGGGTACTTTTAACCTGGAGGTTTATCAACTTGTGAGAGCATTTATGTATGTCAGCTTATGCGAGCATATTTATCGTCAGCTTTTGGGACCCTTTGCACGTCAACTTGTGAGAGCGGTATACTATATCAGCCTACAGGCTTTGATACGTCAGCTTGTGAGAGCAATATACATTTTATCCGTTTTTGGGCCCCTTTGCACGTCAACTTGTAAAAATAGTATACTGTATCAGCCTACAAGCTTTGATACGTCAGCTTGTAAGAGCAATATACCTTATCGGCTTGTATGAGCTACTATTTATCTATATCAACTTGTAAGAGCTATGACCATATATTGCAACTTGTGAGAGCATTAAATGATTATTTCAGCTTGTGTGAGCAGTGGTCATATTGAATTGATAGATAGTATTGTTGGTATGGAATTGAGCCGATTGACTAATTAATCGATGAATTGATTTGAATTGAATAGATTGGTTGAGATCATGAACTGTACTGACTTGTAGGGTGGAACT
Organism: Eucalyptus microcorys; assembly: GCA_014182515.1. Taxonomy (NCBI): domain Eukaryota; kingdom Viridiplantae; phylum Streptophyta; class Magnoliopsida; order Myrtales; family Myrtaceae; genus Eucalyptus; species Eucalyptus microcorys. The sequence goes on from CM024566.1 coordinate 29,235,215, forward strand.
GAGGCAAAGGTAAGTCATATATCTTGTGTGTGTGCATAGGTAGCTTTTAGGCGTATTTCTTTCCTAGTTGGAGTTTAGGGGGTGAACTTGCTGAGACATCGTCTCACCCCATCGTGGGATAACATTTACAAGTCCTTAGATGGTTGTTCCTCCTAAGCGTTTCGGCCAATCGAAGAAGGTCACCGAACAAATCTCTCAAATTCCCCTCCCTAGGAGCCAAGGAAACTGGGTCTACGAACTCGTAAGATCCATTGTCTGGGTTGATACGGGTCTATCCCGGAGGGTACCCAATCAATTCAAATCGCGGTATCGTTACGAGCGAGATGGACCCAGAGAAGGTCCCCTATCGGAGTCTGAGATTCCTATGTCGGTGCTGGAGATCGCTTTTGGCAAGGGTACAATTGACCCTCATGGTGGTTCAGTGGTAGACCCGAATTCCCCGGAGCCAAAGACCCTCGGAGCCTTCAGTTGAGGATCCGAACGCTTATAGTACCTGTAGCTCTTCTATCTTTTGTAAATTTGTGAATAGACTAGTATTGTATATATAACATAGTCCATTGTACCTGGGACGTCGCGAAAATAATCCCTACCGCTCATGACCCTGGAGATAGAGTTGGGGTCATGACACTCCCTCTCCCTCACTCTCATGCCTCCCTCTCTCCCCCTTGGTTCACCCCTCACCACCACTTCACGCCATGCCATTACCGCCACCGTGAGCCTCGAGCCATCCGTCGTCCAACCCCACTCTTGTCCCAATTCTACAAGTACATCCCCTAAACATTGGCTAGGTCATTGTGTTGCATAGTTCTAATTTAGGTTAGGTTTTGTTCTTGTGGTTTGATAGAATCGAGCCATCTTAGGTAGACTAGAATCACGTACTAATTTTGTATGGTTTGCTCATGATTTACTTGGGTTATGAGGTTTGAGAATAAGCGAGACTTGCTATGTGATCGTTGAAGTCACAAGGTTTGTAGTTGTTAGTAGACGCAATTTGTTCATACATTCTTTTCTAGGCTTGATTTTATGAAGTCATTGTTGTTATTGAATGAGGTTTGTTTATACATTCTAAATTTGGTTATAAGGAATTGTCGCCATTATTGGATATGGTCGTTTATGTGTTATCGTTTATTATTGGTTGCAAGGTTTGGTTGTTGTTTATTGGATGTAGTCCACATATACACCATAGTTGATGCTTGAAAACACGCCCTAAGCCTCTGCGAAGAGATTCGCATTGGTTTTTGGATTTGCATGAAAAAACGCCGGGTCGAATCTCTCTCTTGGTTCGACAATATTAAGGCATATGATTTCCGAACCATATTGAACTTTGGCCGATGCTCGAATGTGGAGGGTCAAGTCACGATTCTTGTTTCATGCTCTGCATATTTTAACGTGGTTTCAGTAAGTCATGACATACACTTCTCTTGGCACGCCCTTGACGCATTCATACATTAGACTAAAGAAAAAGATAAGAACCGATTGTGTGCTTAATTCGTGTGGTCATATGAGGGAAACAGTCATCCATGGATTTCAGGATGATGCCCAATGGATTTCAGGTGACATTCGCAGAGATGGTTACAGAACTATGCCCAATGAATTTCCGATGCCGTGACCGATGGATTTCAAGACGTTGTCATGCCCAATGGGATAGGACAATGCCCGGTGTATTTCGAAAGAACCAATGGATTTCAATTATATGTGTAATAAGTGGACTTGAAAGTTGCATGATATTATGGAGTGTTATGTGATTCTCGAGCGAAATTGCATTTGAGCATCACATGCATACTTTTGAAGTTATTTTATGAAACGTACATATTTTCTATGCCATTGTTTATGACGTGGGAGGCACGTGCATAATTTATTTATAATTTTTTGTGACGTGAGAGGCACGTGGACATTTCAGAAGTCATTATTATAGACTTGAGAGCCACAATAATATTTTAGAAGCTATTATTCGACATGCGCAGATTATAGATGCTATTAATTGTGATTTTGCCAGGCACATGTATATTTTATATGTCATTATTTAGGGCTCAAGAAGCACGTGTATATTATAGAAGTTATTGTTTGGCCCATGTAGAATTTTTAGGAGATATTTCTTAGGTTCTTCAAAGTGCGAGTATTTTAGGTAGTTGAAGACCTCCCTTCATGTGCATAGTTAAGGCAAAGAAAAGGTTTTACTATTGATCTGCCATCGACATGTTGGCGTTGAGTTTTCATATGGTTCCGATACAAGCCATTCGCCGGTATGAGGTTTAGGTGATTTACTTATTGAGTTTTCAACTCATTTGTTGTTATTTCACCTTTTTTTAGGTCCATAGGTATGAGTCTTCCTCTAATATGTTATGGTCTGCCTATATAGATAGAGTTTGAGATATTGGACATAGAGGATACAACGACCAACATTATACACCAAAGGCACACCACTACGATGTGGGTGGATGAGCGTATAGGGTATTTGGTTCCCCATCTATTTGAGGCATGGTTTGCATGGGTTGATGAGGGAGGTCTTTGAGCCCCTCCGTGATTTCAACAGTCCACTTAGTGGCCCCGATGATTCAATGGCAAACCCTCCTGATGGCACTATGGATGACCTCAATTCCGACCCCAACTACAACCCCAAGCCCAAGCCATGAGGAGCCGGCTTCCTAATGGGAACCCTTTTTTTTTCTTTTGTAGTCACTCACATATAGGAGCTAGACTAATCTTCCCCCTTATCCTTTTTGGTTGTAATCGGAAAGGCCCAAATAAGTGGACTTGTAAATGAAACTTTCCAATGCTAATGAAGCAATATATAAGTTGTCTATTTGTGTACATGTTTTCCTCACTATCCGTTTATTGTTTGTTGATTGGGTGTTATAGTTGCATACTTCCACATGTGCTTAATTAAAAGATAAAAGTAATGGAACAACAACTCCTTCTGGAACATCCCAAATTAATTCCCGTGGATGTCAAGTTCCCACGACAAAGAAAAGGTCCAGGTCATGACAATCGCCACCCAACTCTCCCTCCTCCTCTCTTCTCCTCTGTCAAGTGGTAGAGAAGGTGCACCAAATGGGACAGTGGGCAGCTGTGTGGCACCATACAGCCCACCCCCTCCATGCACCAAGGGGATAAGACCTCTTCTCTCTCCCCTCCTTCCTCATTTCCTCCGCCTTCTCCCCTCTTTCCCCCTCTCTTCTTTTTCTTCTTTCCCTTCTTCTTCTTCGGTCCTTCTTCCTCAATGCCTCTCCCCCTCCTTGTTTCTTCCCCCCGCAAGCACCACCTCCATCATCCCTCACTCCGGCAACATTTTCTCCATCCATGAGCTCAAGAAGCACGGTGAGGAGATTCGGAAAGCTAGCCGCACCTCCACCTTCCCTTTTTTCTCGACCTGCGTCACGCAGTTTTCCACTGTTGCGGCAAGTTGAAGTTCTATTGACCCAGACAACAATAATATAGGATAGGAAAGAAGGGCCATAATTTTGAAAACCAACATCACACTTATGTATACATAACACAATCAGTTGTACACAATACAAACTGATATATATCTATATAAGTTCTACAGAATAGGGGGGTTTCACAAAACTACGGATCCTCGTCCTCCTCTCCATCATCATCCACACTCCAACTAGAGCCTTCAGCAGACTGCACCAGGGACTCTAGTAGTTCAAAATTCGAGTCCGCCACATCTACGACCGAGCCTTGAGGAGGATCTGCCGTGCCTTTTCCAAAAGCGACCTCCAGAACTTATAGAGGTATCTCAAACTCCGGTATAGGACCCTCTCTCTGACCATCCTGAGCCTGTCGATACCACGATCTGTATCAGTGGGGCACCTTGTGGGTGAGACTCGCATCGACCAAGACTATGCACTTCACCAACTCATAGTTCCAACCCCTAGGGCCCTCATGCAATGGAATGTAAGATATCTGTTCTGTAACCTTCTTAGGCCATCCAAAAAACTCATGAGCTGCCATCTATGGACCTGAAATGTTATCCCACAATGGGGTGAGACAATGTCTCAACGAGTTCTACCCCCTAAGACCTTACTAGGAAGAAAATACTCCCCAAGGCCTGCCTAAGCACAAACACAGGTCAAAGGACTTACCTTGGCCTCAATCTCTCCCTGCAAGTTAGTTTAATTCATAAACTCAATCAATCACTTCAATTCATCAAATCAGATCGAACTATCGATCAATCGGCTCAGTCGATTACATATCATCACAACCTTCTCTCAGTCGGCCAAATCAATACTATCTAATAAGTCTGATCATAATCAAGATTGCTCCCTCTAAGCTAATAATAGATAGTATAACTCGCGCTAAACTGATAAATAGTATACTGCTCCTTTACTAAGCTGCCATATCATAGCCCATAGGTTGATATAATATACTAATAATGCTCACTCTAAGCTGATAGTAATATAGCTCGCTCTAAGCTGATAAGGTATACTGCTCTCTTACTAAGCTGCCATATCAGAGCCCATAGGTTGATATAGTATACCGGTATACTGCTCTCTATCTAAGCTAACATATCGCCCGTAAGCTGATATAGTATACCACCTTGACCAACTATTCAATTTATCATTTTTATCATACCCGATAAAAATACTCGTGTGTGGGTACATGATCGGTCTTAGCCAAAATATAACATTTTCACTTTTGAACATCCCACCAGTTTCAACAATCCCAAAATAGATTCTTGGTGCTGTAGACCGACACCCGGTAATTTTCCAATTAACTACCAAAATTATCAAATTCTAAGCTAATTACCCATAAACACCAATCACACTCAATTTGCACAAAATAAGAGTCAAATAAATAAATAAATCACATCATTGAAATCAGCACGAAATTCTAATCACCGACTATCCCAGTCTAATTTTCGGAAAATAAATAAGTAATTAAACAATTACAAAAAAATAATTAAATAATGCCAATAAATGCAACTTAAGCCGAAAAAGCCTAATTAAAAGTCGAGATGGACCCAGAAAATTTCCAAACCACTCCACATAAATACTAAAGCTTGTCTAGGCTCTAATTACACTACTCTAACCACCTAACATGCAATAAAAATTAATTAAATTGCTAATATAATCTAACTATCCACCTAATCCATACTTAGTCTAAACTAAACAACACTTAAGCGTCATTAACCTACTAAGAAGGGATTAGTGATTTAAACTCACTTGTTAAGCGATCCACTTGGATCAAAACGACGAGGCGCGGCGGGGCTCGATAAACTCCAAAGGGGGACCGCCTTTCGAGGTCCGAAAATAGGCCGAAATTGGCCAAAACCGAGGCTGGAAACCCACTTGGTTCTACTCTAGTCTAGACCGAGAGAGGCTGAATCGATCGGCTTGAAGCGGCGAGGATGGACAGCAATAGTGCATCGAGGTCAAGTGGGCTGAGGCGGGGTTTCACGGCGGCTCCGACAACCTCCACACAACTCAAGCAGCTTGCTGGACGGCAAGCAAGCGAAACGGTGCGGCTGGGATGACGGAAAAGCGTGCATCTCACGCAGGCTCGCACGCAACTCTGGCTGGCAGCGACTAGGCTTCCAAGTGGTCAGACAGGCTGCTGGATGGCCGATTCAGCTACTCTGGGTTGTTGCAACTTCGAATGGCTAGGAGAAGGGGAAGGGATGGTGGTCAACAGGTGGGGGAGAGAAAGAGAGGGAGAGGAGACCAATTTTCCTTGGAGGGGGCCACATGCTTCCCTTCTTATCTCCTTGGTCCCTTTGGTGTGTCCCATCTCCATGGCTGGCTTCCACTCCAATTTTCAGCCACCAATCTTCTACAACAAGCTAAGGAAATGGTCCAATTGTCATGGGTCATGGGGGCATACGAATTTTGGTTCAATTTCCTCAAATTGGACTTCAATCCTCACTTGACTTAGGGTAATTCGGCTTCTAAAATTTCCATTATCGAGTCAATAATCAAATTGGCATTTTTCCTCACCAATTGATCCTACTTGCTTCCCAATTTCACGATAAAAAACGGTCATCTGAATTTTCTGAACAAAAACAGCCCTACCTCGACTTTTTCACCAAAAATCCCAGTCTGCAAAAAAAATCTTCAAAGACTGAGTCAACGTTCCTAAAATGAAATATGACTTGACAGAACTTTCAATTTTTGAAATCGGATCCAAATTCGCGATTAATTTCAATCTAACGCGATTTTAGCGTAACCTAGGCGACTGAATAGCTTTTAGAAATTTTTAGTGCAAATGACCCGTGGTTGATTTTTTTTCAAACCATAATAAACCTCTTTGACACATTGGTGACTCTTGATTGTCATGAAAATCTTGAGGATTCAAATACGGACACAGGGTACCAAAACGATAGAAAAATCAGTCTAATACCGGTCGACGAGAATTTTGTAATTTAGTGGAATCACCCACGTTTAACCACACATCTCTATCGAACCGATCTATCTCTGATTTCTAATCGAATTATAGCTGTGCCATAATGATCTCTGTAGATTAGCACGATCGAGTAGTCGAATTTTCAAGTCTATTGCATTAAAATCTCTTAATGACTTCCCCAGGTAATCTAGTTATCTTAGGAGTGATTAGCTTTGAGAATAGCACTATAGGCGCGTCGATGAAAAGCTCGATTAATTTAATTGAAAGCAAAAGTAGAAATCCAGGATGTCATAACTCTTCCCATCTTATAAAAATTTCATCCTCGAAATTTAAACCATTACAATCTTTAAACAAAAAGGTAGGGGTACAACTGCCTCATCAACTCTTCGTTCTCCTAGGTTGCTCCTTCAGTGCTTTGGTGTTGTTAGACCACTTTGACCAACGGGATGGTCTTTGTACGCAGAATTTGTTCCTTTCGATCCACAATCTGAACCGAGCTTTCAACGTACGACACTCGATCGTCCACGTCCAATTCCTCGAAATTAAGCACATGGGTCGAGTCAGGCTCATACTTCCTCAATATCGATACGTGAAAGATATCGTGCACTTGCGCCAATCTCGGTAGCAAAGCAAGACGATACGCTAGGGTCACAATTCTCTCAAGAATTTCAAACGAACCTACATACCTCGAACTTAGTTTTCCTTTCTTGACAAAGTGCGAAGTTCCCTCATTGGTGACACCTTCAGAAAAACGTGATCACCAACTTGGAATTCCAATGACCTCCGACGCTTATCTGCGTAACTCTCATGTCTGCTCTGCGCAGTCTTTAGTCTGCCTCTAATCACTGCAACTACATCCACTGACTGCTGAACCAACTCTGGGCCTGTAATCTTTCTTTCCCCGACTTCATCCCAACAAACTGGCGTTCTGCATGCTTTGCCATACAACGCTTCAAAATGAGCCATCTGAATGCTCTGCTGATAACTGTTGTTATAGGCAAACTCGACCAAATGAAACTGTTTTTCTCAACTTCCCTTGAAATCTAGCACGCAAGCTCGCAGCATATCCTCAAGGGTCTGAATATCCTCTCAGACTGGCTATCCATCTAAGGATGATATGCTATACTATACTGCAGTTTCGAACCTAAAGCACTCTACAAGCTTTTCCAAAATGTAGCTGTGAAACTTAGGTCTCAATATGAAGTAATCGTAACGGGTACTCCATGCAAACGAACTATTTGACGCACGTACAAATCTGCATGCCTGTCTAAACTGAGGTCCTTCCGTACTGCAATAAAGTAAACCGACTTTGTCAATCTGTCGACCACTACCCAAATAGAATCGTTACCTCTCTGACTCCTTGGTAATCCGGTCACGAAGTCCATCGTGATATGCTCCCACTTCCACTCTGGGATCTCAAAAGTTACAAAAGTCCTCCCGGCTTACAATGCTGAGCTTTGACCTGCTAACACGTCAGACACTTGGCGACATGCTTGGCAATGTCCACCTTCATACCGGACCACCAGTAGTGTTGACGCGGATTCTGATACATCTTAGTACTGCCAGGATGAATGATGTAATTACTACGATGAGCTTCTAATAAGATATCCCTTCTAAGCTCCAAATCGTCAGATAGAACCAATCGTCCTCAGAATCTTAGTGTTCCATCATCAAAAATCTAAAAGTCAACCTTCCTCTTATCGGTGTCTTCTTGCAAAATCTTCTGAACATCTGGGTCTGTTGATTGAAGCAACTTGATCCTGATCTGGACATCCGATTCAATTCTGATGGTGGCCATAAGATTCGAAAGGTGGCCTACCTCAAACTTGAATACCGAATCTCAAGCTCTCTCAATTAAATTCCACTCCTTAACCAATATATGAGCAACTAAAGATTTTTGACTCAAAGCATCGGTGACCTTGTTTGCCTTCCTAGGGTGATATAAAATATCACAGTCATAATCCTTCAAGAGTTCCATCTAGCGGCAATGTCTCATATTCAACTCTTTATGAGAGAATAGGTACTTGAGACTTTGATGGTCCATGAAGATCTGGAATCTTTCTCCGCACAAATAATGCCTCCAAATCTTCAAAGTGAAAATTATTGCCGCGAGTTCCAAGTCATGCGTCGGATAATTCTGTTCATGAGACCTCAACTGACGGGAGGCGTATGCAACCACTCTACAATGTTGCATCAGTACGCAACCCAATCCTCTTAATGACGCATCACTGTAGATCTCGTATCCTCCAGGATCATAGGGGATGGTCAGCATAGGTGCGGTAGTCAACTTTTGCTTAAGCTCTTGAAAACTACATTCGCACTTGTCTGTCCATACAAACTTCTCTTCTTTCTTTAGGAGTCTAGTCAACGACGATGCTAAAGCTGAAAACCCTTCCACGAACCATCTGTAGTAACCTACCAAATCCAGAAAACTTCTGATCTCTGTCACTGTAGTCGGTCTCGGCCAGTTGATAACTGCTTCAATCTTGGACGGTCCACGAAGATTCCTTTGCCTGAAATCACGTGATCTAAGAAAGCAACACGAGTCAACCAAAACTCACACTTGCTAAAATTGGCATACAGCTAATGAACTCTCAGAGTCTGCAGTACCAATCTCAGATGACTCTCATGCTCTTCCTTATTCCTCAAATACACCAAAATATCATCAATAAACACGATCACAAACTGATCTAGATATTCTTTAAACACCCTGTTCATTAAATCCATAAAGGCAGCTGGAGCATTCGTTAATCCGAACGGCATTGCAGTGAACTCATAATGGCCGTACCAAGTATGAAATGCTGATTTCGGTATATCCTCCTCCCTGATCCTTAGCTGATGATATCATGTCCTCAAGTCGATTTTAGAGAAGATCAATGCCCCTTGTAACTGATCAAACAAGTCGTCTATCCTCGGAAGCTAATACTTGTTCTTGATTGTTACCTGATTGAGTTGACGATAGTCGATGCACAGGCACAATGAGCCATCCTTCTTTTTCACGAACAGAACTGGTGCTCCCCATGGTGATGCATTGGGACGTATGAATCTCTTATCCAACAACTCCTACATCTGCACCCTTCAGTTCCTTCAACTCAGATAAAGCCATCCAGTAAAGAGCCTTAGAGATTGGCTCTGTCCCGGGTGCTAACTCAAGTACGAACTCTATCTCTCTTTCTGGTGGTAAGCCTAGCAATTCCTTCAGGAATACATCTAGAAATTCTTGCACCACTGCAATGTCTTCGATCTTCAGCTCCTCAACTGTCGTATCCACGACTATCGCCAAGTAACCTTGACAACCCTCGCTTAACAAACAAGTTGCCTTAAGTAACGAGATTAGGGCAATCGAGGGTCCTCCTTAACTCCCAACAAACTTGAAACTTTCACCGTCTAACGGGTCAAACTGAATCGCTTTACAATAACAATCCATCTTAGCTTGTCGCTTGGTGAGCCAGTCCATGCTAATTATCAAATCAAAGTCATACATGGCTAGGACTAACAAATCTATTTTTCCCTCTCGCTCACCAATCACTAACTTATAACCAGAACAACCCAATGCAGACAACACATTATCCTTTAACGGTGTAGATATGCTAACTACTGACACCAGCAACTTAGGACTTAATCCTATTAGCTTAACATATTGCTCGGCAATAAAAGAATGAGTTGCTCCAAGGTCGAATAAAGCATGAGCAGCATGGTCGTTTAGTGAAACCGTACCTGTAATCACATCAGGCGCATCCTCAGCCTAACCTCTGGTGATAGCATAAACTATTCCCTAAGCTGGGGGTCTCATCTATCCACCCTGCGGTGCATTATGTGGCGCATACCCTTTGATATGTCCCAACGGTGGCGGCAACGGCAACTACGGTTGTCCTTTTGGTCGTCTAGGAAAATCTCTAGCCAGGTGACCCTACTAGCCACATTCAAAACAAGCGCCCGTCCTTCGGGGGCACTGGTTCGCACCATGTCGTCTTCCACAAAGGCGACACGCAAAACTCTGGCTTGGCCCTGCCTTGCCAACTCCACTCTTCCTGTTGGGCGGAACATGGAACCTTCCTCCAGTCATAGGCCTCTTCCCATGTCGACTCCTTTCTCTGCTCGAACTAAACCTTGATCCAAACGAGGCAGCTTGCTCATTCAAACTTCTCTCTGACATCTGGGCTCGGTTATACACCTCACAATATTCCTTTAGATCCAAAGGTATCAACAGTTGCTTCAGCTCAAGACAAAGGCCATTCCTGAACCTTCGAGCTTTTTCTTCTAGGTCCTCAATCAATCTCAAAGCATATTGAGAAAGCTCCGCGAACTTGACCTTGTACTAGTCAACAATCATCAATCCTTGGCGTAGGCGTTGAAATTCTTCCATCTTATGTTCTCGGGCGCTTCCCAAAAATACTTATCATTGAACGCTCTGAGGAAGGCGTCCCACACCGGGACCACGCCCTCCGGAAACACTAAACCTCTGGCGACACTTCATCAGGTATTTGCATTACCCTGCAGCTAGTAGACTACAAGGACCACTTTCTCTTCTTCAGTGCACATCAAAAGTGCAAAAGCCTTATCTAACTCCTGAACCCAAAGAAATGCAGCCTCTGGATCTCCGGTACCCGTGAACCTCGGCGGGTTCAGCTTCAAAAATTGTTCCACCAACTTATGAATCAGCCTCTCTCTCAGTACCATTACATTCTTAGGCTGAACTTCGGCGGGTGCAACAACGGGTGCGGCAACAGGTGCAGCCTTGGCGGCGGCGGCAACAACAGCGGTAGCAGTGGCTGCAGTGACAGCGGCTTGATTCTGGGTCTGCTGCCTTATCAAGTCTCTCATGACTTCAAGCACCTACATGATCCCTTCCATTCTGGGATCATCAGAGACCACTACCCCAGCACCAACGGGAGGCGGTGCTACTCTACTAGCGCTGGTCTCAGCCTACGCTTTACCATGACCTCTTCGGGTACCGACTCTTGTCGACGTTCTACCCCGAGTCACAGGCCCAATAGTACGCTTCCTAGAAGTCATCTGCTCCTGATCGCTCATCTTGTAGGATCCTTAGGGAAACCTACTTTCCCATTCCATATCGAATTAGAATTCGAGCGATCCATACAACAAACAATTCTACCAACCAACTATCACAAATATGCACCAGCATGAATTTACAGGCATTTCCTACTAACTATCCCATGAACCATCGCACCTCATCACTCCAATCAATAACCAGGCTCTGATACCACTTAAACGGGAATGTCACACCATGATCCTCCAAGCACATGTCCATCCATCTACGGTCGATTAATAGCGATGTCCCGGGATGTATCGCCGACCCATTCATTTTAATGCACATGCGGAAGCACTTAAATAATCCCAGACAACAACAATATGAGATAGGAAAGTAGGGCCATAATTTTGAAAACCAACATCACACTTATGTATACATAACACGATTAGTTATACACAATCATGTTCTACAGAACATGGGGGTTTCACAAAACTACGGATCCTCGTCCTCCTCTCCATCATCATCCACACTCCAACTGGAGTCTTCAGCAGATTGCACCGGAGACTCTGGTACTTCAAAATTCGGGTCCACCGCATCTACGATCGAGCCTTGAGAAGGATCTGCTATGCCCTTTCCAAAAGCGACATCCAGAACATATGGAGATATCTCAAACTTTGGTATGGAACCCTCTCTTTGGCCATCCTAAGCCTGGCGGTACCACGATCTATATCGGTGGGGCACCTTGTGGGTGAGACCCGCATCGACCCAGACTATAGACCTCACCAGCTCATAGTTCCAACCCCTAGGGCCCTCATGCAACGAAATGTAAGATGTTTGTTCTGTAACCTTCTTAGGCCGTCCAAAAAACTCATGAGCTGCCATCTATGGACTTCAAATGTTATTTCACAATGAGGTGAGATGACGTCTCAACGAGTTCTACCCCTTAAGACCTGGCTAGGAAGAAAATACGCCCCAAGGCCTGCCTAAGCACAAACACAGGTTGGAGGACTTACCTTGGCCTCAGTCTCTCCTTGCAAGTCAATTTAATTCATAAACTCAACCAATCACTTCAATTCATCAAATCAGATCGAACTATCGATCAATCGACTCAATCGATTACATGTCATCACGACCTTCTCTCGGTCAGCCAAATCAATACTATATAATAAGTCCGATCATAATCAGAACTGCTCCTTCTAAGCTGATAATATATAGTATAACTCGTGCTAAGCTGATAAATAGTATACTGCTCCCTTACTAAGCTGCCATATTAGAGCCCATAGATTAATATAGTATACTAATAATGCTCACTCTAAGTTGATAGTAATATAGCTCGCTCTAAGCTAATAATAATATTGCTCACTCTAAGCTGATAAGGCATACTGCTCTCTTACTAAGATGTCATATCAGAGCCCATAGGTTGATATAGTATACCGATATGCTGCTCTCTATCTAAGCTGACATACCACCCGTAGGTTGATATAGTATACCACCTTGACCAACTATTCAATTTACCATTTTTATCATACTCGATAAAAATACTCGTGTGGGTACACGATCGGCCTTAGCCAAAATACAACATTTTCACTTTTGAACATCCAACCAGTTTAAGCAATCCCAAAATAGATTTTTAGCGCTGTAGACCAACGTCCGGTAATTTTCCAATTAACTACTAAAATTATCAAATTCTGAGATAATTACCCATAAACATCAATCACACTCAATTTGCACAAAATAAGAGTCAAATAAATAAACATATCACACCATTGAAATCAGCACAAAATTTTCGGTCACCGGCTATCCCGATCTAATTTCCGAAAAATAAATAAGTAATTAAATAATTATGGAAAATAATTAAATAATGTCAATAAATGCAACTTAGGCCGGAAAAACCTAATTAAAAGCCGAGACAGGCCCAAAAAATTTTTGAACCACTCTAGATAAATACTAGAGTTTGTCTAGGCTCTAATTACACTACTCTAACCACCTAAAATGCAATAACAATTAATTAAATTGTTAATCTAATCTAACTATCCACTTAATCCATATTTAGTCTAAACTAAACAACCTTTAAGCATCATTAACCTACTAAGAATGGATTAGTGAGTTAAACTCACTTGTTAAGAGATCCGCTCAAATTGAAACGACGGGGACGCGGTGGGGCTCGATAAACTCCAAAGGGGGACCGCCTTTTAAGGTCCGGAAACGGGCCAAAGTGGGCCAAAACTGAGGCTAGAAACCCACTTGGTTCTGCTCTGGTCTGGACCGAGAGAGGCTAAATCGATTGGCTTGAAGTGGCGAGGTTGGACGGCAACGGTGCAACGAGGTCAAACAGGCTGAGGTGGGGCTTCACGGTGGCTCCGGCGACCTCCACACGGCTCAGGCAGCTTGCTGGACGGCGAGCAGGATGAAATGGCATAGCTAGGATGGCGGAAAAGCGCGCAACTCGCGCGCGCTCGCGTGCAACTCCAGCTAGCGGCGACGGTGACGCTGGGCTTCCAGGCGGTCAAACAGGCTGTTGGATGGCTGGTTCGACTACTCTAGGTTGCTGCAGCTTTGAACGGCTAGGAGAAGGAGAGGGGATGGTGGTCAATGGGTGGGGGAGAGAAGGAGAGGGAGAGGAGACCAATTTTTCTTGGAGGGGGCCACATGCTTCACTTCTTATCTCCTTGGTCCCCTTGGTGTGTCCCACCTCCATGACTAGCTTCCACTCCAATTTTCAGCCACCAATCTTCTACAACAAGCTAAGGAAATGGTCCAATTATCATGGGTCATGAGGGCATACGAATTTTGGTTCAATTTCCTCAAATTGGACTTCAATCCTCACTTGACTTAGGGTAATTCGGCTTCTAAAATTTCCGTTATCAAGTCAATAATCAAATTGGCATTTTTCCTCACCAATTGATCCCTTTTGCTTCCCAATTTCACGATCAAAAACAATCATCTGAATTTGCTAGACAAAAACGGCCCTACCTCGACTTTTTCACCAAAAATCCCGGTCTGCAGAAAAAATCTTCAAAGACTGAGTCAACGTTTCTAAAATGACTTGTGACATGACAAAACTTTCAATTTCTGAAATCGGATCCAAATTCGCGGTTAATTTCAATATGACGCGATTTTAGCGACCTGATAACTTTTAGAAATTTTTAGTGCAAATAACCCATGGTCGATTTTTTTTCGAGCCACAATGAATCTCTTTAATACATTGGCGACTCTCAATTGTCACGAAAATCTCGAGAATTCAAATACGGACACAGGGTACCAAAATGATAGAAAAATCAATCTAGTGCATTTTGTAATTTAGTGGAATCACCCATATTTAGCCACACATCTCTATCGAACCGATCTATCTCTGATTTCTAATCGATTTATATCCGTGCCGTAATGATCTCTGCAAATGAGCACGGTCGAGTAATCGATTCTTAATCGAATCCTCAAGTCTATTGCATTAAAATCATTAATGACTTCCCTAGGTAGTCTAATTATCTCAAGAGTGATCAGCTCTGAGAATAGTACTATAGGCACGTCGATAAAAAGCCCGATTAATTTAATTGAAAGTAGAAGTAGAAATCTAGGATGTCACAGAATTGCTAGTAATAATTGTGGAAATCATCTTCCCTTGCAGTATATAAATGAGGATCATAGCCTAATTATCTACCAAATATTGTTTTAGGTGTAAATTACGTGTTGCATGCTGGCCCTTTGGCCTTTTGTGTGAGCTTGAAATTAGTCAATCTTCTCCCCTTGTTGCGCCTTCAAAATATGAAGTGTTTAACACGGAAAAGAAAATAGAAAAAAAAATAGAAATTTAATACCAAAGCCTAGATACATCAGACAAAATTCAAAGGCGATTTGATTAGTGTGGTTTAGCATGATACAGACTTTCTTTTCATACGGGTTTCATTGTATGAGCAGGAGGCTCATGCTAGAGGATTGATTATCTAATACTATTGATTTTTAATTTTTTTAAACGCGATCATCTACTCACGTCGAATAAAAGCTTAACGATATGAAGAGTGGGACTTTAGTTGAGAAGTGAGGAAACAAGTCATCGTTTCCTGATGCCAAGAAATGCGTTCAATCCTTTTCTTCCCCATCCACTGCCGGCAAGAAGATTCTTTCACCAACTAAAGGAGACATATAGCCAAATATACAGTATATTAGTTGAGTGTTGGGTTTACACCCACAGGGCATGGACTCAAAATAATTAAGTACAATAAATAAAAATTGGGCTTCCACGCGGCCCTGTGCAAGGCCTATGGTTTTTTCGCATATTCATGTCATTTTTGTGGTCATGTTATTCATTGGATTTTGGTGTCTTATTTGATTTACGGGGAGGGGTGATATTTCATATTTAAATCACATCATTACCGATTTAAGTATTCTCACTCGCCGCTTTTATGGATAACCGTATCATTTCCTTGCAAAATGCATATGGGCAAAGTGATTTGTATGCATTTCTAGAGATTAGTCTAACCGAAAGTTTCACAACCATGAAGGATTGTTAAGAAAAATTTTCAAGTATGTTAGAATGGTATTTCAAGCCATTTTACAAAAGATTGAAAGTTCAAATGTGCCAAATACCTAACTCTCTAGTAATTTCAAGCCCCATGTGGTAGCTTAGAGTATACTGAAATTGCGTCAGAATTCTACGAAATTGATAAAATAATTAAATATTAAACTATGCATTTATCCAACAGCTTAAGTTTTTAAAACAATTGGCAGTGATTTCATACAAAATCTTGCAATGATAGAATAATTAAAGAATAAATCGTGTCTTCATCTAACAACAACTGTTAAATGAAGGCGCGATTTAATGTTTAATTATTTTATCAGAAACACTTAAAGCTGAGAAGAGATTCAGTGTAATATTGATCCTATAGCAGCTTTTATAGCTTAAGAGATATCATCTAATCCTGCATCGGCTCAAAGATGGATCTGCCGGGAGTAAGGGACAATTTGGTAGGTTTTTTTTTTTTTTTTTTTTTTTTTTTTTTTTGATCAGAGACAATTTGGTAGGTTGGGGCTGAAATAAAATTTTTGAAAAATGAGATGCATTTATTTCCCTTTTTTGAAGGGGAAGGACAAACGAAATTCCCTTACAAAGAGCAAATTACAATCATATATGAAAGCATAACTCCTCAGTACGTACATGTGCATCTGACACAATCTCTATGACTTGCTGATGTTCCCACAAAGCTCCATCCTGCACAAGAGAAAGCAAAGGAATACTAGTTATAGGACAATGATAAGAGAAGTTCGTAGCAATCATTGGTCGCGTGTTATGCTGAAAGGAACTCACAGTAGTTTCTTGATCTACTTGCTAAGAATTGAGCGAGAATTATTGCCAGTATAATGAGCAAAACAACGACCTGCAATTTAGACTCTGATAAGCAAGTGTTCTTTTTCTTTTGTTTGGGTTACTGCCCAGCATATTGTTTTTAGACCAGCCAAATAAATGCAAGATAAATGGCAGTAAACTCACTGGCACGAAGCCATATCTGGGTTCACTTGGAAGGATGTAAGATTTCCTGTCAAAATTCATTAAAAAAAAAAAAATTCCTGTCAAAATTCATGAAAAGAAGTAATGTTATAGTGGAAAGAACAAATTCAGTATCTATATCACCGAGAGAGAGAGAGGAACCTTTTGTTTCGGAGGCCAGCATCTCTGCAAGCCTTCTGTGTAATCTCGATTCTGCTTAATGTTTTTGTAGCATTAGGGTCATTCTTATCAACCTACATGAGCCAAAGGCGTAACATAGTGAGCAATGTCTAAGGCCATATTTAACGAACCATAGTGTGAAAGGCATGGAGATAACTGTGAAGAAAAATTTAAGATAAAGGGGCGTCGTCCTGCTCACTACAGATTCGAGATAGCTTTTACAATCTGGTTTGCTGTGTTCATTACCCTTTCTCTGCCCCAATTTAATCACCAAAGATTTTGCAGAGTAATGTTTGTTACAGATATTGCCACAAGAGACAAAGTGGTCTCATTACACAGTAATGTTTGTTACGGATAACACCACAAGAGAACATGCGGTCTCATTCTTTTCTTGTTCAGACCCGCTAATACCCTCTCTCTCTCTCTCTCTCTGCATGGTCCAATGGCTTCCAGAGCAATACCTAAACAAACCTCCCATTTTTTCCTAACAGCTGTGCTACCCCAAGGTAGAAAAGGAAGAAAGGAAACATAAGAAAACCATAATTTTATTGGTTTCTGTTTGGCTGCATGGATGATCCAAAAAATCTCCTCGCCTGCTCAACTTACAAGCGTTTTTAATCCTAAGTACATAATTAGAGCCACCAATGGTAGTTTTCAGAAGTTCTTCCTCATAATCCCTCAACATAGAAAATTTATCAATCAGATTTCCTCCTAGTTGCTTAAAGACAAGCATTTTTGCCTCCTTCACTGGCTAAGAGTAACATCCCTAGCATATTCCTGCTTCAAAGTTTCCTTCTTGTCCCTCTGTTTCCACCTAGGAGAGCTTATTATCCTAGCTGCATATCTTTTGGCAATCCGTGAAAAAAGTAACCCAAGTAATTCTAATTGTTTGATAGCCTTTATGATAATCTGCAAACGTCTTTAAATGGAAATGATGGTTGTATTTATCATGTGAACAATAAATGAACCAAGGACAACCATCCCCTTTGCACACAACCTTGACTATTGTTCTGTCATTCTTTATAAAGTTGATTAATATCTCTATGCTGATCAATTGAGTAGCTAGTAACGGCCTCCCGAACTGTTTGAGGCCCAAAAAGGTCATACTAATACCGAGCACAATGCAAGGTGATTGTGCACGAGTGTCGTAAGCAGGGTACCCACTTCTCCTGCTTTTTGCATGATCTCCTTCATCCCCATTACTTCCATGTATAAAGCTCCCACAGTCACTTGAGTCAAAATACACTGATTCATTGCCACCATTTGCTATTTCTTCCACTAATCTAGATCTTTCCATAAATGTATCTCCTGTAGGTGGAACCAACAAGCAGATGTTTCGCTTTGTTCTCTGCCACTCTCACTTCTCTCAACGTTCTTCTTCTGGAATCTCTGAAATATTTTCTGACAGCTGAAAACTCTTCATCTTCATCATCTAAAAGCCACTTTACTTGAAAGAATTTTACTCCTTCCTCACTATCTGAACCGTCATTAAAATTATTTCTTTTAGCTTCTAAACAGTTTTGACTTACTTCCCCTTCATTCTTCACATGTATGTCGGTACTGCTATCTCTAATGAGAACTCCTAACGTGTCCCTCACACTGCAGTCATTCCCCACCAGTCTAAGTCCAGCATTGAGGGGCAGCTTGGATATTAGCCCTTGCCTAGAGCTACATAGGGGAATTAGCCCTCTGAGAAAGAAGTATCTAGAGAAACAGGGGTTGGTCCAATGACAACCCTAAGACATTGGAAGATTCGCCCTTTTAATTGCTGGCCATGTCCTGAGCAGGCCTTCAGCTTCCAACAAATCAAGTCTAACACGGGTTATAAAGTCTAGTGCATTTTCAAGAAGAAATAACTAAAAATTAAAGATGATAAGTGCACGCGAATAGATTACAAGATGTGCATGCTACTTCTTGACTTTCATACCTTGGACTTCAGCATACAAGAAAAATCATAGAATGCACCATAAACATCAGCCATTGTTCTTGTACGATCGATAACTTTAGCAGTAAGACCTGAAAAGTATAGGTAGAGAAATGGAATCACTAAGGGACCATTATCTTGGAGCATACACAAAAGTAGAGAGAGTCATGGATAGACACTGCCATGACAAATGACAAATTATGAGAACAGGAAGCAAGGCCCTATGAATGGTCTCGAACTAATGAATGGTGAGCCTCACAAGCCATTTCCATCTTGCCTCGATCTAGTTCTTCAGTAAACCTCATTATTTCCTCGTGTCTAATGGCTCAGTAAAACTATTTTACGAATGCCTAGTGCCATTGAAGTTCTTCAGCATGCTTAATCATTTCATCTAGTCTAGGATAGCTATAGTTTCAATGATGAAAGAAAATATCAGCAAATCATTTTCTTACCTCGCCTCATCTTCACTACACCTTTGAAAACTTCAATATTGTTGTAGCATAAAGCTAATGTTCCAATTGCCATTATCTAGAAACAGTACAAAAATGTTGGCAAAGTAGCTTCTCCCAGATAATCAAAAGATTAATGGCATAGACAAGAAAATAGCAATCTTAAATACCATGAAAGCAAAACAACCATGTACAGAAAGTCTTAATGAAGAGCAAATTCAGCAAAAATTCATTATGGTAGGAAAAGTTTTCAGAATCAATGTGCGAAACCAATATTAGAGCAACCTTTTTCTTTAATGCAAACTAGTGTAGGATGCACTAACATGTGTGAAAGGAGAGAGAAGGGGACAATTTGTGTCTGAGCGCACACTGTGCACGCAAATGTGCATGAGAATGCGGGTGGGGAGTAGTGCACACAGTGAGCTCGTCGTATGTTCGTGAGAAAAACTTTCAACAGAGATCTTATTATAGAACCGAAATTTGAATATCAATAGCTACCTCCTATATTTTAAAAAATATAGGAAGGCAACAACTTTTGGTCAAAGAGAAGCACGATGTTGCCTTGAAGAATTGACCATGTACCTGAGGAATGGCACAAAACCGGAATATAGAAGGATCCCCTAAAGCAGACATGTAGGTCAAACAGTCTTCAACATGTGTCAAAGCATTTGTGACCATATCATTCAAACATCGCACTGCCTTCTCTGAGTTCTCCTCACACTTCAAGTCCTATATAGACGGGGCCAATCACAGAATAGAGAAAATAAGTATGTGCATGCAAGATGTTATTCAGCACTATAAGTGAATAATATCTCAATTCACCTACAAACTGGGTGAAGGAAAATCGACTTCATATAGCAAAAGGCTTGAACAATCTACTTAAGCACTTAATAGTCATTAATCATGTTGAAGAGGCACACCTCAAGTTTGTTTACATATTTGCTCCAAATTTGACGAGGCCAAAACATGCGTGACTTTGGAATCTCATTGATATCCTCCAAATAATCTCGAATAATGTTTGTTTTCTGATTTTTCACATTCAAAAACAATGTCAGAAATCCAAAAAATAAAAAGGTGGCAATACACATGAAACTTAGTCGTCTTTTTAACCACCTGTAGAAACAAACCCATCGAATTAGATAGAGAATCTGGTGCCAGATCTTCAGCTCCCGAAGCATGGAAAAGCTTTGACAAACCTAAACCAACAAGTCCTGCCACATAGTGGCAATATTCATCGTAATCATCAATTGTTTCCACCTGCGATGAGGAAGAAATTAGTGAACTTTTTGTAAAATAAGTAATTGAATGACATATAAACATATTAATCTCCACTCAAGCAGCTCTTCCGGAAGGTGCAAGACTACAACTAGCATTGAAATGCTTTATGCAAAAGAACATTGCCAGCTCTTTTGATCAAACTTGTTTCAATCCAACCTGATCAGTTACCATAAAGCAGGCGAATAGTAGAGTCAATAGTGAGTTGATAAGCCAGTGGACCTTGGAAGATGGAAGAATGGTCATTTAGGCCAAATGATAAACTTCTAGATGCCCGAAGTTTTTTTTTTTTTTATAAGTAAGTGAACCCCGCAAGGAGTTGTACCAAAGAGCTAAGATCAAACCCTTACTCCAGCACGGTCATAGTAAAAGGCAGGATGGGCTACCCATTGGAGGCAAGGATTCTCTTCATGTGAAGTATATGCACTTGCTCAATATCGAACTAGTCCAAGCGCAACCAAGTACTGTAATCTTTGTAAGAGGCTTGGCTACTTGTTAAGGTAAGGTCTTGGAAAATATCACAAGTGTCACATAGCATAGACCACAAACCTCTTTGCAAATAAAGTTTGCCATTCCTACTCCCATCCTTTTAGTAATATCCTCAATAGCCTCTTGGTACCTGCAAGTATAATCAAAAGCCACGTCTATAAAGCAAAAGCAGTCAATTATCAACCAGCAGAAACAGTTTGCCAAGGTTGTGTTAATTGCAGGAAAATTCTAATTTCAAGTTTGCATTCCCATTGACAGAAAAAAACTGGTTAGAGAAACATCTGGAAGAACATGATATTATCAAGTATCAGTTGTGACATTATGATGTTTAGATATGTTGGTGAAGGAAACACATATGGTTAAGTGAGTGGCTAAAGATCAGCTAGAAGAAGAGAATATTCTGATGTCATAAAAGGCGTTCACATCAAGATTACAAAGAAAAATCGTTAGTTAGTAACCTTTTCCCCAGCTCCAGGAAAGCCATGGAAACATGATGAAATTGGTCCATTAGAACCTTGTATTCCTTTGTACCACCTTAATACGACAATAGAAAATTCAAGTCAGTGAACTCACTAAAGTTCTGGGCCACTGAATAGTCCAGCTCCAACTTCTTCTCAAATGAGGTAGCACAGAGAAGTGGATAAGCACCATCTACAGATTGTCATATACTAAAACAGCAAAAGACTATAACTTACAATAATAAGAATTTCAAGGTAACAACAGTCGCAACTTAAGACAGCTTTGCTAACCAAGTTCTGCATTTCCCAAAATTTGCCAGTTGAGGGAATTAGTGGCATGATGGAATCTACATAGCTTAGAAACAACTTATTTCCCAACTTGACATTAATATAATTTAGCAATATTTAACCCTACGCGGGGTTGTCCAATATCCCCATATGCTAGAAATATTACAAGAACTTGTCACAGCAAGAGAGCGTCTATCGTACTTTAGTATTGGGTCGTAAAAAGTTAGTAAAAGAATGCACAAAAAAAGAAAAGTAGATGATACTATTTGTAGAGCTCCTCATGTAGAATCATAACATAGAGGCAAAATGTTGTTGATATATCTTGTTCTACGAGTGGCGGTGTTAAGAAAATGATTTCAGTCAATTTGAAGTCAATTCAAATAAAGTCACAGACACAACTACTCCTCTATGAAAAACAATGTGGCAAAGATGTACAATTGCTACAGGATATTGTTAAAGATAGAATCTCCAGGTAGCTCCGAAGACCATTCTTAATGCAAAATGTGGAGCACACCAATTATTTACGCATAGAGACACATACTTGTACAAGGAAACCGCTAAGAGATATGAGTCCAACAAAATTTTTGTCAATATACATACAATTCATGTTTTCTGAAATTTTTGCAAAAGTTAGCGGAGGGCAACAATACTTAAGCAAGCATTTAAATACATGAAGACCGGTCTTTAGATTACCAAAAACTTCAACTGGCAAGAAAGAGGTAACTGAATAGCATGTTTACTCACATGAAAAATGCCACTCCTTATCATACACGTGCTGATGAAAGGCTTTCAGGATAGGCACTTTGACATCAGTAGGTATGCTTGTGTCATCCTCTGGAAAGGTTACATTAGAAGAAATAAGATTCCAGCACCAAAACACATACTACTGTCATTATGGAGCTGGAAGCGACTGTTCAACACGATGTTAAAGAGAATTAGACAGGGGAACTAAGGACTAATCCTCAAAACTGATTTGTTATGGATTATTCAACAGATTAAAACTATAAGTCAATGTTTATCATCCAATAAATCAGCAGGGGCCCTAACAACTAGAGCATTAGCATGCTTCACTTCCATTTATGATGGTCAGTGGCGATAAATAAAATGAAATCTCGATATGAATTACTCGCTCTGACCAACATAATAATATTTGCATGAACATTATCAGCATAAAAAGGAAACTCCAAATGCATTCACGCTATGGCTAGTCATTGACAGAAAAAGGACAGCTCACGCAAAGTAGCCAACCATAGGTGCTAAAGATAAGTGTTGCAACTTCCCATATCTAAAAAAATACGGAATTATCGAGATTCACAGAGGAATAGGTTTTCGCCTTTGAAAACACACAGACAAGAAAATGTAGCCTCAAAACCTCCACTTCCTTTTCCTGTTATGTAGAAGTTCGATGGGAAAAGTAGAGCTGCCAACTGGATAGATACATTTGAAATGAATTTGATAAACGACTGCTAAGGTTTACTGTCCCCAAAATGAAATGACAGTAATATAGGACAGATGCACTATATTTGCTAGACAGCATAATATCTTGCAAATGCAAGATAAAGAGAATAAATACAGAGTTATGGGACGAACCAACTGTATCAAGTGCTCGCAGGACCAAATAGAATATGCACACCTGCAAAAATGTGAAAGAAATTTAAACAGATAAAACACATTGCAAGAAACTAATATAATAATTCCACTGGAATCTGCATTGGCTACTAGTAGCATTTGCATCAACTAATCTAACAGTTCACAGTTTTGCATTTGGAGTAGCAGACAACAGAAGTTAGTAGGAAAAGTATAAAAAGAAAACAAGAAGTAACCACATGAATCTATGGATGATGACAGCATTGGCATCAAAACTAATATCACGACATTCCAGCCAACATCATACTTAGATGTGGTTCATGTCATAAGAGCCTATATTACTTCCTATGACTTTTGAATTTCAACAGTTGTCTAGGATAAAGTAACTAGCTTCCAATGACCATGTAAAATTGGTTAGATAATAATATGTACTTCCACAACTGATATTCTGATTTCTAGGAATAGACAAATATCAGGTCCTGGAGCTGGTTCACTAATACTTGTGTCATATTCTATGACTAAATTGTTATTATATCCAGTTCATCAGAACTGTTAGATCTCCAGTTGCCACGTGTGCCACACGCATGCTATCAAACAGTATGAGTAAAGCCAGGGCAGCCAAGAAACATTCCAAACATTGACACGTGATATATCCTCCCTGCAGAATCTCTCTTGAGAAAGAAGGAGAGAGAAAAACCTATAATTTATTTCGCTAGGAATGCAGAAACAATACTACTAAAACAGCAAAACCCTTGGAGGAGGAGGAGGAGGAGGAGGAGGAGGATGGACTCAAGGAACCTCCTCCCATCAACTAAATGCCAAAATCATGGAAACCTTGTGCTTAAGCTGATGAGAGAGAAAAGCGTAAGCTTGGAATACTCCTTCTAACGTCAAGGTCTTGCATCAAGATCATGCATTGACCCTCTACTAAAATGCCTCATTAAACTGTTTCGGGGCCTTTCAGTAAGTAAGGGCACGCCACTCAAGCCACAACATACAGAGAAATGTACCCGAATTCATCTTTGCATAATATTTATGGATTACTGACTTTATCTAAGCCGTTGTGCCAGCTGTCTTCGGCAGGTAGTCTAGAATTAGCAATTTTTTTCCTGATTCTCTCATATTGCTCCTCCCTTCATGATATGGCAAATTTGCTTACATTTCCTGATCGCCGATGCACTGCTCACTGAGCCATAGAAAAATTTCTCTTGGCCCCAACAGATAAAAAAAAGAAAAGGAAAGGAAACAGAAAACAACTTAGTTCCCATTTAGCAGCAAAAGGCGGAGTCAATGCATCCAAAATTCATCACGGCATTGCTGAAACACCACAAACGGACATTTTCAGCGATCACGCACCCACAAAAGCTCAAAGATGCTCATCCACCCTGATCCGCAATCCAATTCACGTATCATCACCACGTCTCGATCGTCCAAATTTCTCGGAAACGAAAAAACGAAAGAAACAAAGAAAGAAAAGAACGGACACGGACCCATCACGAGAACGTGGAGATCGAGAACCGGCGCTCACCGCATCGCGGAGCTCGGTGCCGAGCTGTTGGATCACGAGGCCGAAGCTGCGGGAGACCTTGTGGAGCATGGAGTAGCAGAATGCCCAGTGGGGCTGCGGGGGGATCTGCTTCTCGGCATTGCTCGCCGCCATCTTCAGCTTCATCAGCGGGTAGAAATCCCCCGGGTGCCTCAGAATCGCTCCCCAGCTCCCCATTTTCTGTGTCTCTGTTTCTCTCTGTCTCTGTTTCTCTCCCTCTGTTTTTCTCTCGCTGAACTTGGAGATGGGAGAAAACAGAGGTTGATGAATTCCGGTCGAAATGAAAATGCGGGCAGGTTATTGTACGGCCATTGGAAGCTGAATGGTCTGTGGAATTGGAACGAGCATTGCCAAATGCCCCCGAAAACGTGGATGGGGGAGGGGTCGAATCGGAATGGCGACGGTATCATTTGGGGACAAACCAGACGGTTCCTCCGACAATGACTCGCGCCGAAACACGCTTTTTTTATCTCCTTGTTCCCAAAAGCCTTGAATATGTATATGGGGTCATTGGCGTAAAACTTTTTTGTACCATCAAAATCCTTAAATCATATCTTTCGCAACACCAATTCTACGTCAGCTCCATTTGCCCGTTTTGTCCACACAAGCCATTCCATCGAACTGGACAGAACTATGGCGAAAGTTCTTTTTTTCTCACGGCTTGTTCGTATAAGTTTTGAGGTATTCATGACACGAAAAAAAGATTGGAGCATTGGGTCATAATAAAGAAAGTTTAGGGTTTTTCACGATAGAGAGAAGATATATTTGTACCCATGAATAAATTTGAGGATCTTTGAATGGTTAGACAAATTGTATTCTTGTCGCAAGGTACAAGTTTGGAAATTTTGTTTTCAAGATACTATTGGAGATATGCTTTTTTTTTTTATTGTTCTAATTATGGACCAATTGATTCAATCAATTCATAAGATCAGATTTACAAATTATAGAATAGGAAAAAGCTATCTCATATATTCTTTCCTACTTTTTGTTTTTTCTTCCATTATAAATGGACTTGTAATATATGTACAAGAAGATACGGGTGACTACAATTACATTCTTCCTCCAATATTAACAATTCACATCATGGTATCAGGAAGTTGCTCGTGCAATAAAATATCAAGCTTCCATTCTTGAAATTTTTTGGGGATTGTGTGGTCACGGTAGATTATCTAATCAATCGCATGCCAAATCGTGTTCTTGAATGACGAACCCCAATTGACATGCTCTTCGAGAAATAGCCAGAAATTCATCATCTAAGAGTATTTGGCTGGTTATGCTATGTAGCAACTATGGTCCTTGAAATAAGATGGATCCTCGTGCAATTCCATGCATTTTTATGGGATACCTTTCTTCACAAAAAGATTATCAAGTTACGGAGATATCCATAGGGCATTTCTTTCTCAATCAAGATGTCATCTTTCATGAAAATGTATTTCCATTCTAGGAGTTGGAATCTTCATCTCAATCATCTATCACAATATCTTACTACCATCCGTTCTTATTAGAAAAAGATTTTTTGACAAATCCCCATTATATCTTTATTGCACTAGAGTCTACACCATTTGTGCCAGCTATTTCTCCATCTTTGAATCGAGAGATTGGATCACCAATATTATCAACTAAGGAGAATGATTCACCTATTTCATTAGTGGCACCCCCACAACCATCTATTAATGATGTTTGTTTGCCAATTCCTAAACAGACTCCTATAGAACCACCTCGACATATTAGACACCATGTCCGTGCCCCTACATGGACCAAGGTTTACACATGTCCCACTTTGGATTCTCCAAGTACTTATTACCCTACATCGTCTTATGTCTCATTTACTAGAATATCTCCAGAACACATGTTGTATTAGTTGTCTATCAGAGGAACAGGAACCATCTTCTTATAATGAGGTGGCACATGATCCACGATGGCAACAGACCATAGACGCTGAGTTGCAGGCACTCATTGAGAATCATACTTGGGATCTTGTACCTCTACTTCCGCACTGAAAATCAATTAATTGCAAATGAGTATATAAAATCAGCTACAAGGCAGATGGCTCCATAGAACGTTACAAGGCTCGCTTAGTTGCCAAGGGATTTACACAAAGGGAATGTTTCAATTATCATGAAACTTTGTCCCCAATCACCAATGAAGAATTGTTCATTCTTTCTTATCCATTGCCGCATCTCGTAATTGGCAACTACATCAAATGGACGTTCACAATACTTTTTTTCATGGTGACCTTGATGAGGAAATTTATATAGAACTCCCACAGGGTTTACAAAGACCAAGAGAGTCTCGAGTGTGTTGTCTTTGTAAATCCCTATATAGACTAAAGTAGACTTCTCGACAATGATATGCAAAATTTACCATTGCACTCATTATGCAGTTTTCCAATATTCCAAACATGATTATGCCTTATTTACCTGAACCCAAGGTACCTCATCGATTTATCTATTGATATATGTTGATTACATATTTATCATGGGAAATGATCACTTGGCTATTGGAAACTACATACATTTTACTTTCCACATTAAAGATTTGGGACCCAAAAATATTTTATTGGCATTGAAATAACTTGATCCAACAAAGATATTTGTCTCAGTCGAGGAAGTTTGTTTTGGAAATTGTTTCAGAGGTAGGACTATTGGGATGCAAGCCATTTGTCATGCCAATTGAGCAAAATGCCAAACTAACAACACATGAATATAATGTGGGTTCATCATTATCTAATGAAGATGCATTGCTTAAAGATCCATCAAGATATTAGGATGTGTTTGGCAGCCAGGATAAAATTTAAGATAGGATATGATTTATCCTATTCTATATTTGGTACTCGCTCAAAATTGGAAAAAGTCGGATATAAGGAGAATATAGGCCGGATAAAATTATCCTATGAGGGAGGTGGGATAAAGGGGATCCCTCCAGTAGGTGGGTGATTCGGGAAAAAGGCTGTGGTCTTCCCGATCCTATGAGGGTAGAGAATGATCGCCGGGGCCAAAGGGGCCCGGACAACGTGCGGCTCTCGTCTAGCTTCTAGGATGGCAATGGGGGCATAGGAAGGAACCAAATTACTCACTGAATGAGGATAACGTTCCTAGATCAATGGACGAATCTTAAGAAGAGATCTGCAATCACATTTCCCAAAGGGGACCCTCTGTTGGCTTGTAGAGATCAAGAGGAGCTTAGTAGGCGAAAGAAGGTGCTTGCCATAGGGGTGCAGTTGGCTAAGGGTGCCACACTTGTCAGGAAGTACAAGTGACTGGAGATTCGCGAACAACTTTAATCAGGGGAAGCAAGCAATGGAGTGGTGTGACTTGTTCTATTGAGCGAGCGTTGCCATCTATGTAAGTCCCAGGAAGTGGCATTGATGGTTAGGGAAACGCAGGAAAGCGACAGAACAGCCCGCGACAAGGGCGTTGCGGAATTGGGTGGGAGAGTTTGACACGGTCCATGATTCTCCCTACCCATGAACCCTTGGGAGTGAAGTTTGGGGTTATCGAGTAAAGAGCAAGAGCGCGGAGAGGAGAGGAGAGGATGAACACAACTAGTCTATGAGAGTGGTGTCAAGACGGTTGGTATTAGGAGTTCTAGGATAAAAATATAATATTACTTAGGAGTTCTAAAGGCGGGGTTGGCCTCTCGTGCACAAACTAGTCGGAGCTGATGCCGCTCTCCTAATGAGGCCATGATAAGTCAAAACCAGTTGTTGAGCCTAAAGAGGACTGCTGTCTCGCTCGATGGACCAAACGCCCGAACCAAACTAGGCATGATACAATCTCGTATGAAAAGACTATTCACCGTATTGTTTATTGAAACAACTATAGAAGGAAAGGCTAGCCTGGTGAATTCCATTCGGCAGGTGCCATGAGTTAATCCGCGGCCAAGGAAACTATTGACCCGTGACACAAGCATCCCACTTTTCAACTCTATAATTTTGTGGCTGAAGTACTCTATGTATTGCCACCCTATCCAGTCTCAGGCTCCGGTCATCATTTGCATTTCCTTTTCTCTTCTTTTTGAATGTTTTCTTTGTGTTTGAGTGATTTATGTGATGACTTAAAAGGCAGGAACAGCAAGAAAACACTAATAGAAGGAGAATTGTGGGAAAGATCAAAAGGGAAAATCGCTGCATCCCCGAGCTGATCTTTCTTATAGAAGATTATGAGAAGTATTTAATCCGACTTCCCAGGATTTTAAAATTATAGAGGCCACCAGTATAGTCGGGGAAGAAGACAATCCTGACCACGAACCTGGCTGTTCTCGTTCTGCAGCACACGAAAACGAATCATGCGATGCTTCTGATGAAGATGGAGGAGAGGAAAATTGTCATGTCTCCGGAATCGGGCTCTCATTTGTCTGTGGATGAATCTGTTTCTGACGAGAAAGGTAATTCTCTTCCCCTAGTCAAGAGAATGAGGAAAAATGATGAAGATTAGCTATGCTCTGTCAGAGACATACTGGGATAGAATGGCACATATTTGGCAGATCATTTTGTATGAAGTAAAGGATAGAGAGAGAAACAGAAGGTAAATTTATCAACTTCGTTCAAATACTATGTCAATAATTTCTTAGCACTTCAACAAGTCAATCTCGAGCTATGTTGGAGATCAAATTTTGCTTAGTATCAATATGGAGTCTAGCTTTTCTACCATTCTCAACTTTAGGTTTTTATCCATTCTTTCATAGATATAGATACAGAAGATGCATACGACGTCAATATGACCGTATAAGCCTCTATTGCAATAATTACACTTTACCACGACTGATTCAGTTCATACACAATAGAGAACATTACCATTTACTGCATTTTAGACATCATATCATACCTAACGGAGTAACCTGTGCTTGCACGGGTGGAATCTTTCTTTATTTGTTAAATGGGATCAAACATTAATTTTTTTAATTTGTTTGGAAATGGTTGGGTATATACACTTTTTGGCACCTTTTTCTTCAACTATGAATTCTTTACATTATGTAACTATACCATCACATGAAGGAGTGAAATTGAGTCAAGCTACTCAGTAGTAACTGGGGCTCAATTTCGTGATTACCTGAGGTCGACTAATATGATTTCCGGTCAAGTGAGCTTCTTTGAACGTATTGTTGAGTCAAGCTCAAGCTCACCATACTTAGGTCAATAGGTTCGTGAACCTAATCAAATTTTTAGTATTCTTTTTAAAATATATGTTATTAGCAAAAGAAATAGACACATATATCTTCAAAATTACATAACATGGCAGGATGATTGGGCTTGAGTTATTTATTGCTTTATATAATAGCGCCAGGCTGAGTGCAACTATTTTTATTAGTTTATGTTTTTTATCTCAATATCTTTTGCCTACTTTTTTAGGTAATACTGCTTTTTTAAAAATTTTAGTTTTACTTCTGGTGGATTTTTTGTTTAACATTTAAATTGTTCAAAATAATATAGTTTATTTATTTATTTCACACGAACTTTTTTACGTGGTAGTGCTAAATTTTAGGTTTTCTTTTGAATAACTTTCTGCTTGATATCTACTTTTTCCTAATTATGTGATTAATTTATTTAACTTTCTAAAATTTAATTTCGTAATGAATTTTTAATATGATATTTTTAAAATGAAGTGTTGTTCATTTTTCTATTTTCCCATTTAATATTATTTTGCTCTTTTCCTCAATCGGGGGGGTCTGGGGTTTTTATTGGCCACATTTTGTAGTTGCACCCTAGACATATTGCCAAGTGGCAAAATTGAGTGAAAAACCCACGAACCTTCAAAATACTATTTTCTTATAGATAGATAGATAATGTCTTATGTTTCATGGTGTACGATGCAGTTTGTTATTCTTTTCTTACAAAATAAACTAAAGTTTGTAACCTAAGAATTAAAAGAAACCATCGATGAATCCGTATCTTTGCATTAAATATTACACCTGGACAAAAACAAAATTATTCCTACCAAAATCTAATGTCCGGTAATCATTAAATGTACTCAGAAATTGAAAGATCTTTACTTAGTAATATTAACTCCAAATATTTTATTGATCATAAAAATAGCCGCTATTGCATAATCAATCCGGTCCATCCAAGTGTGCAATAATCCGACTGGAGAACTTGTTTCGACCTAGAATAATAACCTCATGACTTGGTCTTAGTCAGATATTGAAGAATAGAAGGTAATATGGTGACATAAAATGCCATATCAACAATTTGATTTTGGAAGCTTTTATATTCTTGTGTTGTCGGTGCTCAATAATTGAAACTGGTAACCTTAAATTTCAAAATGGTTGTCTCAATCTGGGCGCTTTTGTCAGCATTGTGCTTGTTAAATTGATTAAATATTTGTAGCCAAAAAGATCATTTATGACTTCTATATAAATTGTGTTTATATATTCATATAAAAAATGTAATTTATAAACCGAAAGAAATTTTGCCCCAATGAGGAATGTTGTTACAATTAGATTCAGTATTCAGTTTACTAATAAAAGGAAAGTTACATTAGTAACAATTACCATTCACTCGGTTTACTAACATAGATTATTAACCTATAAAGCAAAAATTAACTGCAAATTAAATTATTTTTATAGGGTAAATTACTTCCTCTTAGGTTATGTTACTACTTTGAAGATAAGTTTCTCTTATATGATATAGACAACTACCTGTAATTGTCGCAATCTCAATACTATCTATGGTTAGTAATTTACGTTTATGAATAAAAAATTCACCAAGGAGTTCGTAACAA
Source organism: Eucalyptus microcorys (assembly GCA_014182515.1). Classification (NCBI taxonomy): domain Eukaryota; kingdom Viridiplantae; phylum Streptophyta; class Magnoliopsida; order Myrtales; family Myrtaceae; genus Eucalyptus; species Eucalyptus microcorys. The sequence continues at coordinate 29,266,950 of CM024566.1, forward strand.
GAAATTCTAGCTTGGTAATTAACCGATACCATAGTAAATTAAGTTAAAGGTTCTCTTCCAACCAACCGACATTATTTACAATCTCCCTCCTATCAAGAATTACTACATCTACCAACATGTGAAGATATTTAGAAGACTCTTGAAGGTTCAAGAAGGCTAAGGAACGTACCTCAAGCTAAGTTGGTCCACGTAAGATACCAACTCATTGAGATAGTGGCCTACGTGTTTGTGTCCAAGTGGTGATGATGTGTCATGAATGGAACCTCTTCATGATTGTCCACGGATTACCCGCGATTCGGTCAAATGTGCTCATCTATAAGATATGCTGTTGACATTACCATCTAAAGCATCTAGGAACAAATAATAATCTTTGGTTATTATCTAGTAGAACAACATTGTATTCTATATTCATCGCAAAAACATTTCCTACTCTTACCATTCCACTTAATAAGTATACATGAAAATAACTATTGTGCATAACTGATTAACCTTACCGATCAGTTTGAATTTAGACATATCACAAGTTTTCTCAAACTCTAATACGGGGTTAACTTTAGTTCATATACATAGTTAAATTTAAAAAATCTATGATTTTTACAGAATCTAATAACACCAGCCATGTATCACATCATCACATGGAACATAAATAAGAATAATAATGACGAATATGTAGTCCAAAATCCTCAAAATTCATCTCATAACTATAAGTTGATATCAAGTAAAAAGTTCAAACTCAACGGTGACTTTGGTTTCGCAAACAAATCACAAGAAAGAGCGGTTGTTTCTTTCCCATCGTCTTTCTCTAGGGATGGAGATAGAGAGATTTCATGTTCTTTTTTCTTTCCCATTTGCCAGGTTGCTCTTCCTTTTCTTCTTTTTGGATTTCTTGCGATTCTCTCCGCTCGGAACTTGCTCAACTTCAACGGCAGAACTCCTGTTCATCACAGAGAAGGAAATCCCAAATTTAGAGAAGGTGCATCGAGTACATTTTTTCCTCGTCATAAGGTTTGTTTAACCACCTTCATGAGTGTCGACCCAACCAACCGGTGCTTGACAAGAGACTTAATACAAATCCGTTCATAAAAGCAAGCAGAGAGGTCATGGCTGAACAATTATTCTTTGGGTATGCACGCTTAACTATCTGCATTGAGAAGCCATAACAATTACAGTTCCAAGATCCTTTCTATTTCTTTTCCAAAAAAACCTAGAAGAGGCCAAGGGTAAATATGTCTGAGCAATGGCCATTTTAAAATGTATCAATTGTGTTCGAAACGGTGTTTATAAAGAATCAAGGGGTCTTTTCAGACATATTACTCAAAAAGAAAAATTATGAACTTTTCCTGAGGGCTTTAAAAGCAAAATCATATTATGAGAATGCTAGTAGAGTCTTTCAAAATATAAATATGTGCGGAGTCATTGACGGGAATAAAGATAGTAAGGGGCCTCCTACAAACGGACGTTTTTCATTATTTCAAGTGGGGTCCAAACTCTGGTTGCTACATCACGTCTGAGATTACACCTAGGACACCCAGCTACATGATCAACGCATTCAACCAAATACCATTATATATGTGAGTTTGGATTATGAAAAGCCAATAAGAACATGAAAACATAAAGCTACTCACGTATGAGTTGGATCATCGGCTTTTGGTTCTTTATCTTCCTGCCATGCTTGATTTTGCATCTCTTCCTCCATGAACTGCAATTTCCTCTTTATTTTATTTGCAGAGCTGATTCCAATGTAACAAAATGTTAGATCAAATCATATGCTTCATTTTCTATAGAAGGCCTTTTACTTTTGTTGAATAACTAAAACAAAAGTTTCATGTCTCACTATAGTCAAGAGTCCAGTCCTTAACTACTTATCTTTGGTTTTTTGAGACGGTACATGACCTTTCAAACTGAAGTGGGTGTCAAGCTGAAGCATTTCCAGCATATAAATGACTTCCCTTATTGTGAAAAAAGTAAAATAGGTAACATATTGTTAAGTCTCAAAATCAGTCGATTACCTTCCAGGTTTGCCGTCAACAGAAGGAGACAAACTTTCAGAACATTTCACGGCAGTGTTTCCATCTTGCTTTTGCTTCTTCCTGGCAACATCTAGCGGTGTCTCCATGACTACATCTGGGATCTTAGTCTCCGAGTCCTTCGCAGAAGACATTTTCTTAAGTAGAGAAGATACAAAGAAATCTTCACCATCAGGTTCTGATGACTGGGCTCCAGGATTCTGATGGGGCAAGCTATTGTCCTTCCTTTTCTTTTTTTTGGACTTCTTGCAATTCTCTCTACTTAGAGCTTGCTTAATTTCAACAGCAGATCTCCTATTCATCACAGATAAGAAAATCCCAGGTAAAGTTCAATTTTTCCTTGTTATGAGGATCGTTTAATCACTTTCATTACTGTCTAGGCAACTGACCAGTGCTTGCCATGAGACCTAATACAAATCGTTTGCAAATGCAAGTAGAAAGGTCATCGGTCCACATTTACTATTGAAGTATTCATGCTTAGCTAACTGCACTAACAAGCCATAACAATAAGAGTTTTGCTCGTAGGCATCAAGCACAATCGTTTTGAAAAATTTCTAGTACTTCAATCTTTCATCATATACATATGTGTGGGGTCACTGAAATTAATAAAAGGTAGGAAAAGGGGGACCTACAAATGGAGGTCTTTCATTATTTCAAGATGGGTCAAACTCTTGTTGCTACATCATGTCAAAGATTACATGTGGAATGAACCCTAGGACACCCAGCTATAGGATCAATGCTTTCAACCAAGCATCGTTATATGTGAGTGTGGATAATGAGAGGTCAACAAGAACGTGAGGACATAAAGGTACTCACTTCTTACTCGGATCCTCGGCTTTCGGTTCCTTATCTTCCTGCCATGCTTGATTCTGCATCTCTCCCTCCACAATATGCAATTTACTCTTCATTTTCATTGCAGTACTGGTTCCAATGTATCAACGTGTTAGATGAAATCATGTGCATCCGTGTGTATCTGATTTTATAATATTTATAGGCAGGCCTTCTGCTTTAGATGAGTAACTAAAACATAAGTTCCTGTCTCACAATAGTCAAGAGTCCATTCCTTAACCACTTATCTTCAGTTGGACATTACACAAGCTATTCAAATTGAGATAAGTGCAAAGACGAAGCATGTCCAGCAAATCAATGAATTCTCTTCTCGTGGAAAAAGTAAAATAAGTAACATATTGTTAAGTCTCTAATTTAATAAATTACCTTCCAGGTTCAATGCCAACAACAGTAGGAGACAAAGGTTCAGATGATTTCACGGTGGTGCTTCCATCTTGCTTTCCCTTCTTCTTGACAACATCTAATGGAGATTCAATGACTCCAACTGGGAAATTTATTTCTGAGTCCTTCTCGTAAGACTTTTTCTTAAGTAGAGAGGATACAAAGAAATCTTCCTCATCGGATTCTAACAACAGGCCCTCAGAATTCTGTTGTGGCAAGCTATTGACCTTATCAGATTCACTTTTTTCATGCTTTTTCCTAAGTCGTCGATGATGGTCTTTTCCCTTTCTTCCTTTCTTGTGGTTTGGTTTCTCCTCCTCTGCTGTTAAAAATTCACATTGCAAACACATCATATAAACTTTCTCCTAAATTGAAGATGCAAAACTGAGCATAATGAGAGCAACCAACATATCTGTACTTGTCCATGTAATGCCATCATACGAATATAAGAAGGAAAATTAACTTAAAATTTCAAAATCAAGAATGCTAACAACTATAAAATAAAATCTGGCATGGTGCGAGATCCTACAACATTAATGAATCCATAAGAAACAGAATAATAATACAATATGACAACTCTATCACGGTGAAGGCCAAAGGAAAAAAACACCAATGACATCACATGAATATAAGAAGGAGAAGCAATTTCACAATTTTAAAGTGAAGAATAATATTAGTGATATAAGATTATCTGGCAAGCACAAAAATAAAAGCAGAATCCTCCCACATCATATTCTTTCTCTATGGTCACATAATCATACAAATTGCTCAAACATCATAATCTTTCTCTATGGCACCACAGTTAAGTATATTTTGTTTGTGATAGTTGATACCAAATTATTGATAAATAAATAAAAATGCTGACAGCAATTTTTTTAAAGACGGTCAATTTCTTCATACTACATCATTAATAATCTTTCTTTCTAAAATATAAAAGCAACAAGTTATAGGATATTGCCTTTGCCTCCAGAAACAAGAGTTACTAGAGGGTTTTCACTGGTCCTACTTTGATGCAGGATGCAAGCAACTCTGATGCAACAATCTTGAGCAGTTAAGATAGAAAAGAATGAGCTCCAAATTTCATTTTACAAATGCATGGCTGGACAACTGGTACTTAGTTACACAAAATGGAAATTATTTAATGATTTATATTTCATTGAATCTGAAAAATGTGAAAGATTAGTTGCATATGTTGTTGTAATTGCTTCTCGGTGTCACTAATATCAAGCAAAAAGAATTCAAGCAATGTCGAGAATTGAACAAAGCAACCAACTCCAAGGACTTTAGATGCGTAACTCAACAAAGCAATATGGTCAATTGCGTTGTTATGATATCGACATCTAATCACGATAGTTTCCAAATTGTTCTTTATATAAAATCCATTTGATTTCTCAAAATTGAGCTTTTTTTTCTTCCCCTTTAGATATAAAGATTGAAGAGCTGTGCATACATAATTTTCAAAGTAGAAGCTCATCAACAAATGCCTTATGAGAAATAAGAAAAGAACATTGTTAAACTACGAGCACCTGATTTATTCAGCATAGGAGAAGGTGGAAGGAATTCAACATCACCATCATTGATAAAGCTATCTTCATACTTGTCGTCGTCCTCAGAAATATCTGTCTCATTGTCTGCAATATCTTCTCCGTAGGACTCTCTAATAATCATTATAAAGGAACGGAACTCTAGAATGAAGCTTCTATATTTAGTGTATGAAACAGTCTAGAAAGTGAAGTCCGTAAGGACACTGATTAGTATCTCTTGACCTTTGTAGCTCACCTCAACGTGTACCAATGTCTGCATGGTTAAAATGATGTAATGGTACCAATCGATCATCTTATACAATTAGAAAACAAAAATATATGAGAAATGAGATAACAGTAAGAGGGAATAATACAACATAACTCAACCAAGGATACGAGTCATCATCAAATTCTCGACCCTTTCGCACGTAGTAACCTGCGAGGTGAACACTGCGAAAACCGAGAACAGAAAAAATGACTTGCTGGGCTTCCTCGAATTCCAAATTTATCTGAGCAGATTCTTCTTTTCCCGGAAGCAAGGAGCATATAAATACAGGAGTCGCATTGCCCACATTGCATTGCACCGTGCTCTTGGTGGTGGCAACACCAGTCCCGAGTGTCGCCTGCCCAAAATTATGCACATCCAATTTAAGGTAAAACCAATAAAAAACCTGATGAAATTTGGACTTTTCAATGTTGCAATGAACCAAAATCAAAGAACAGAGAAGCGTTTTACCTGGGAGATGCGAAGCCTCGACCCATTTGGCTTCTGAGCATAAGGCTTGCCGGGTTTCACTTCAATCCCTACTCACTCAGTGGAAAAACAGAGCAAACGATATCATCACTCTCATGAAATAAAATCACAAACAAGAACAACCGATCGAAACATAAAAGGGTCGTATCAAATTCACAGGCAAAAGAATGTGCAAAGGAGAATCAGAACCGACCCCAAAAAACCATTTTCTTGTTACGAAAAAGAAGAGGAACAAGCTAGACAAACTGAATCAGAACGGACTGAATGGACTTTAAGAGAGGAAGAGAGAGAGGGGACGCAATGATGCTGCGTCCACAAGTTCCAACCTGTGCGTGCTAAGCGAGGACCATCAACCATTTGAGAAGGGAAAGCATGATTCTTGAAAATTGCAGAGCATTTAATCTCCTCCGCAGCATCCCGATTCTCTTCGCGCTTCTTCTCTTGAACGAGAAAGAGCGCCATTTGAAGTCGTGACTCTTCGTAGGCCGGACAATTTTAGAAAATGAAAATCCATATTGCCCGCCCTGTATTTCTCACAAATCCCCCAAAGTCCCCCTATAATGTTTTTTGATCGCAAATAGCCTCCCCCCATGAGCATAATTTTGAGAAGAGGCACGTACTCGCCCAGAAGACCCGAAACCAATCTTACCCGATCCGAATGGACTATTAAAAGAACAATGTCCATATTTGAAATAAACAAATTCCAAAGAAATTGAATTTTTTGGTTATTCAAATTCGACTCAACTAATCCGAAGAGAATCAAATGTGTTTTTTTGCTATTCATCTACAGGACCATATATGAATCAATGCACAAATAATCACATTTTGGTAATGATTTTATAGCGAACTTAACCATGCTTGCGTGCTCGTGAGTGGGAAATTTTTAACGGGAACTTCCTAAAATATAAACATCAATCACAGAATGTGGTAAATTTGGAAGACCTTATCTAATATGTTGCCCTATTAGTGGCTTGTCACATGGATATAAGATAGGATTAGACAAAAAAAATGAGGACCTAACCTTGTAATTGATATGTTAATCTCAAAAAATTAATATATTTCGATTTTAAAATAGAAAATGAAAGCATCTTGAAGACTTCTTATGCATTGAATTAAATTTTAAGCTACAATGTACAATTTAAATTTAAAATTCTTGAGTATTCTCTTAGTTGCTTGACTCACACTTTGTGTGGGCTACTCGTCATATCTACTGATTGAATATTTTCACGTACATAACTAAAATGGTACCCAAAAAAATAAATTTAAAAATCGAGACAGTCAAAAGAGAGTAAGTAATTATGGTTATTTCATCCTTGTATTTTATGGTACCAATTTTTTTGTTTTATTGTGCTTTGCTTTTATAGTGATAACTTTCTAACTTTCACTTCTTGGACATTAGAAAGTTTCTAAGAAATTACACTTTTCACTAAAATGATATCTGCATACTTTCCTGAAATAATTATGGTTAAATCTTCAATTAAAAGCAAAACTAGTTTTCTTACCCCGGCTTTGCACGGCCTACAATTTTAATTTTTATTTTCATATATCGAAAATAAACTAGGTCCTCGGATGTCCCATGACAATCTTGTGGGAATGCGCTCTCATGTTGCAAATGTAGTTGAACATTTATGTCTGGACAAGAGTGATGTGTGTAGTAACCACAGGGAAAGTGAGTTATTTTCGATATCTCAAGTTCTATTTTTTATTTCCTGAGATTCCGTCAGCCATGTTACGCTTAAAAAATTTTCTTTACCAAGTAATTTGAGTAGACACATCATGATTCTTTTTTTTTTTTTGTGTGTGTAATCGCAATGATATTATTTTACGAGTTATAAGATCGAAAAATTATCAGTAATCGCAAGAGATTTAGAACAATGTTCGCTTTGATATAATCAAGCTACCGTAGCCTATCTTATAATTCTAAATGTCACTACAAAACCAAACCCATTGATGATCAAGAGTTAAAATTTCCAAATATTGCATTTTTTAAGAGGATTAAATAAAATGTTGGATTTAGACTCTTCACTACTAGTGAAATTTCAAAAGATGTATGGAACTCAAGAATATAGAAATAAGGTATATGATGATAGAAAATTGGGGATAACCATGGAAGCAAAACTTAAAATTTTTTGGACGCCTGAGTTCCACACATGACTAGCTCAGGACCTAATTAATAGTGGTTCTGTACTTTTTAAACTTTGCATCCCTTAACTTTTCGTTTCTATGTTGTTAACTTCCAATTTCATGGTTTGACCGTACATGTAAGACAACAAAATTTTGTTGCAAAAATCAACGATGGGCGAATAATTTCTCTAGATATTATTTATATTGTTGTTACCTATAAATTAATCTAAGTCATGCAAAGACTGACACATTGCGTTGAATTAATATGCTTGATAAATGATAAACGACAATTTTTAAGAAACATTTTGTAATTAAATATGCGATTGGCTTGATAAATAATTCTTCGAGATCATAGGGATTAACAAAACCAGTTCAATTGTTACCAAAAAAAAAAAAAAAAAAAAAAACCAGTTCAATTTGTTACGTCAATTTAATGTCTCTTAATTTTTCAATCATTTTGTAACGTGGGATATAGAAATGAGGAGTTTCGGCCAATACAGTTGCAAGAAGAAGGCGATACCATAAATCTGGTTGGGGATAGTTAATTTTTAGATTAGACATACTCTTTTTAGATAATGCAAATTTACAAATCAAGTAAAAATTAAGCTTAACTAAGCAAATCGACTCCATGTTTGAACTTAATAATAAAGATACCGAAATGCTTTTATTGCTTATCACACAAATGAACCTTGACCCCGGAGAATTTTAAAGAGCTATGAAATGATTATTTTGATGAAGTAGAGAGACAATCTTAAAAATACTTCAAGGAAAATTATGTATGACTTTTGACAAGGGTAAACCGGTCCAATGAAAAGGTAAAATTTGAGAAATTTCGGGAAGAGTTGTACTTTTTAGTTGTGGAAATATCATTCCGCTAAGATGAAATAGCAAACAAAATATATAAATTTTTTTGGGTCTAGAAATGTAGACAAAATATATAAATCAAGACAAGTCAATTCAACGAATAAATGTTAAAGTAAAATAACTATCCAATGTGCTTATGATGATTATATTCCCGATGCGTTCCATCACATAATAGTGCATTGACGAGAGAAAATTAAACTCCCGCCTTTTCTATATTTGGTCAAGAGTTTATAGCTTTCGCTTCAAATTAAATTTCTTACCAAAATATTCACGTCGCTTCCCAATTTAATTTCATATTGAAATATCATTCAAGACCTACTTTTATGTTGGAAAAAATAGCGCAAAAGAGCACGTTGATGCGAAAGACCTATCTTCTTGACTAATTTATTTGCTAAAAATGTTTTTTTCTTGTTCTTGAACCACTCCGTCCTATTTGAAATTTGAATATGTAATTCTGCTATCGAGTACTACGAAGGTGCGTTTATTAAGTTCACCTAAATTGAAAAATTATGGAATGACGACCCTATTTGAAAGATTTATTAAAAAACAGGTAAACCAAATCTAAAACTCCCCCTGTGTGCGATATATAAATCCAATGATTTCCGTTCCCTAGGAGTCTTGTCATTCCTATGTTTTTATTAAGGAAAAACACCACAAAAATCTTAAACTTATACATGCGTAACACATTTACCTCAAATTTTTTTTATGACACGAAAAATCACAAATTTTACTAACTGTGACACATTTACCCTAAACTTTTCTTTGTGATACCAAAAATTCTAAATTTATACTAATGTAACACATTTACCCTAAACTCTTTGGCTGAAGGGTATTTTAGTCTTTCAATTTTAAATTTTTTTTTCCTCTTTTTCTTTCATTTTCTTGTCTTTTTCTCTTCTTTTTTTTTTCCCCTTTTTCTCTCTTCCTTATGGTCGGCGGAGGGAAGTTGACGAGGGCCGCGCTCACCCAAGAGAAAAGAGAAGAAAAAAAAAAGAGAAATAAAAAACAAATAAAAGACAAAAAAGACAAAAATTGCCCTTCAGTCAAAGAATTCGAGGTAAATGTATTACATAAATATAAATTTGAGATTTTTAATGTCATAAAAAATTTAGATAAATACATGACAGTTTGCAATGTTTGGATCATTTGTCATAGAAAAAAATGGGAAAAATGTATAGTATGAGTACAAATCTAAAGTTTTTCGTGTCATAAAAAAAGTTAGGAATAAATTTATCACAAAGTAAAGTTTAAGATTTTTTATGATAATTTTCCCTTTTATAAAAGTCAATGCTAAAACTCATCCATTTTCCACAACAATTAATGGAAAAGTCTATCCATCAATTTTTTATTATTATTTTAGATATTGAAGAAACTTTGCTAGATTTTTCATTTTAAAAATACTTGAATTAGATTAGTTTTAGGAAAGAAAGGGGTTTGGTCCGATCGTCTCTTCTCCCAATTAAATTGGCCGATCCTCTAGTATTCCATAGAAATTTAAAATCAAAAGGAATAAAAAGTGGGGAAAATACATTGAGTGTTTGGCAATTTTTTTTCACTTGCCTTTGTCAAAGGCAAAGCCTTCCCAAGGTTAAAAGCCCAAGGCAGGTTGGGGGCTGCCTTAGGCATTCTCGGCATGCTAGTTTTGAAGGTAATAATTTTTTTCTTTCGAAATTGTCCTCGTTAATTTTTCGTTTATTCGGCTTTACCCCAACAACTGTTCATTATCTTCATCCTTCCATTCTCTCTACTAAGAACACGGCTAGCATCTATGCGTGGTTGCCGGCGAAGGGCAGGCGATGTGGCGAAAGGTAGACGGTGCAGCGAAGGGCAAATGGTCCGACTAGGGTCCCACGACCCTCCGACGAGGGTCACCACGCGGAGGATGCCGGCGCCAGCGACCTCCGCGGCACGATGGGTCGCACGACGGCTCGGCGAGGGTCGCGGCGACCGGGATCTCACGATCTGGGTTGCCGCGACCAGATCGAGCGGCACTGGTGACCTCCGCATGGAGGTTGCAGTGCGGCGGGTCGAGGCGACTGTCCGACAAGGGTCGCAACGACCCAGATCGTCGCCACACCGTGTCCTCCGCACGGTGACCCTAGCCGAACGCTGCCCTTCGTCGCGCCGTGTCCTCCACATGGTGACCCTAGCCAGACGCTGCCCTTCGCCGCGCCGCCTCCCCCTCGCTGAACAGCCTACCCTTCACCGCGCCATCTCCCCCTCGCCGGACCGCCTACCATTCGCCGGTAGTAACCGGCAAAGCCCTTGGCCGACCAACTCTCCTTTTTTCCCTTTTTTTTTAATAACAAAAGCATTTTGCAAATTTAATTTATCCAAACACTATTTTGCTCAAAGATACTTTACAATGAACTTTCACAAATACGATTTACCAAACACAATTTGAATTTTGAAAAACTCATTTGACTCAAGTACCTTTTCATTTTCTCAATGACTTTTTCCAAAAGTCTTCTCAAATGCACATTTAGACCCCTAAAGACACTTGGGAAAGCAGTTCCCAAACGGACTCTATTTCCAATGAAGATATGGTGAGGAATGGCAGACCTATACACACGAAAATCACATCACTCTCTCTCTCTCTCTCTCTCTCTCTCTCTCTCTCTCTCTCTCTCTCTCTCTGCAGTGGGCCAACGCTAAAATCATGTCCAAACTGAAGGATTCTCCGCCTCTTGCACTGCAGATTTGGAAATTTCCATAGTACATTGACCATGTGACTGCCCATCCACGGACCACGTTTATTTTCAACCAAAGAATGTAATCGTGATTCATAAAAAGTGATTGAGCTTGACGGACCTGAGCAGGTCCTTAAACTGCTCCCCTGGTAATGACGGGGTACCCTTGGGGAGTCTTCCCCTGGTGGGGTACCAATTGAACCAGGTAGGGTCGCCCTGCAAAGGGGTCCCCCAGACCGTAAAAAACTAAGGGGGATATAGGCAGCTCCCGTGCCTAAAAAAATATAGCGGCTGTGTTTAACACCGGTAAAAAGACCTAAGCAGGTCTTTAAACTATTCATGAAGGTACAAGTGGGAAAACCACCCTCGAGTGAGAGACCCAGCTGTGTCTCCCCATCCCCTTGGTTGGTTGGATAAACATAGGCCGGGAATTTTGGGGCTCTTCGGCAGTGAGGTACCACTGCATCAAGATGGCAACATCTTGGCTCGGATCCTTACTTGGCCTTGGGTAACCAATCCCAGGCCGTGTTAAGGCTAGAGAAGAGGAGGGTGAAAACCCCTCTGGTACTGGACATGCCTTCGGCACAATCCAATAACCGACTAGTCCAGCTATAGATGGTTTTTCGATTATATTTAAGTATATTTACTTTTTTAATGATTAATTTAAGATGAATTTATTATAAATAAATTAATTTAGAATTTTTGTGATATTAATATTTAATAAAAAGTGATAGAATTTGTAGATAGACAATGGGCTATTTCGAATTTCACATTATGTTTAAATGTATTTACATTTTTAATAGATGTAAATTTTAAAAGAATTTCATATTTCATATTTAATAAGTTTTTAAAATGAAAGTTATTAATTATGGTCGCTCACCCTCGCCTCTCTTCTCTCTCTTCACTTTGGCCTTGTGAGTTATGAGAAGGTACGATTGATGCAAACGGGAAAGCTTAATTGATTCATTGCAGCTACTCTGGCTGGCTAGCTGGCCAGTTGGGAGCTTTTGCTTTTGGTTGAATGGTATTACGAGGGATGAGCGGTTTCAGTTCTTCGTAGGTTTCATCAGGAATTTGGAACCTACCTTCAAATATAGGTTCCTTATTTCTTGGAATATGAAACTTATCCGTCGAAATCAAAACAAAAAACCCGAAACCTATCCCGTCACAACTTTCAAGGTTAGTTCCAGATTTCAATAGATTTTTTTTTTTTTTCAGTTAAAAAACGGAAATGAATGCAACAATAATAAACTCTTTTGTGCATAAGGGGAGCTGACCTCAATGCCCACGGTTTTCCTTTCCTCTTTTACTATTCTTTATGTGGTGCACATTTGTCTTTTTAGAGTTGATAAGTGATCAGCGTGGCTTGGGATTCTTTTTTTCCCTTCAAGGGCTTGTTGATTATAACTAAATCTATCCACTCATATCAGTAAATAATACTGTATATTTCTACAGACTTGTCCTCTATTGTGAAGAACCAGAAGTTTATGGTTGCATAGCTCTCAACAGAATCCACCTCAGTTATTTATCCCTAACTTGCTAGTTCTACAAACATATTATCGGATATTTCCTACCTCATAATGCTCTATGAGATAATGGGGGTTTAGCCAGCATATGCTCCCATAGATGAATCCAGCATACCATGCTTCATAATACATGGAAGTCCATGATTAAGGTCATGCAAGCAAAGGCAAAAAGATTATATCGTGCAAAATAAGAGGATCGTCATAAAGAAAACAACATAAAAAAAAGACAGGGAAGAGATCACAAGTACTAAGGGAGAGAAGAATCTTAATTAGTATGGTGGTTGAGAGAGCCAAGGAATAAGCTGATAATCAATAACGTTTAAGAGTTATAACCAGATTTAAAGGTTCAATAATGGTCTATGTTGAAAGAAAGGTGTTGCATCAACTCACAAATGATTTATCAAGAGCAGCATCAGTTCTCCTAAGGATGCAAGAAGTACACGATTGAAAGATGCAATTATAATTAAAAAAATTGATACAACTCAATACTCATGCAAGTGAGACAATTATACAGCCAAAAAGAACTTATGAAACTATCGATACAAGAAACAGAAAAACCTAAATGACCTTTACCACTAACAATAATAGAAATAATTTTCTACAAAGTAAATAGAATGCAATCGACAGAGACAATTCAGAATAAGGAAATATCACAAGTGAAGTCATGTATGAATCTATTGACATCCTTGAGTCTTCTTATTAATGCATCAAGAGACTTCTTTTTTGAATTTTGCTTGGCTCCTCTTATTGTTAAGGAAGGGAAATACTTTTTTCTAAAGGATGTCTCAACTTTTTTGAGATCGTCACAACTTTCTTATAGTCCAAAGTGCTGTAACTCCTCTCCCAGATGACAGGATTTAATAAATTCTCTGGATGATTGCTTCGATAGTCTCTAATCTAGATAGTAGCGTTGCAATGGTGGTCCAGTAGCAGCTTGTTGTTGGGAGGCGGCACGCGGATGGAAAGAGTCGGCAGTATCGTCAAATGGAGCAGTGATACGGGCGAAGAATCACACGAACCTCGTTGCTGTAGTAGAACCTCCAAGCGCAGAACGACTTGGGGGATAAAATTAGCGGCAGTGCGTAGGTTCCGAGCCCTAATGATCACCCGCCTATCAAGATCACACCATGTGAAAAACCCACCAAAAATCAGTAGGACCAAATTGAATCACAAGTCCCACAAGCTACAAATTTAGGGAAACATTGATCGGAAACGATGCAATCAATCGAGAGAGGGACAGACCCTTCCTTGACGAGCTTGGCGTCGAGGACGGCGTCGATGGCAACATCGTGGGTTGTGACAGCGACGTCGAGGGCAGCAAGCAGCAGCATGGGGTCATCGAGGGCTTGGGAGTGGAGTGTTGCAGACTTGCAGTTGTAGAGGAAATAAGGAAAATGAGGAAAGTGGAGAACAAGACAGTTTTCTATTAGGGGTGTGCATGGTCCTAGCGGGCAGTTCCAAACCTAGAATTGGGAACTGCCCACCAAGGACCGGTTCTGAAAAATTGGAACTGGGATCCACCCGTTTGTTGCATGAATCCATCCGGGAACCGAACCGCCGGTTCGGTCCGGTTCCCGAGTGAATCCATGGAACCGATCTTGACGCAAAGGTGAGCTGTGGCGTCGCGGTGACGAAGGGCGCTCGCGGCTGCTAGCACGATGGTCGACGCGGAGGCGAGCTATGGTGTCGCGGGTGGGGTCACTAGGGTTTTGACGTCGGGCGGTGGACGAGCTCAATAGATCGGGTTATGTCCGTCCGCCTCGCGCAACTTCAAGCCGAGATCCTTGGGAAACCGACCCCATATCGAAAAAGTCAAGAACAAAGGGGGACGAAAGAGAAGTCAGGGTGGGTCGTCGGCTACGGTTCAAGTGTGGTGGTCAATGGCGGCTCTCTCCCTCACACTCTACTCTTACTCGCAGCTCTCAGATCTCACTCGATCTCCCCCTCTCTTTTCAACGTCTCACAGATCTCTCTCTCTCTCTCTCTCTCTCTCTCATCATCTCTACTCGACCCCCCTTCATCGAGCTCTAGGAGGTCCTATTTATAGGCTGGAGGGTCCGGTCAATAGGGGCATTTCCGTTGCCGGTCTTGGGCGCGCAGATCGGCCTCCCTCTTAGCTAAACCGGCGTCTTAGCCCATCTTCTCCACATAGGCCTGCTCAGCATCGAAGGCGTCCTCCAAGACGTCCCTCCGTCCGGGTTTCTCGCCGGATCTCACTCTGCTCCGTTTGGCGGTATTGATGGCTCCTGTGAGGCGTTCCCTCCGTCTCCGGTCTACCCTCGTCTCTCTCTGCCCTAGGTTGTCCTACATGCCTTTAGTCTTCACCGAGTGTGGTGTCCACTGTCCAGCACGAGGAAGGAAGGAGGAAGAAGAAGAGGAGAGGGTCGGACCGGGGAAAAGATGAAAAAATGGATTGGGCCCAGCCCGCGTGAGGGAAAAGAAGAAAAGATGGGAAAAGAGGAAAAATGGTCCGATTTCGCTAGGGTTTGTTTTAGTATTTTTTTTAAAATATTAAATATTAATCGGTCCGATTCGGGTGGGCAAGCGAGCAGATTCACCCATGGAATTGGGAACCGGACCAGTACCCACCGGTTCCCATAAATTGGAATCGAGAACCGGACCGGTTCCCTAAAAAACCGCCGGTTCCGGGCGGTTCCAGTCTGGTTTCGGATATTTTGCATACCCCTAGTTTCTATGCTATGTTAGGGTTCCTGGATCCGGTTGGAATCGGGAACTGTCAGTTCCCAAAAAAGGAAATTGAGAACCGGAATTGACATTCTTAGAATTGGGAACCGAACCAGATCCATTGGTCCAATTTTCCAATTCCCGATTTTATCTGAAACCGTGCTCATCCTTAGGTATTATTGCAGCGCAGCCTTCTTTGGCTAAGCGATGCGAATGTATACTCAGGGAAGTCCGTGCCAACTTTCTCTAAGAAATGCCAATCGATACCTGGCATCAAAGGATTGAAAGGAGAAAAACAAAAGAAAATAAAGCCAAATGTGATGTTGAAGAAGTCCATTTTCTTTAGACCATCTCGTGTCCTTTTTCTGTCCAAAATATAGGGTGCTGAAGAGGTTTAATTGTAGTTGCCGAGATGAAGTTCCACCAGAATTCTAGGATTGTCTAGACGGGCACGTGTACGGGTGGATTCCCGTGTCATTTTTCACATGTACTGAACTGAGGTTCCTTTTCCATAACGTAAGATATCGAAAGCAGTGGGGAAGAGGAACATCAGGATCTCTCTTTGTACGGTCAAAGGCACGATCATCGTTTAGCGAGGCCATCCTCTCCTCATGTTCTACCCCCACCTTCTGAATTTCTCTCTTTTGCTCCAATTTTCTTTCCTTCTCTTTCGTTAACAATTCTACAGTTTCCAGTAAAGCTTTAGGGAATTGAGGTTGATTAATGAGAAGTATCACTGCAAACTCAACCAAATTGATGCATAGTTTCAATAAGGTCCGAAAAGAATCCTATCGCGTTTGATGAGTCAAATTATGGAGATGGGAAAAGTGCAAAAATTAGAGCGTCCAAAGCAGACGGTGTAGGTGTAATTAATTTCAAACGATAAATGGACTCACGAATCCTGATATCAATATATTTTTAGGCAAAAATTACAAAATTTATCACCCCCTTCGCTTTTAGAAAATTTAGCCCTCGTGTTGATTAAAGTCCCATTCTCATCTCATGCTTTTGAGACGTCGCTCTGAGTAATGGGATGAGTTAGGCTGCGTTTGTTTTTATTCTTTATTTCTGTTTTTAAATAATTTTTTTATTTTTTTGTTCCTGGGAACAAAAAAGAAACATAAACGCGTTTGGTTGCGTTTTTGTTCTAAAAGTGTTTTTTTGTTCCCGAAACACATTTGGAACATCTGGAAACAAAAAAAAAATTATTTCTTGTTTCTGGAACACATTTTCTCTCTCTTCTATTTTCTTTTCTCTTTTTTCTTCTTTTCTCTTTCTTTTTTCTTTGGCCGGCGACCTCGCCGGAGCGTCACCGGCCGCTGGGCGAGCTCGGCCTCGCCGGATTTGGGCGAGGCCGCCGACCCTCGTCGGCTGGTTGCCGACCATGGCCGAGGCCGGCAACCGGCCAAAAGAAGAAAAAAAGAAAAAAGAAAAAAAAAAGGAAAAATAAATAATAAATTAATAAAAATAAGAAAGAAAATAAAAATAAAAATAAAAATAAAAATATTAAAAAATTAAAAGAAATAAAAAAATTATACAAATTTATCAAGCGTGTTTTTATTTTTTTTATATTTCTGGAACAGATTTACCAAACGTGTTTTTCTGTTCAAAAATTGTTTCCTTAAACAGAAATACTTTTTCTATTTCTTTTCCTAGAAACAATTTTTAAACAGAAATTTTACCAAACGCACCTTTAGTTACTTCATACTCTTTAATGTTTCCTTGGGGAAAATGCGAAGAACAATGATGATCACCCGATGATTCTTTGCGGTGGTTGGTGTGGGTGGTCATAAAAAAGAAGATTAGCTTTCGACGGGATTTAGGGCTCTGCTTATTTAATTACTGAGGATTTTATCCGAACAGTATTGGATGCAAATCCAATTTCCATCACCCTAATCTTTTTGCCTTTTCTGTTTTATATTTAAATTTACATGTTCTTTTTCTTTTCTTGTTCGTGGAATTGGCTTTAGAACAATTTCAACTTTTGCATTATTGCTGAATTTTCAAAATCAAGGTGCTTGTACCGTGATTTTCTATTTAACACTGATAATTATGGTCCTTGAAATATAGTGAATTTTCAATTTCCATTTAATTTGTTTAAGATCATGGCCCTTTTCTTATTTCTCTGGCGTTCAACTATGTGGTACACATGATGACCAGGAAATTAAAAGAGAATTTTCACCCAATCCCCATTATATTTATATTCAAAGATACAGATTCAACTGAGATCGTTTTCTTGTTTTCTTCTCTTGTATACTAAAATGACATAATCAATAAAAAAATTTTGGCCAAAATAAAATAAAAAATAAAGAAAATATAGTAATTCAGTTGCCCATGAATATGTGTAATTCCACTGTCAATGTCTATGAAAATGTAATTTTAAGTTCACCAAAAGTGAGAAAATCATGAAATGAAATCGACCACTATTTCAGAATGATTTGACCAAAAAGAATTGAACCAAAACTAAAACTCCCTCCCTTTGGTGTACGTCCGATTGTCTACATTTACTCCGTTTTGTCATTCCTTTGTTTTATTAGAAGTAGATGCTCAAAGCTCTTCAATTTTCTAGAGCAATTAAGGAAAACGTCTGACCATCAATTAATTCGTCTTTACTTCAAGAATTTGGAAAAACTGCTCTTTTGGACTTTTCGTTATTAAAATATTTAACTTATAGAGTTTTAGGAAATCAGTCTGGAGGATGAGGCTTGGGCTCGACTTGACTTCTTTTCTACGCTGCGGCGGGAGCGACTTCTTCCGTGTCAGTGTTTTAATCCCTCTTTTTTTTATTCATGCATTGGAAAACGGGACCTGAGCAGGTCCTTAAATTGCTCATGGAGGTAAAAACGGGAGAATTGTCCTAGGGTGAAAGACTCCGTACTTGCCTCCCCATCCTCTCGGTCGGTTGGTAAAATATAGATTGGGAATTTGGGAGGTCATTGGCAGAGAAGGTAGACTCTACGTCTGTGGAAACACAGACTACAACTGGGCTGGCATGGGGTAACCAATCCATGTCCCTCGTCCGGCGTAAAACGATGTGGGTGAAAATCCCACTGCCTCTGTAGCATGCTTTCGGCACAGTTCTTCAACCAACTGGCTAGAGATGGTTCCCCCGGTCGAAGAACTGTGCCTTTCTGTTCTTTTTGCATGCTTTGCTTGCTTCACCTCCCTATTGATCAAAGCATTAGGATTCCGTACAATTTCGAAACTCGGATTTCAGATTTTGGATCTTGATGCCAAAAAAATTTGGTGGAAAATACCAAATCTTCAGTTTTTAAGATTAGCAATTAAAAAGCTCACAAATATTAAACCTCTCGCCTCTCTATCGTTAGACTAACTAAAATTTATTTACTATTTGGCAGAGTAATGTCAGTGGTTGATGTGCAAGTCGGACCATTGTTCCAGACTGGTATTTCCCTAAAATTATCAATGGGATTTTAAGTAATTAGATTTGAAGACGATGTAGTCAATTTATCCCCGTGGAGTGGCCAAGACTCCCGACGATGGAGGCGTGACCAATATCCTATCCAGTCTATTTTGTTGTACTATTCATTCTCGATTATGTCTCCGGTTTTTTATTTTCGTGTCGTTATAAACTCCAACATTAAAACATTAAATTAAGTTTTTACTTGGAAATTACTCATTTCGATGTTGATATTTTTGGTATTATATCTGTCTAAAATATTGGCATGTGTCTTGACAGTGACCATTAATTTCATCACGATGAACATTTATTATTCGAAGAATGAAAAATGATTTCTTATCCCAATAAAATGAGAAATGATTTCTTCCGGATCGTATTTCCCTTCCATACATTTCGGTGTACTTTTTTTGTGCTTTAAATCGTCGGATCTACATAGTTTTTTTTTCATGTTTGGTCTGACGGACGTACGTCTTTGACAGACTACGATAATGATGTAAATACTGACTGACGGGATATTACGAAGAAGCCTTCTAAGCACGTCCTTAGACACTTTCACAAAGAAAGCTTCATTTCACTTTTTATTTTCATAAGAGTAGGAAAGGTCAGTCTGAATGGTTCAGAGGTACCCATCACGCATCCTATCTCCCTTTTGATGACTTAAAAGTTTTTTTTTTTTTAGTTGTATGGGAAGTTGGACAGTTAGAAGTACTAGAGTTCATGGTGATTATCGCACATATTAGGCGTGTTTGGTAACGTTTCTGTTCAAAAATTGTTCCAGGGAACAGAAATAAAAAAAAGTGTTTCTGTTCTTGGGAACAGTTTTTGAACAAAAGAACGCGTTTGGTAAGTGTAAAAAAAAAACTGTTCTTGAAATAAAAAAAGAACAGAAACACGTTTGGTAACTGTAGTCAATTTCTGTTCCTAGAATAGAAAAATAACAGAAACACGTTTGGTAAACTGTACAAAATTTCTGTTTTTAAATTTTAAAAAAATACTTTTTTAAAATAAAGTTTAAACTTGATATTGAATTGTCATTCTCATGAAATGCTCATTAATTTTATTTTATTCATGGTGAGTGAAGACAAACATTTTGAACATGATCATATGGCATACTTGGTAGAAAATTTTGTAAGTAAAGTTTGTATCAAATTTTTTTCAAGTACTTTTTTTATTTTTTATTTTTATAACATATAAACTTGATATTGAATTCTCATTCTCATGAAATGCTCATCAATTTAATTTTGATAATGGTGAGTGAAGAAAAATATTTCCAACATGGAAATACACGATTCTAAAGCCACGTGTAAACTCCAAACATTGAGTTCTCTCTTAGCCAAGCTCAGGGCTCTTTTTTGTGATATCTTTAGGCTAAAGCAAAATGGGCCTCTCCATTTGTCAGCAGCGAGATTATTCATAGCTGCTCCACATTTTTTTTCTTTCATTTTTCGTGAATTCTGGCAGCTATACAATAAGAACTTTGACTCGTAAGACATGGCTATGGAAGTTGGAGATAATTAGTTTATGCAATCCCTTCTCTATCAGTATATCAGCGAAGGGTCATGACAAGCATCAAAGTTCAATTGAAAGACAGGGATATGAGTACCTTTGGAATGGTGAAAGAGTATGCCAATGGTCAATTGGTTTTTGGCGGGAAAAAGGTGAAGGTAATGATGGAGAAGGAACAATGCTGCCTTTTAAAGTCGAAAGGGAAAAATTCACGATCAAATTATTCAGTTAGGTTTTGTTTCGATCGACAAGAATCAATATGTATCTTGGTTGCATAACTTCGGTTTGGCTGTTAAAGCACATAGACACATGTATACAGTCTCGCAAAGCTAATAATTTGAGGGTCTAATTTGGTACAATTTAGTTTGAGTTGTTCAAAGCAAGTTACTCGGTTTGGTCTGATCTTCCCTATAAGAAAATAACCAGAAAAAAAAAAAAAAAAAAAAGGACTGAGTTCCATTAAGATAGTAGCTAAATGACTTTGAAAGGTGCTTGTACATGTCACTGTTGGTTTTTTACTCTTTGCACCCTCCATGCTCTATGCATGAAACTCCCTTCATCTCTCATGTTCATCCTTTGCAACTAGTCATATGTTTTCACAGTTAAATGCAAGGACAGAGGACCAAGGCTGCATTTATCTGATAAAATTAATTGTATGCTCTGAGTGACAGTTAAAACCCATGAAAATCAGTAAAATTCTCTTTCGCAATTTCACTTCTGGGGCTTCCTTTCATTTGTGTTAAGTAATAGATACTTCACATATTTCAACTATGCAGTCTTTTTCCTGTTTGGATCAATAGAATCTCTGTTTTAGCAATGCTTGGGAAACAAAATGCACTATACTTTGCCGACCGGGAAATTCATTTTCAAGTACTAGGCTGCTTTTGATGACCTGGGATATTGTTCGCAAGAGAATACAATTCTGAACATGTTAACTCCGAGAATCCAGTTCCCGGGCCACTCATGAGTCTCGTGATATAGCGAGAGGAAAGAAAGTAGAGGAGAAGATATGCAAAAAAATATAACACCCGCTTGCACATGATCACATCATCCAACTTCACTTCCCAAACTATCACTCTCAATAACAGAATGGTTCCATATTCTGATACATATTTCACATACGGAATAAATGCGGTCTATACAATACCAAAATCAGATTTGGTGCCGTGCCTGTGAGAACTTCCACACAACATACGGCATATTCAACTTGGCCAAGCAGCATAACTTATTTGGTGGATACGTGTACTGTGATAAATAGTGGATCTCATGCAAATCTTAAGCATGCCCAGCTAAACATCTTCATCTAGCATGAATTCCTCCTTTACACCAAATCACCGAGAAATGGAAAAATCGAACACTATTGCTACGAGAGACTCAGTGGTAAACCTTCAAGTCTCTTCCCTTGCTCCGGAAAGACGAAAGTGAGAAAAACAATCGTGGTGCTGCAAAATTTCAACTGGCATGTAAGTTACTTGGAAAAAAATATTGTTGCACAAGCACCAGGTGAGCTCAGTAGGGATGTAAACATAATAAACCGCCCCTGACACAGACCCTACCTAAAGCTTTGAAGCACATCGAATCTTTGGACAACTAGAAACATCAATAGTGAGCTATTACCTTTGAGAGAGCTTCCCGACAGTGATTGTTGAGCACCTCTCAGCTCGCTCGAGCGAGCTGCGCCGCTCCTCTCGCGCTCGCGGAAACGACCACGCTCGAGCGAGCTGCGCTGCTCTGCCGAGCGAGCAGAGCAGCTCCGGCGAGCAGCCGTTGCCCAGATCTGGCAGATTTGGGCGACGGCTCGCTTGGGGCTCGTTTTGCTCGCTCGAGCTGGCAGAGAGGCTGCTCTGCCGCTCGAGCGACCAGAGCTGCTCTGCCGAGCGACCACAGCAGCTCGAGCTCGGCAGAGCAGCTCCAGCAAGCTGTCGCTCGAGCGAGCGCCCCTGCTGTTGGCGAAGGTGGCTCAGATTTGCGAGGGGTGGCGCTCACCGAAGCCCTCGTCGAACGGAGAAGGAGGAGCAGCGAAGGTGGCTCGGTTTGCGGCGTACACGGATTCGGAAGCTTTAGCCGGTGAAGGAGCACCACCCGTCGGCGCCGGAGAGTCGGCCCGAGTGGGGAGGCGCCTGGAGAGTCGGCGGAGTGGGGAGTCGCCGGAGAGTCAGCCGAGTGGGAGGCGCCGGAGAGAAGGGAGAGACGCCGGAAAAGGGAGAGCACGAACGAAAGAGAAGGGCACGAAAACAAAGCCCGAAGTGTTCCAGTTTTGTTCTTTTATTTTTGTTCTTTTTAGGGCTTCAAGAAGTGTTTCTGGATTTCAGAAGTAAGTTTTTTTTGTTTCTTTTTGTTGTTTCAATTTTGTTCCGGAAACAAAAAAACAAAAAAAGAACAGAAACGCAACCAAACGCGTTTCTGTTCTTTTTTTGTTCCCAGGAACAAAAAAACAAAAAAAATGTTCAGAAACAGAAATAAAGAATAAAAACATGCAGGCCCATTGATTCCACAGACCAGTCTCGCATCAGTGATTCGGGCAAGGTATGTTTCTTCTTCAATTTGTCTTCGAAAAATATAAAAAAGCACTCTTTACTCATGTTAAAAGTATTTATCTCAAGAAAAGCTCCGCAACATATACACACACACGTATATCTATCTCCCTCGTCGCCCGTGGTCCGATCAACTTCATCTATTTTGCAATATCACCATGTTAAAGATAAAGCCCAAACCCTTACTCGTTCACTCATTCTCCCATCTCTCATGACTTCGACACCATTCTTCCCCAGCATGCCATCTTTGTTTGCGAGGCTGGGCCAACGGTTTTCAATTGCAATACCTTCCGTTTATCAGCAAACAGTGTTGTCGGTATGGTCGGTCGCACTAAAAGTAACGGACGATCACGCTCTCATTTCCATATATATATATATATAAAAAATCTCCCTCGTCGGTGCCCATCAGCATCACTATCGTATTCTTCTTTCTCGTCAAAACTTTATGGCTTACGAAATCAAATATTTTTAGGTTAAGCAAATAATTATTTCGTGATTTTTTCTTTGTGTTTAAAAATGCAATCGATCCATGCAAATTTAGACTGCAGAGCAGTTATGTAAATCCATCCCTCGAAGCTAGTCTCGGGAATGGCCAAAAAAGCAAAAATGCGGAGAGATATGTAGTGTGTAGACACGACACGTCTACCTGATACACAAGAAAGTTGCTTCAATAATTAATTCGTTCACAAAAATCTCCGGTTGAAAAGCTGATGTACTTTTGCGACAGTCTACACATCAGTCGTGGCGTCGTCTTTCGCATTTTTCTTATAAAAACATTTATGAATCTGATGGAACAAAACTCATTTCTACCATCACGATTTCGAAAAGTTTTGTTTTTAAGTAGAATGGTACCAAAGCGAGAGAGAGTGAGAGAGGATAAGCAAGGGAGAGCGACCATAATTAAATACCTCTGTAAGTGCCTTTATTTAAAAAGATTAGCAAATATGAGGCGATGGAAATCGAACTAGTCTTTGCTTAGAAAAAAACTTTTCATAATCTTAAGAGTAGAAAATAAGTTTGTCTATCAGATTCTTAAATATCAAATGCGTTCCTTCACATAATTAGTGCAATGACAAGAGAAAATTGAACTCTAGTCTCTTCTATATTTGGTCAAGAGTTTATAGTTTTGGCTTCACATTAAATTTTCTTACCTAAATATTGCATGTCGCTTCGCATTTTAATTTCACATTGTAAAATCACTAAAGACCTACTTTTACGTTTCGAAAAAAAAAAGGGAAAAAAAATATGTTGACATGAAAAAATTTATTTTTAACTAATTTATGTGCTAAAAATGTTTACTTATTCTTCTTGAACCACTTCCTCCTCTTTAAATGTGTAATTCCGCTGTCACGTTCTACAAAAGTGCATTTATTAAGTTCACCTAAATTAAGAAAATTTTGGAGTGAAACCAACCCTCCTCGAAAGATTCATTTAAAAAAACAAGCGAACCAAAGCTATAACTCTCTTCCTGTGGCATATAAATCCAATAATTTCCGTTGCCTCCGGTCCTCATTCCCATGTTTATATTAGAAGCCAACGCTAAAGATCTTCTATTTCCCACAACAATTAATGGAGAAAGCTGACCAACAATTTATTTTTTTATTATTTTAGAAATTGAAGAAACTTAGCTTTTTGGATATTTCATTTTTTTAAATACTTAAATTAAATAATTTTAGGGGGAAAAAAAAAAAAAGGTATGGTCCAACCAACCCTTCTCCTTCTTTCTGGGAAAAAAAAAAAATCTCCAAAAGAAAAATTAAAAGTACATACGAAAATCACATCACACTCTCTCCCTCTCTGCAAAGAACAGAGAGCCAGCGCCGAAATCATCTCAAACTTTGCCAAGTCTATAGCTGAAGGATCCTCTCTCCTGCACGGCAGATTTTGAAACTTTCATCGTACAGTCATCATGTGACTGCCCATTCGCGTGTATTTTCAGGCAAGAAACATAATCACAGAGGAATTTAATCATGGTCGCTCTCCCTCTCTCTTTCTCTCTCTCTCTCTTCTTCACTTACGGTACACGATTTGATGCAAACGAGAGACAGAAGGACCTTCCTTTGCGCTGCATCAGAGAAATGCGGGGAAAGCTGAAGTGGATCACTGTGACAGGCGAACGAGACTCATGGGTGCCTAGGGCGTTTGCTTTTCTTCGGGCTGGGTGGTATTTATCGTAGCCCTGCATTGTTTAGACCAGGCATGAGTATAAACAGTGGGAATTCCCTAACATAAGATATCAAAGAATCTCTTCGCACAGTTGAAAGTACAATCATCGCTCAGCGAGAAAAGCAGAAGCAAAAAATGACCAGGCGTCCTCTCATCCTGCCCCGCTCCCAACTTCTCCAACTTCTGAATCTCTCTCTTCCGCTCTTCTTTTTATTTTTGATCTTTTCTTATTAATTGTACAATTTCCAACAAATTTCTCTCTTTCACTCTCCATTTTCCTTCTTCTATTTTATATTTTAATTGATGGCCACACATTTCCATTAAATGTTCTGGAAAACGCAAGAGCTTTGGCGATTTCATTCCACAATTTCTCAATTTAGATGAACTTAATACACTCTTCATGGAAGTTTAGAACTCGATGGCCGACTCACATATTCAAGGGCAAGGGAGTGGTTTAAAAAGAAGAAAACATATTTAGCCCTGTCCCAATGCTGTTTACCTAAATGAATGATTTAGATATTAACATTGATTAGGCTTGGATTCCTTGGACTAGAGTTAGGGTGTAATAATTGAACATTTATCAGAGATCATTTCTCCAATTTCCCAAAAATACCTCTTACATGTTAAAAGGAAAGAATCATAAATAAAAAAAAATCCAATTTATTACATAATAAACATTTTCTGAAAAAAAATTGGGGGACAAGCCCATTGTTAAAATTCCTTTATAAATGAAGAAAATCATTATAAAATGCACATATAAATTTAGTTCTATTTTTTGTTTTAGGGGCCTAATTTTTCTATGTAATAAATTGATGTTTAAGTTGCCAAAATTTAGGTGTTAACATGGACCTAGACTTATTTTTTATATAAACTCGAGCACTTCAATTCAAGGCCAAGTGCTACCTATCTTAATTTTACCCAATTTCAGTTGCATTGCCTCAGGGGAATGTTCAATAATTTAAGAAAGGAGAAAAGGAAAAAAAAATATTTGAATGTAAAAACATTAAAAATGAAACTTCTACTCCCTATTAAATTTATTTATTCGGTACGTGAGAAGATAATGACAGAAAATTTTGAAACAGAATCACCGTGGATGTTATCTCACTCTAATTAGTGTTTCCCAATTTATGTCTCGTTTCCTTTTTGGGTATTTATTCACAATACCGACTATGTAAATATTCATGACAAGGCATGTACATGCAGTAGTACTATATATACTTGTTATTTTTATGGTTTGACAATTCTCATAACACGTGTTATTAGTATTTCGAAAAATTGAGCGCTTTCTATTACTTATTGAGATAACCGAGTCTTTGATTTCTCAGTCGGTATTCTTTTTGGAACAAAGAAAAGTTCCTTTTATTTGATAATATTCATTCTTATATAGGAAAATGTCTCTGACTTATGGTAAAAAAGAAGGAACACAATGGTATCATTGGAAATTTTTTGCCAGAAAATTGTACCAAAGAATATTGTTTGTTAAGTTGCTTTTTCCATAAAAGAAATTTAATACTTTGTCCGTCAAAAAAAGAAATTTAATACTTGGTACTTGATAATTGATAGTGGCAAATCATGCGTGCGATAACTTGATCAATAAACTATTTGATGTCTCTATTTTATTTTTTTCCACTTATATGTCTATTCCACTTGCATGTGTGATAGTCACATTGCTCAACACCAGTTCTATTTGATTAGTGGACTCAAAGGCTATCAAAGGTTGATGATTTGCTAGTGGTGTCATAATAATTACTGGTATGAAAGAGGGGTTGTCACGATAACTATACATTTTTCTTTTCATAATTATCAATGTATTTGAAGATATTTCTAATGAAATATAATCGACAATTCATTTAATCTATCATTGTATTTGTTATCAAAAAATTATCTTGAACAAATAATATCTTAAGTTAAGATGATATGATAAAGTAGATAAGGTAGATAGGAGATGTTAATGAAATGAGTCATGATAATTTTTATATTTTATTTTAATTTTGACGTTTATTATTTGAGATTTAACTTTCACTTAATATTAAGTCATATTTGTTAAGTTACTATAATGGATGTCTTTTCAATTTTGTAGAAAAGGTGCGATCAATAGTTTCGATAAGTCCGTCCATATAGCCAAAGACTTCTATCAATCACACTGTAAACTATGAAAATCAATATATTCCCAAATAAATTCTTTGCCTTGTATTTGGAAAAAAATTATACCATTTGTTTTTAATGATTTGAGCCATATTTGTTTACAAATAATTGCTCATATCAATTCAAAAAATAAGGAAGAAAAAAATTTCTATTTTTAACAAAAATATTTAGGGATAAATTGTTAATAACGATGAAAATGATATTTGTTGATTACTTTTTCTAAAAAATAAAAAAAAATTATTTTTGGAAAATATATTTCAAATAATTCATTTTCGGCTAAATAACAGACATTAGAGGGAGACTTTAGAGAAATGTCAGATATTTAGAAATTGGAAATAATCCCACCAAAACATTCAACAGCAAAAAGAGCACCTAAAATTATAAAGTATTACTAAAATAGAAGGAAAAAGACCGACGGATGTTACCAAATATCTTTTGAAAGAACATAAGAGTCAACCTCGTTCAATTGCGTCCGCTGCCTATGTTGAGAACATTTTGCACATTCATATTTAGATGAAGACCTGTAAATGAATTCAGTTACATAATTATATATATAAGCACAATGCGTAAAAAAATTTCTATGCTAACAATTGACCTAATAAAAGTATAAAATTCATTATCGAGACTTCATTTGGAAGTTATGAGAAATGAAGAACTTCTAAACTTGATGATTTACACCATCTTTTTTTTTTTTTTTCTCTTTGATCAAAGTGAAAAGCATGTTGGTTAAGTCATCTCCTTCAAAGACAAGATTTACATTATTCTTTTACTGATATTTCTATGATAGATAAAAATTCATAATTTCTTTAATAAACATTATTTTAAGAACGAGTCCTAGAGAATTAGTGAGACTAGCTCATACCCATAATTCGGTGCAACAATGGTGCGATCAATTCATCAATGAAAATATTGAACTTAGGTGATAGAATTGTATTCTCTACTATGATGATAGCAAGGAGTTCAACAAATGTTTAAATCAAAATCTACTTTTAAAGATAAGACGTATCAAAAATCCATTTATGAAATTTCGGAAAAAAGCATTTGGATTTTCCTTTTGGTTGGAAAAATGTGATTTACTAATAAATAACTACACAATATTAATACATATATTATAGATAGAAGACAGGCTTTAGCATCCGAAAATTCACTTTGTATATTGGTACGGGTTTGGCCCGATAAGACTTCCGCGATAGATACGCTATCATTTCGTATCTCCACGCTCTCATTATTACCTTCTTGCGGAGCACGCTAACTTCGGCCGCAGATCGCTTCCTCCCTGTCGCATGTAACGTTCCCCAGTCAGCTAGGGCTTCTGCGACTCCAGCCGAGGCGTATCTTGTCTTCTCCGCAAAAACGGCCATCTGCGGTTGAAGTTTTCCGAGGAGCTGTCGACCCACAGTCCGTCCACAATCAGGTTCCACTCTTCCGGTAAGAAAAAACTCATAGATGCCTGAGACGAAATGGCTAAGTTCCTGTTCGTTACTAGGGCCTCGTCTAGAATGGCTTGCGGATTAGGCTTGCATGCTTGAAATAAAAGAGATTGCGCGAAAGTATGGCCGCCATCCATTCACCCAAATGTGCGTAGATTCCTTCAGTCATTGCTCCTGAAACCATTTCTCTACTTTGGTTATGTTCCACGGGATATACTGATATTTTTTAGCCTTGGGTCTGACCAAATAACCGCATTTCTCTACTTTGACCAGTACTTGGAAGAAAAAGAAACGTACTCAGACCTCGGAGCAAAACCCTCTCTCATGTCTTCAAAGCGTGAAGTTCTTGTCAAGGAGCAGCTGCCGGCGGCTAAATCGGACAATCAGCAAAAGAATAATGAGGAAAGTCCCTCGCAGCCCAAGCCTGCCCCTCCTCGACCGCAAAAATCTAAGCGAGGGTCTTCGTCGGCACGATCTGGGTACGAACATGAGAAGGAGGCCCCGTCTTTGAAGAAGTCGAAAACAGTGCCATCCACTTCCTTGAAACAAGTTGAAGTAGACAAGCTCGGACATGCCGGAGAGGAGTCAAAGAAGCTGTTATTCCAGAAGATATGGGGCGAGGACGACGAGTTAACCCTTTTGCAAGGTATAATTGATTACCGTGAGAAGGGCATGGACCCCTTCACAAATGTTAGTGCATTTTATCATGATGTCAAAGGATTACTTCGGCAAGACTTCACGGTTAGCCAATTGGCCAACAAGGTTTGGGTTTTTAAGAAGAAGTATAGGAATAATAAGGGGAAGGGCAAGGTTGGAGAGGATGGGGTGTTTTTGAATTCTCATGAGGGGAAAATTTTCGAGTTGTCGAAGAAGATTTGGGGTGTTGAGATGCGAGGCAATGCCACTAGCAGTAGAGAAGAAATTGGTGTGACTATTGAGAATAAGAAGACTGATGGTGCTTGGATGTTTGTCGCTTATCCCCAGTCAATGTCGGAGGCATCAAAGTTATATGATTCGCAGGAGGCTCTTGATGACATATCGCAGATGTGTAGGATCGGCTTGGACGAGGGAACTTTGAATCGGGGGTTGGCATTGTTGGAGCCCTCACAGAGGGCGGAGTTGAAAGAAAGATGGAGTAAATTGTTCTGTGATGAGATGCAGATAGTGGCGGAGAGATGCGCAGTGATTGAAGATCAGCTCAAGCTCATTTTGGAGGCCTATTCTCATTCTGCTGAGAAGTAGGTTGTGGGCTTCAGGTATTTTGATGGGTGGTATAGCATTCTAACAATGCTGTTTTGTGCACCATGGTTCTGATGACTATTTTCGATCGTTTTAGGCTCCAGGTTTTTTGATGGGTGGCATAGTGTTCTAACAATGCCTTCAGGTGTCTATTTTGATCATTACCATTTTCTGGAGCCCTAATCTGATGTAAAGTTATATTAGACGAATTAGAAGGATGCGATGGGAAGTACTGTTATCCTTGTTCCCTCCAACATCTGTAATTTGCTGACGTTGGTTACTCACTAATTGCCGTGGTGATGGAGCTAACCTTTTTTAGGTGCTTATTGGATCCAAGAATTATCGATTTGCATTTATTTGCACCTTTTTTTGGGATGCACGAAGCTTAGCAAATTACTTATAGTCCAAGAACGGAGGACTGTCTGTTGCATATAAATCGTTTTGTTTAATTGTCATAAATGTGAGTGCTGCTTGTTTTTTTGACTCTCTTACAGATTCTTGTTATGCTTGATTTGTTTGATGCAGTCTTGCATCACATGTGCTGGATGAGTACATGTGCACTTGCTTGTGACTGAATGTTTCCTGTATTGTTATAATCGTCTTCATGCTGCAGCAATTTTTATATCAATATGACTTAAATTAATCGAAATCAATTCGTGTATTTATTAGATAATTGAGCAAAGCAAAGTTTCCAGATCCTTTCCGTGAAGCCAGACCAGAGCATGTCAATTATTAGGTAACAGCCACAAAATAGTTATGGATATTTCTAAAATTTTCCGGAATGGTGATTCAATTTTCATCTTCAGACTGTTTGGTTACCCGGTTTGAAATTATCTGTATGCTATCAAGGAGCATATGTCTTGGCTGAGGGAGTTTTTAGATTATTTTACTTATATGGATGGCAAGGTTGCATCTTGTCTCGTTGCTTCACGGTGGCCACCGATCAAAATCATTTGACATATTCTGGTATGTGATGCTTCCATGTTTGTCGTTTGAAAATAGCATGCTATTTTTGTCCTGAGAAAGCAGGAGAGATTTTTCATGAAATTTTGTTTGAAGATCGTTTTCTGAGAAAGGAAAGATGTGTCATAAATATGTATCAAGATCATAAGGACCTTAAGAACTGACACTATTTTCTCAAGAAATTTTGTTAGGCTGACCTGAGCAATGGTTGATGATGATACTATTTTCTCCACATTAATTTGTAGATTCTCAAAATATTCAGCAACTAATTGATATACAAACCGCCTTTGGGTCTCAGAGCAAATTCATAATTTATTTTTGATTAGCTATGCATTGTTTTCCAAAAATGAGGTGGAAGTGCTCAAATTATATGCTTCTCCCTTGCAGGATTGTAGGTTTTCAGTTATTCATAAAGCCATGTTTAGACAAGTAGATAACTTGCAGCAACAAATGCCATTTTTGATGTCATCTTGTTAGATAAACATTCTAATGATAGTCTTACCCCTTCAAGATTCGTCAAGCCAAGCCAATTGCAGCCAGCAAGCTGATGCGTTCAGCTGCATGGATGGACCTCTCTGCCAAGAGCTGATTGGTTTGCTCCAGAGATGCCTTTGTCAGCAGGCGTTTGCTTTTGAAATAATCCTCCTTGGTTTTTTGAGAGATATCTACTTTCTTTTCCGGTTCATTTGTCCTTGACTGCACTTTTAACTAAAGTTGGATTGCAGTGTTGAGGCAGAAGTAAAAAGAGTCATGTACTCTGGACTTGTAAAGTCCCACTGGACCGATCAATTGCTAGGCTGGTCCTTGATTTTCTCTTGCGTCATTGCCTACGTTTTCATTAAGAGGTACCAGTGTTTAATTTTTCTCAGAACGTGAAATTTTCTTAAATTATTATGGGCCTGAGTATAGTGCTGAAAGTCTCAGAGTCAAACCTATTGAATTGACCTCCTTTATTAAGTTTCATGATTCTTTTCAATCTTTAGCCTGCATGATCTGTTGAAAATGCGCTAATGCATGTCCTTGCTAGAAGTAGCTTTTGGTTTGCACGAATTTATAAGTTGCTTGAGGAAATTTTCTAGGAGTTTAGCAATATATATTCTTTTGAACATATTATACTGCAGAAGTGGCATCAAGATTTGTTGTTTGGCCTTTTCTTTTGAACAAATAGAAGACGCACCTGGTCTTCATCAAGGGTCCACTTTAAGACCGCCCTGATCTCCTCCATAGTGGGCCGACTGGAGGGAGAAGATGCCGCCAGTAGATCACGAAAATGTGAGACAAGCAAGTGTTGCACCTCAGTAGGGTCGGTGGTGATAGTATCACCACCGGATAGCAAGATAATCCTATTACGAAGGCGTCTTCTATTTATTGAGTGATGAAAAAATTTGGTGTTGAGATCGCCTTCTTTCAACCAACGGATCCTTAATTTTTGCCTATAAAAAGATTCTTCTTGTAGGCGCAAATCAAAGAACCTCTGAAGTTGAATCTTCTCAGTTTTAGCCAGTTGCAGATTCAATGGATCACAATGCAGGGCATCTTGAGTTTCGCATAAAACGCGCCTCGCTTCGGCTGTTCTGGAGGAGATGTCTGAAAGGACTCTTTGTTGAGCTGTTTTAGCCTGCATTTAAGAAGACACAATTTGCAGCAGAGTATGTACATTGGCATCCCACTCAAGGGAGAGTCCCATACTTGAGCAACCAAGCTGAAAAAGTCCAGGTGAGTAATCCAAAAGTTTAAAACTTAGAAGGGTTTGCAAGTCTTAGGAGCAGACATAATTTTAATAACCATTGGCAAGTGATCCGAAATTCCAGGGCCAAAAAAGAAGTTTTGGAAAAAGAGAACTCAGCATTCCAGCTAAAATTCACTAGAACTCTATCTATTTTTCTTTGCTTGCGATTAAGTCCCGAAGAGGTAGCCCATGTAAACCTATGGCCAATGTATCTAAGATCATCGAGACCTACTTCAAAGAGGCTTCAAAGAGGCAATGACAAAACTCATCAAACGCCGGAATCCAAGCATTAGAGCTCCCCAATCTGTCATAGGGGTCCTGAATAGCATTGAAATAACCCGCTAGAATCCAAGGCGAGCCCGCAAAAACAGAGCTAGATTGAATAAGGTCAGCCCACAGAGGATGTCTCAACACAAAGCTATGTTCTGCATAAACCACGGTGAAGAAGAAGACTTTGCCCGATGCCAACCAAGAAAGCCGACCATGCACCGCTTGCGCTGAAGAAAGAAGGTCACAACGAAGGAAACCACCAAGGGTTCCACCCCACCCAAATTCTACCCCTATGGGAATAATCATAGTTGCTATACCAAATCCAACCCGGCAACAAAGCAGCAGAGATCAAATTGAATGGCCGATTGGGAGATTTTAGTTTCAACAATCCCAACACAGTTCAAGTTTTTGGTTCTAACAAAATTCCTTATTTCCGCCTGTTTTAGGGGTTGCCTAGACCCCTAATATTCCACGCTCCTATGTACATATAAGAACATAAATATATAGACAAAAGAGGAAGGATTTACCGACGCTTTGGAGGGTGTCTCCGACTGGTCCCCTGATTAGGAGGATCGGTCAGCACAGGAGCAACAACAGTAGCTTGTGGACTAACCTTTTGGAGAGGGGTAGCCTCAGGTTCAGTCAGCTGGTCACCAAGGTGATCCGGATCTTGCGAGAGGGAGGCATCAGGAGGCTCCTTTTCACTTGAGCTACTGCTAACCGCACTAGCAACATCCTCCGTGTCCTCATCCGAACTAGCATCCAGCAGGGAGGAAGTTCCTAGGTGGGGATCAGCTGAGGCCACCACGGAGGAAGGACCAGCACCACCTAGCTTAAGGATGGTTTGTTCCTTCTGGGCAGGTTTAGGCTGAGGATGGCGAGAAGAGCCCACTGAGGTTTTCAGCTTCAAATTGGACACAGGAGGCATAACTGCTTTCACATCCTTCTGCACCACTGGTTGTTTTTTCTTCTTATGCGTGACCTGTTTCCAGCCTTCTTGCTGGACAGAGGGCTTATCCAGAATCTGCACTGGAAGACTTGCAGGAACTTCAGCTGGAGACTTTGCCGAAGTAGAGGGACGAGGGTCCTTAGTAGGGGCATCCGGATCTTCACGATCCACACAGCTGTGACCAAAAGCAAAGCACTTAGGACAGGAAATTGGTCTCCATTCATAGTCAATGGGGACAATAACGGACTCTCCATTCAGGATCACTTTCACCGAATCACAACGCTCCAGCTTTGCTGAAATCTTGACACATACCCTTGCAAAGGATACCCGCTTCATCTGTTTGGTTAGAGGATCAACGTACAATGGCCTGCCCACCGCAGTTGCGATTGCGCTTAGCCCAGGAGCAGACCAGTAGGCAAACAGAATATTCCTCATCCAAATCCATACAGGTACAGAGGATTGAATATCCTTCTTTAGTTGCACTTTAGGATGCCACTGCTGAAGAATAAGTGGAACTCTAGCAACCGTCAACGGCCCTTTCTCAAGGATTTTCCTTCGGTATTCATGGTATGGAATTATGAAGAAATAGAAGCCATCATCATTGGCTAGCATTTCCGTGAGGTAGGAACCCTAGGCATTTTTCAAAGTCGTCTCTATAAGTTTAAAGGGCAATTTCTTCCCAATAAAGTAGCCAACCAAGCAATTGTTCCATTTCGGATCACTTGCGTGTAGAACATCTTCAGACAAATGCACCACAGCTTGCTTACCACGGGAGGTTGGGGGAACATAGTCTAATTCATAACCCTTAGCAGCCAACTTGGCTACATTCACCCATGAGCGGGTCGGTGGAGTCTTCGAATCATTGGGATTCAGGGCATCGGGCCAGACGTTGCGCCACGAGAGGCTGACCTAAAGCGACTACGACTAAAAGCATAGTTCATAATTGACACCTAATTTGTGGCAAAAAATTAAGGATCAATTGCCACCCGTAAACAAAAATATTAGCTAAATTGCATGTAGATGTTGAAATCCTTTCAATTAAACCCGTATAAATTGCATTGGACTAGTGATAATGGACTCGGGTAAAGAGTTTTTAGCTTAATCGAATTAATTGGACTAAGCCTGCATAAATTGAAAAATTCAGCAAGGCCAAACTTATGTGTGCCAAGTTAGGAAAAATTGATCTTCATCAAAATTTTAAACAATAAGCATTATATTATCAAGTTTTTGGTCACACAGCGAATAAAAAAGAGGCCATTGGCATCGTCCCCATGATATTTCCGTGTGATCAACTATTTAAGGGCACAAGGCTATCGAGCACCAAAAGACATGACAAAAGGGGAAAATGGGTTTAATGAATATATGATTTTTGGCAAGAAAAAGATATTAGGTGTTGTTAGATAAATGTTAGATAGTATGAAAAAAAATAAGGATTGGTAGAAATTTATTGAAAAAGATGAAAAAAATAAGATTAATTGTTTAATGCATGCAAGTATTGTCATAAATTATAGAATGAGCAATAGCTCTAGCGGCTATCCTCCTAAGATACAAGAGACTTTCTTGTTTATTTCGCACTAAATAATAGAAGAAGTGGGAACAAGGTTGTGTATAACCCAGCAATAAAAGAAAATGAGAAGAAAAGGAAAATTCTCTTTTTAATTTAGTGTCTCTCTTTTTAAGGTGATTTGAAGTTTTGATTTTATATTCAAATCAACGATAGAGATGTTGGGAAACCATTATAAATAAATTGGTGATTATTGAAGAAGATGACCATTAAATAGCCCTTATAAAATAATTAAGAGTTTATGAAAATTAAGCTAAACTTTATAAAGCCATTAGAAAATTGTTATATGCCCGTTGGAAAGCAGTTATACACACGGATGCTACAAAACCATTACAAAAAAATTGGCTTTCATGACAGTCATGATTTCTAACAAATATTTCAAAACTAGTGAAATATCTTAGAAAGATACAAAAACTTGCTTTGCATATTAGGATATATTAATTTCTTATTTTATAATTGCATATCTAAGAGCAATTTTGTACTAAAGGAAGTTCTTCATTTAGAATAAGATTTCATCTAGATTATTTCCTAATTTACATTAGGTAACATCATATTTTCGGTAGTTTCTAATTTTAACTTTAAAAGAAAATAAAAAAAGTAACGTGCAAATAGAAGTAGTTGCATCAATTCCATGTCATCATTGCCATGTTATTGTTGCCACGTCATTATTTTCATTTCGTTTGGTGATTGCATGTTTAGGCTCCTATAGATTAGATTGCACGTCATGTTAGATTAGGTCATAATTTTTTTAACTCATGTCAGGTGTTAAAGTTTAATAATTCATCATGTTGAATTTAGATTAAAATTGCATATGGTTAGTTTTCATAAACTAGAAAATTTCATAAAGGAATTAATAAGAATGTCATTGCATTTAGAAATCAAGTTTAAGCTATACATGCATTTTCATCAATATCTTGCTAATATTGGCAAATTAGTTAAGAGTATTATTGTGCTTTGCTTTGCATATAGGTTAGACCAATTGCTACCATTTTTTTTATAGAAAATTCCAAATAAGGATTTGAAGTGTTCTCATTTTTTCAAATAAGAGCCTATAATGGATTTTGTTTTAAATAAAAATATAAAGTGGCTATATCAATCTCAAAGAAGGGTATGAAGTAATTATGGTCATTTCAAATAAGGGCCTAATCTTACCGATTGGCAAAAGTTTTTGGCCGATTAAGGATATTTTCATACAAACACAATTAAAATTAAATTATATTTTTTTTAAAGTTTTAGTTTTGTTTAGTTTTTTTATAAAAAGAAAAAAAGGAAGAAAAAATGAAAAATTAAAAAGATGAAATTGCCCTTCACAACTGTTGAGTTTAAACCCTTATT
Organism: Eucalyptus microcorys; assembly: GCA_014182515.1. Lineage (NCBI taxonomy): Eukaryota > Viridiplantae > Streptophyta > Magnoliopsida > Myrtales > Myrtaceae > Eucalyptus > Eucalyptus microcorys. The sequence goes on from CM024566.1 coordinate 29,303,624, forward strand.
TGAGACTAATATGACCATTTTAGGCTCTTATTTAAAATAATATTTACTTTATGCTCTTATTTAAGAAAATGATGACACTTGGGGCCCTTATTTGAAATAATGTCTATTGCAGATCTTTATTTAAGAAAATGAGAGTATTTCAAGCCTTCATTTGGAATTTTCCAATTTATTTATTACTTTGATTTATTTTAGTGTTAAATTATCGATTGCATATGTGCATGATCACTCTTGCATATTGGTGGATTAGACTTAAAATCAACCAAGACTACTATCAAAATATTTTTTAAAATAAAGATGCAAGGTACCAAAAGGGCATTGGACTAAGACAATGTAATCAAGTGCCCGAATCTATTTAATCTTTGATTCGCAAAAATAAGTGTTCCCTCACACTTTGCTTGGGCATCTAATCGACCTTGATTGAATAATAATGACTAAAAGGTAAGACAATTTCGTGTTAAACTAAGTACCAAGTTACAATTAGTAGGACTTGAGAGAGTCCGTGCTAAATGCGATAGATTGGCTCGTGAGAAGAACATTTGTTCACGTTTAGTAGCCTATTAGCTTTTCCTTGGATGGTTCATCATTGGGAAAGTCACGACACTCACGAGGGTCCTTTTCCAAGGCTTCGTATCAAATCCTAGCTATTTAGTGCAACGGAATTACATTACTTTAGAATTTAAAAGTAAAACTATTGAAATTTTTCAGAGAATATATCTGAGTATAATGTGGGAGAATCCATCAATTCCTTCGAATTGTCATTCTAAAGAACTTTGTCATTATGGAATTAGCTCCAATAAATCACAAAAGATCGTCCCAACCCCATCCCCCGAGGGACTGGGCTCTCCCCCTGTCTCCAAAACAACACCATAAATGATCAAATGCCTACTGACAAACACTTTCTAAGTCACAAAACTTGATTGTGGTTAAATTCTCTTGTTTGTGTATGACTAGAAACTTTGTGATACATGGTGTGTGACAATTCACTCAGCTTTCCAAACTGCCTCTCGTAAAATTCCAATAGCTCAAACCTGAAAATTCTCGCACAACAAATGACATGAATATTTATGTGTATATCGACCAAACTTTAAATAAATAAATGACTTACCAGTAGGCCAAACATTGGAAGGGTGCATATTTATCATAGATCTCCTTAAGGTCACTCTTAATAGTCTTCTTGGTGCATCCTTCTCTTGCATGTACCTTTTGCCAAAGAAAAAGAATGCATCATCCTTCAAATAATTCGGAAGGGTGATTATTATGTGAGACATAAATTTTATGTTCGAAATACACTTTCATACATGTTTTAAAAACTTGATTGTTTCGCTATCCCACGGAACCTCATCGTAAAAGCCAAGGCACATCAAAACGCTAGCCCGGGCGAAAGATCCGACCCCGCTTATGCCCTTGATCAATATCCTACACGATGCAGCATCCTGCACTCCCTCGTATCCATCAATCTTGAGCTTCCCCTCCTCTATTTCCATGGCAAGCTTGAGAATGTAGTTGGTTCGGTACCCGAGTTTGCAGTTGCTCTGTAAGTAGTCTGCATTGAGGTTAGCGAGTTCCTTGGGGCTCGGAAAGTTCCCGAGGTCAACTTCTTCGCCTTCCATCTCCGCGGGAACCGGATTTGCTCCATCCTTCTCTTGTCTTCGTCTCTTTCTTTTAGAGCCTTAGATCATGATCATCCTCATCTTCAAGTTGTGCTAAATATACTGAGAAGAAAGTCATGCTAAATAGTATTCCTACCTCGAGTGCTTAGCTCTAGTTGAAGTGCACATAAAGCTCGGGCCATCTCTAGGGTCCTTCTCCACCTATGACAATTTTAGGTAGGACCCAAAGCAACATCAACCCTTAAATCGATGTGTATGTGATTTTGATGGCATGAAGAGGTCAGGAACTGTAAGAACAACAAAAGTAGATTTTCTTTTATATGATTATGGAATATCGGATATGATTGTGATGGGGATCGAGGTCCGAAAACAAGGTAAACCTCTGAGTAGTATCATTCGTCATATATCGTTCGAAATCAAGAGCATCTGTTTGTTGGGTGTATTCAGGACAAAGTCAGACCTAATGATGAATTCGGAACAGAAACCGCCGTACATATGTCGAAGAGCTTATGAACACAAAAACTCAATATTAAGCCTTTAAGCATGAAGAGAAAGCAAGGGATTATGATAAGAGTAAGATATTTACGCAATTACAGTTATGGGGTTTCTTATTCAGGTCGTCTTCTTTGTCCTACTTATAAATGTTTAACAAAGCCAATTCGTCACAAATTTTGCACTTGAAGAGAACAAGACTTCGGTACTTAACTGGCAGTTGCAAAGGAGTATAGATTTGACAACATCTTCGAAGAGAGAAGCAGAACGAAAAACTCGGCCGAATCCTCTATCCTTTGCTTCCGGATGCACTTTGTGGAACTCCTTCACGTTCCGCTCGTCCCTTTCCGACAACCTTAACATCCGAATCACTTGTTCCTGCAATAATATATTCCCATGCTTTTCCGTCACTAGTTTGTAATTACTTTGCGCACAGACAGAGTGAGAGAGAGAGTACAAAAATCGCTTGCTGGTCTTGAGGGGACAGGCGAGGAACGCGATGAACTCGGAGGAGCAACACTGTGCTGCTGGGACCAGGAGGCTGCGAGATGGACACCACAACGGAAGAGGAAAAATCCGCAAGACGGAGAGGGCGCCGCAACGTCTTGGTGGAAGGAATCCAACTGTTCGGAGCCATCATGAAGAATCCATGGTTGCACACCGCCTTCTCTAGATTGAATGTGGAAGGGATTTCGTCTAAGCATAACTGGAGATCGCAGCAATCTTCCATGTCCGACATCAACAGAAGCAAAAAGAAACACAAAACTGAGGAAGATCCTTAACGCTTCCTTAAAAAGCAAAGACTACACAACTTTCCAATGCATGGGGAATCCTCACACCCTCGACAGATGCAAACAAAAATAAATTCGACAGGTCAATTCCTCTCGTGCTTATGGGTGACAACTTTCCAATGCATGGGGAATCCTCACACCCTCGACAGATGCAAACAAAAATAAATTCGACAGGTCAATTCCTCTCGTGCTTATGGGTGACTCCTCGTTTACCTCAGTTGGGAGACCGAGGACGATGTTGAACTAAATGCGGGCGGACGAGGCGCTCTTCTAGGAGTCTACACAGAATATTTACTATTGAGAAGCAAGAAAAAGAGAGAACAGCATTGAAGAGTTGCATCCAAGCGGGAACGAAGATTCATAATAATCCCTACTAGATACTCGCTAAATAATTCCAGATATTATCCTAAACTTATTTATTATTTCTGTATGCACCGCATTTGAAATGTTTGCAATTTTTTTTTTCAAAGTAAGTGAAGAAAAGGTATTGGTAAACCAGCAAGATAATAAATATATCATGATGCAATAGTGGAAAATTTAATTGTAATTTATGACTATTATAATAAGTGGAGTCTGTAGATTTGTTTCTTCAAATATAACCTCTTTTATATATGAAAAAAATATAAAATGTAGCCCATGCAAAGCCCTGGTATGAAAAAGAACTGGTTTTGCATTTAATTGTAGATTGAACTATAATTATTTCATGAAAGTGTGCTGATATCATGTTAGTGAAAATGTAATTTCTTAGAAACTTTCTAATGTCAAAGAAGTGAAAGTTAGAAGGTCATCACTATAAAAGCAATGCGCAATAAAGAGAAAAAAAATAGGTACCTAATATACAAGGATAACCTTAATTGTTTACTCTCTTTGACTGTCTCGATTTTCTTTTTTCAAATCTATTTTTTTGGGTATCATTTCAGTTATGTACATCAAAATATCCAATCGGTAGATATGACAAATAACCACGCAAAGAGTGAGTCAAGTAGTTGACAGAATACTTAAAATTTGAAATTTAAATTGTACATTGTGGTTTGATACTTAATTAAAGGCGTAAGAAGTAATTAAATGCTTTCATTTTCTGTTTTAAAATCTAAAGATATTAACTTTGAGATTAAAGATCAATTACAAGGTTAGATTCTCGCTTATTCTTCTTCTTCTATTTTTATTTCCTAACCTATGTCGTATCTATTTTACAAACCACTATTAGGGCAACATATAAGACAAGACTTTCAATTTTAACACATTCTAAAATTGATATTTAAAATTTGGAAAGTTTCCCGTTTTGATTTTCCAGATGCAAGCATGCAAGTGTCATGAGTCGATTGATTACGAACAATCACACACCTGTGCGGCCTTAGGATTACAATCCCAAGTCAACCTTATAGATGCTTAGCTCACAAGAACGTAGTACGAGAGTGAAACACGAGTGTATTGTTTGTGAACGAGAGAATGTGTACAGCTGAAGGGAGAGGGTCCCTTATTTATACATAGACAAGTCTAATCTTAGCCATTGATCCCCTTTCCAATCTAACAATGGCATTTGAAAGTTTATCATCATTACAAGTCTTTACATTAAGCCACTCAATGACTCTAGGCCTAGGGAAAGCCTAAGGGGCGTGTGTTAGAAGCAAGGGTAGGGCCGCCTAACATATAGTAGGTGAACGGTCACGGGCTTTTGTCCGTATTGTGCATGGGCCGATCATGCATTGATCATGGGTCGTTCACGGATCGAACATGGGCAGCTCATGGGCCGGCCCTTGTGCGTGACACAACCCTATCTTGGACAATCTTGGATCATGCTTGTTCGTGGGCCGTGTCAATCTCCCCCACCTATTTGAGCAATACTCTCGTTGCGTTTGTGGCGTGGAAGGCATCGATGTGTCTCTTGAACTGCCACAAAGCCTCGAACGGTTCCCAACTCGCTTCACTTTCGAAAAGGCCCTTCCATCAGACGAGGTATTCCTTCTTTGGTGCACAATACTTCTTTCATATGATGCGGTCTGCCATGATGCATTCAACATCCCGATCATAAGAGGTTTTCGCTCCAAGGGGCGCCCGTTGTGATTTGCCTCGATCCGGGTTTTCCTCGTCTACATGGAAAGACTTCAGCATACTCACATGGAACATAGGGTGTACCTTGAGTTTGGCCGGTAAGTCCAACTTGTATGGACTTTCTCAATCTGCTGTAGCACTTAGAAGGGGCCTTTGTAGTGACGGATCAGCCTTTTGTGCACATCTTGATATCAAAGGACCAAGTGTAACTTGGCTAGCACTAGGACTTCGACTTGGAACTCCATATGCCATTGCTTTTTGTTAGCCCACTTCTTTGTGCGTTAATGACCCTTTATAGGCACGCTTGCGCCAAGTCCACATGTTTGTCCCATTCTTTTGTGAACTTGTATGTGGGGGACTCATTCCTTGATGTCTCGAGGCGATCGCGCTTGGTGTGAGCGGTTGCTACCCGGTCAAGATCTTGAATGGGCTTTGGTTCGTTGACTCACTCCGCTGCAAGTTGTATAGGAATTGAGCCACATCGATCAATCGTGCCCAGTTCACTTGCGTGTTGCTCACATAGTATCGGGGGTAGATTTCTAGGAGCACATTCACCCTCTCTGGCTAACCATCAGTTTGGGGATGCAGGCTTGTGGAGAAGTTGAGGTTTGACCCTAGCAACTTGAAGAGCTTAGCCAAGAACCACTCGGTGAATTGAGGATCGCGATCACTCACAATCGTGCGTGGTATGCCCTAGTACTTGATGACGTGTTTGAGGAATAGCTTGGCTGCTTCCTCGGCTAGACAATCCTTAGTGGCTGGCACAAACGTCATGTACTTGGAGAAACGGTCCATGACGACCATGAGGGTTTGATATCCTTGGAACTTCCGCAAGTTCACGATGAAGTCCATGGAAGACACTCTTCCATGGACGCTCTGGGATAGGCAACGACTTAAGGAGTCTTGCCAACAACCATTGCTTTATCTTGTCTTGTTGGCACACAAGGCATGTTTGCACGCAGGCTTCAATGTCGTTCCGCATAACAAGTGCCATGGTGCAGTGGATTCCCGGATGACCCGCCCATTTAGAATCGTGGCACTCGTGCAACACTTCCTTCCTGAATTTCCCGTGGAATGGCATATAAAGTCGCGTCCTTGGTGTAAGGAAGATCATTCTCGCACTAGAATGCCTTGTCTTGCCCTTTTAGGGGTACTAAAAGAGGGCTTGGACTGTTTGATCATGCTTGAGCCCTTCTTTGATATGATTGACCCACGGATAGTCGGGTCGACTCGTCATGCTAGCCAGCTCCAGCTTTCGGCTCAATGCATTAGCCATAGAGTTGGACTTTCCGGGCTTGTATTTCAGCACGTGGTTATATTCGGCCAAGAAATCTTGCCACCGAGCTTGCTTTGGGTTGAGCTTCTTTTGTGTTTGAAAGTAGCTCATGGCTACATTACCGGTCTTTACGACGGACTGGGATCCCAAGAGATAGTACCTCATGTACGAAGGTAGTGCATCACCGCGATAATCTTTTTCTCTTGGACTGTGTACCGCCGTTTGGTATCGTTCAACTTTCGAGACTCAAAGGCAACTAGGTGCCCATCCTGCATAAGGACACTACTGATAGCAAAATCAGAGGCGTCAGATTCTACCTCGTATGGCTTGGCATGGTTAGGTAGCACGAGCACAGGCTCTTCGGTCATTGGCTGCTTTAGTCGATCAAATGCCTCTTGACATTGATCCGTCCACTCCCATGGCCCTTTTTTCTTTAACATATTCGTGAGTGGTACGGTGAGGCTCGAATACCCCCAAATAAAGCGTTGATAATAATTCATGAGACCAAGGAAGGATCTCAACTCCGTCACCTTGGTCAGTGGCTGTGGCATCCTAAAATTTCATAACAACCCTTAGATACACTGCAACCCATGAAAAGGTATTGGAAGCGCCATCGGACTATATTATAGTCATTAGACCAACGGATTTCAATTAAACAAGGCCAAGCATTGAATGGACTATTGTATTGATTGGAAATGTATCCTATATCCATGTGTGATCAAGGATTGTACTAAAGGATAAATTGATAAGGAATTTTTTGTTCTTGGTCGTATACTCTATAAGTCGGATTTCCATCGATTAATGTTGCAATATTGTATGGCCATGTGAGTATTTGAGATTATGAAATTAAGTGGGAATTAAAGTGGAAAATAAGAGCAAGTGTAGGCTGGACACTTAAGGCCCAAAACTGCCCAAAGCAGCCCACATTTCCCCCTACTCGGTCGACCAAGGCCCGGCCCATTGAGGCCCATCACCCTTGCATGGAGATTGACAAGTGGCGTGAGGGATTCTCCATGTGTCCCTAGCATGCAAAAGACAATGATTACTAGCTAATCAAGAGGTTAAGAGAGAGAGGGGGAGGCGGATTGCTTGAGGAGTCGCCGAGTGAGAGAGAGAAAGAGAGTGAAACCGAGAGAGGGAGAGTTCGGGCGAGCGAGCGAGAGAGAGAGGAGACGAGTGTGGGCCGTGAAGGGGAAGAGGAAGGCTGTCTTCAGCCGTGTCCTAGCTGCCGCCGTCAACGCCGCCTAGCTCCGCCGTTGATCGAGCCACGCCCGGAGCCCCAAGTTGTTGTTATTGCTTGTTGTGGTTGCTTTGAACTTGAGGCAAGTAGAAGTTCTTCAATCTATGTTTTGCTTGCTGTTTTATCTAGTGAAGAGTGGGTAGATGTGAGGAAATGTGAGATTTGGAGTTGCATGTTGATTTTAGAAGAATGAGATGAAGCTGGACTAAGAAATTATGCAAAAACAGAGTATGTTCTATGGGTTTCGGTTTTTGAATTGAAATGAGAACTCAATGATCTAGCTATGGTGGATTTTTGAGAAGTAAAGAGGCTGTATTGTGGTGTAATGTGGTTGTAAATCTTGGCTGTGGACGTTGGATACCGAGACTCAAAGTGTAGGAATTCTCTTTAGGCTAGTAAACTGTTTTCGCAAGAACAGCATGACCACCAGTGATTTCTCGATTTTTCTGGAATTTTCTAGCCAAAATTTGACTTCGAGTCCTTAATAAAAGTTGGAGAGAACATCTGTAAGAGTAACATATAAAAAATTTAGCATAAATGTACAATATTTGGTTGCCAAAATGATTTTTATATGGAAATGTTAAATCTGGAAATTTTACAGAAACTGTAGCGAGAAGTACCGAAGTTTTTACTCTCGATATGCATGGAATTTGACTTGGTGTTCTTCATGAAATTTGTTCCTTCAAGTCTCATTGATAATGTGTAAAAATTTCATAATTTTATGAGTCCATTTAGTATTTATTTCAAAAAAATTTCCAGAACTGTGCATTGTAAAAATCGGGCTATTTTGTTCTCGAATTTTTCACAAAAGTGTCCGAAGGTGAAGATGTTTCGAATGGCTATGTGATATGATGGTATTGGCCGTGGATAATTGTGCAAATTGAGATGTGTTAGAAGGTCCATGAGACGTCTTGTTTTAGCATTGGAGATTGTTTTGTAAATTAAAATGCTAAATTGTTACCGTTGAACCCTCGGGTTAACGATACCCCGGGAGTCGGGATGCCCAAAGGATCGAGTGAGTCGATGCCTTGTGGATGCCCGGTGGCCTTAAATGGCTGAATGCTGAAGGTTTTTCCTCGGGAGTTTCGGGATGCCCGGTAGTATGCTTGTCGATGCAATTCCGGATGGCCAGGGGTAACCATTTTCATGGGAGGCCCTCGAGGTTCCTCATGATGCCAGATGGGGTACGAGATACTTGGAGACATGATTCGCTCCGGATGCCCGGTGGCCCTAAGTGGCTGAATGCTAGAGGCTTTCGTGATGCCTGGAGGGATACGAATGCCGGAGAGATGCAAACATTGGTCCTCCGGGGATGAAACCCTTCTTGAATGATAAAATGAATGATTTTACTATAAAAGGGTATGGGTTCTGGATATGAGATTGAGTGTAGGGCATGGAATAGAACGTGATATTTCAGTTTGGCCCTATGATTGAAATTTGTCTATCTTGGATATGTTGTCATCACATGGAATGATTTCATGATTCTGATACATACCTATTATATATTTCTTGTTTTTGTCTACCATACTTGAATCTAAATATTGATAGTAATGTTTGATATAGCTTGATGAATCTTTTACTGCTGAGTGGTTATACTCACCCCTTTTGGGGATTAACATTTCAGATTAAAAATGCCTCTGTTACCGGTCACACGTGGTACCTTTTATGGCTTACCGTCTGACGTCAAGGTTGAGTGTTCGGAGCACTCTTGTAGTGGTGTTCATGGATTGGTATTCATCCGTGTTCAAGTTTTAGTTATGTATGACGTGGGTCTACCTGATGGCCCCGTAGTCCAGGAGTTTCTGTCTGTACATGTTCGTCGCGACGGGACCATGATGGGGATGTTGCCGCTACTGCCAGCCGATGGACTGAGCTGGGTGTGATGGTGCATGTGATGGGTAGTGGACAACACTTTTTGGATAGCCGACACTGGATGATGGATCGGTGTACATGACTGTTGTAGGGTCGGGTACTTTTGGTTATAGCCGAGCTTAGTAAAGCCATGGCCTTTTGATGTACCGACTCTTGATGTCCGATCAAAGTATGTAAATAAAAGTGGTTCGGCATTAACTTATATATATATATATATATGAAATGTGTAGTTGGTGTGTATTGCATTGTATTATTTAGTTTGAGTTTGGGTTAGGGAGATGTCGAATATGCTTCCGTTATATGAACTGCGCTGGGACCGATTTTAAATGATATAAACCCCCAGGACTTTTGGACCCACTACAACTCTATGGTATCAGAGTGATATGTTATTAGGACAAGAAAAATGTAAGCTAATTGTGGCAACCCTAACGGATCGGGGGCCGTGTCGGGGGTGCCACAGTGGCTCCCATTTTATGATGGCACGGACCTTGGCTGCATCCATCCGCACTCGTTTGCCCCCGACAATGTGGCCAACAAAAAGGGATTTCATTTTGCATGAAAGCACATTTCTCGCCCTTCACGTACAGGTCATTCTCTCGTAGGACCTAGAAAACTTGCCTCAAATGCTCGACGTGTTTCTCGAGTGTTCGGCTATACACAATAATGTCATCAAGGTAAACCACAACAAATTGATCAAGGAATGGATAGAGTACCTTCTTCATAAGAGTGTAGAACGTGGCTGGTGCATTTGTCAAGCCAAACGGTATGACGAGGAATTCGTACGATTCGTAACAGGTCACGCACGTGATTTTTGGCTCATTCCCCTCGGCAATCCGAACTTGGTAGTATCCTGATCAGTGATCAAGCTTGGAGAACTATCGGGCTTCCCCGAGCTGATTGAACAAGTCTATAATGAGGGAGATCGGATACTTGTTCTTGACGGTGAGCTTATTCAATGCCCATAGTCTATACACATGTGGCGGGATCCGTCATACTTCTTTTGGAACAAGACCAAGGCATCAAATGGGGCTTTGGATTGCCGAATGTACCTTGCATCAAGCAACTCTTTGAGTTGTTTCCGCAATTCCTCCAATTCTGGTGAGGCCATACGACAGGATGTCATGGCCGACAGTCGAGTATCGGGCACGAGCTTGATATGATGATTTACTTCTTTTTGAGGGGTAACTTCTTGGGCAGTTCGAGCGGTATCACATCTTGGAAGGTGTCAAGGGCTTGGGTCACTTCCTTCGGCACCCCGCTTTCTTTCATGCCCTCCTCCTTCAACGTTGCCAAGAGGGTCACCTCGCCCTTCTTTACTCTTTTCGACAGCCGCATGGCCGATAGCATCTTCCTGTCGCATCTTGACTTGCGGTAGATTGGGACCATGCACTGGCATCGCTTGTCTATGATGCATATGCAATCCGCGAAGGGCATGACGCCTGTGTTGATCCTATCGAGGAATCTGAGACCAAGCACGAAATCATAGTCTTCAAAGGGGATTACCTCGATGTCTTTATTGGTAGTCCACGAACCAAGGTGGAGCTCCACATCCCTAGCCACGCCGCTAGTCGGGACTTCCTTGGAGTTCACTGTTTTGAGCCAACTGGTTCTCCCCTTCTCGACCGGAAGATTCAACTTCTTCGCGACCTCTTGGGATATAAAGAGGTCGGATGCCTCGATATCCACGAGTGCCTCCATCGTGGTACCACCAATATTCACATCCACGAACATCATGCCTTTGTTTCTTCTCCTTCTTGGTCTTGATCGAGCCAAGAATACGCAGAGAACCCAACTGCGCCTCCTCTAACGGTTCATCCTCATTACAAAAGCCAATGATCCAACTCAGAAGTGAGTAGCTTTATATTTTCATAATCCAAACTCACTATATAATGGTACTTGGTTGAATGCGTTGATCATATAGCTGGGTGTCCTAGGTGTAATCTCAGACGTGATGTAGCAACCAGAGTTTGGACCCCACTCGAAGTAATGAAAAACCTCCATTTGTAGGAGGCGACTTACTATCTTTTATTCCCGTCAATGACTCCATGCATATTCATATTTTGAAAGACTAAGTACTAGCATTCTCATAATATGATTTTGCTTTTAAAGCCCTCAAGAAAAGTTCATAATTTTTCTTTTTGAGTAATATATCTGAAAAGACCCCTTGATTCTTTATAAACACAATTTCGAATACAATTGGTACATTTTAAAATAGCCATTGCTCAGACATATTTACCCTTGGCCTCTTTTATTTTTTTTGGAAAAGAAATAGAAAGGATCTGGAAACTGTAATTGTTATGGCTTGTCAATGCAGATAGTTAAGCGTGAATACCCAAAGAATAATTGTTGGGCAATGACCTCTCTGCTTGCATTTATGAACGAATTTGTATTAATTCTCTTGTCAAGCACCGGTTGGTTAGGTCGACACTCATGAAAGTGGTTAAACAATCTTTTGATGAGGAAAAAATGTACTTGATGTACCTTCTCTAAATTTGGGATTTCCTTCTCTGTGATGAACAGGAGTTTTTCTGTTTAAGTTGAACAAGTTCCAAGTGGCGAGAATTGCAAGAAATCCAAAAAAAAAGAGGAAAAGGAAGAGCAAACGGGCAAATGGGAAAGAAAGAAGAACGTGAAATCTCTCAATCTCCATCCTTAGAGAAAGATGATGGGAAAGAAGCAACCGCTCTTTCTTGTGATTTGTTTGTGAGACCAAAATCACTGTTAAGTTCGATTTTACTTGATATTAGATTATAGTTGCGAGATGAATTTTGAGGATTTTGGACTACATATTTGTCATTATTATTCTTATTTATGTTCTATGTGATGATGTGATACATGGCTGGTGTTATTAGATTCGGTAAGAACCATACATTTTCTAAATTTAACTATATATACACACTACAATTAGCTCCGTATTAGAGTTTGAGCAAACTTGTGATGTATCTAAATTCACACTCATCAATTATAAACAGTAGTTATTTTCTTGTATATTACAAGTGGAATGGTAAGAGTAGGAAATGTTTTTGCAATGAATACAAAACACAATATTGTTCTACTAGATAGTAACCAAAGATTATTATTTGTTCATAGATGCTTAGATGGTAATATCAGTAGCATATCACATGGATGAGCACATTTGACCGAATCACGGGTAATCCGTAGACAATCAAGAAGAGGTTCCTTCATGACACATCATCGCCACTTGGAGACAAAACACGTGGGCCACTATCTCAATGAGTTGGTATCTCACGTGGAACAACTTAGCCTCTGAAGTTTGAGGAGGTATGTTCCTTAGCCTTCTTGAAGCTTCAAGAGTCTTGTAAATATCTCTGTATGTTGGTAGATGCAGTAATTCTTGATAGAATGGAGATTGCAAACAATGTCGGTTGGTTGGAAGAGAACCTTTAAGGTAATTTACTATGGTATCGGTTAATTACCAAGCTAGGATTTCTTGTTACGAACTTCGTGGCGAATTTTCCATTCATAAACATATTTTACTAACTATAGGTGTAATTGAGATTGCGACAATCATAAGTAGTTATCCATATCATATAAGAGAAACTCATCTTCACCTAAGAGGAAGTACTTTACCTTGTAGTAAATAATTCAATTTGCAGTTAATTTTTGCTTTATGGGTCAACAATCTATGTATAACCGAGTGAACGGTAATTGTTACTAATGTCACTTTCCTTTTATTACTAAATTGAATACTGAACCTAATTGTAACAACATTCCTTATTGGGTTCGGTTTGTAAATTACTTTTTCTTTATGTGAATATTAATAAACACAAATTATCACAAAAGTCATAAATTATCTGTTCAGCTACAATTATTGTAATCAATTTTACAAGCATAATGTTGACAAAACAAAAGCGCCTTAGATTGAGACAACCATGTTGAAAATTAAGGTTACCAATTTCAATTTGTTGAGCACCAGCAACAACACAAGAATACAGAAGCTTCCAAAATCAAATTGTTGATATTGCATTTTATGTCATCGTATCACATTCTATTCTTTGATATTTGACTAAGACCAAGCCATGAGGTTATTATCCTACGTAGAAACAAGTTCTATAGAATCACTGTACACTTAGAAGGACTAGATTGATTATGATAGCGGCTATTTTTATGACTAACAAAATATTTGGAGTTAATATTACCAAGTAAAGATCTTTCAACTTCTAAGTACATATTAAGGATTATTGAACATTGGATATTGGTAGGAATAATTTTGTTTTTTCCAGGTGTAATATTTAATACAAAGATACGAATTCATAGACGGTTTCTTTTTAATTCTTAAGTTACAAACTTTAGTTTCTTTTGTAAGAAAAGAATAACAAACTGCATTGTACACCATGAAATATGAGACATTATCTATCTATCTATAAGAAAATAATATTTTGAAGGTTCATGGGTTTTTTACTCAATTTTGCTACTTGGCAATATGTCTAGGGTGCAACAAAATGTGGCCAATAAAAGCCTAGGAAAAGAGCAAAATAATATTAAATGGGAAAATAGAAAAATGAACAACGCTTCATTTTAAAAATATCAAATAGAAAATCTTTTACTAAATTAAATTTTAGAAAGTTAAATAAATTAATCACATAATTAGTAAAAAGTAGATATCAAACAGAAAGCTATTCAAACGTAAACCTAAAATTAAGCACTACCACGTAAAAAAGTTCGTATGAAATTAATAAATTAACTATATTATTATGAATAATTTAAATGTTAAACAAAAAATCTACAAAACGTAAAATTAATTTTTTTCAAAAAGCAGTATTACCTAAAAAAGTTGGCAAAAGATATTGATAAAAAAACATAAACCAATAAAAAAAAGTTGCACTCAGCCTGGCGCTGTTATATCAAGCAATATAAATCAAGCCCAATCATCCCGTTATCTTATGTAATTTTGAAGATATATGTGTGTTTCTTTTGCTAATGACAAATATTTTGAAAAGAATACCAGAAATTTGATTAGATCCACGAACCTATTGACCCAAGTATAGGGAGCTTGAGCTTGACATAACAAGATGTTGGAATAAGCTCACTTGACTGGAAATCATATCAGTGGAACTCAGATAATCATGAAATCGAGGCCGAGTTACTACTGAGTAGCTTGACTCAATTTCTCTCCTTCATGTGATTGTACAGTTACATAATGTAGAGAATTAATAGTTAAAGAAAAAGGTGCCGAAAAGTGTATATGTACCCAACCATTTCCAAACAAATTAAAAAAATTAATGTTTGATCTCATTTAAAGAAGATTCCAACCGTGCAAGCATAGGTTACTCCGTTGGAATTACATGATGTCTAAAATGCAGTAAATTGTAATGTTCTCTATTGTGAATGAACCGAATCGGTTGTGGTAAAGTGTAATTATTGCAAAAGAGGCTTATGTGGTCATATGTGACATGTGATATGCATCTTCTGTATCTATAGACTATATCTATGAATGAATGGATAAAAACCTCAAGTTGAGAATGGTAGAAAAGCTTGACTCCATATTGATACTAAGCAAAATTTGATCTCCAACATAGCTCAAGATTGACTTGTTGAAGTGTTAAGAAATTATTAACATATAATTTGAGTCAAGTTGATAATTTTACCTTCCGTCTCTCTCTATCGGCTACTTCATACAAAATGATCCACCAAATATGTGCCATTCTATACCCAGTATTTTTTTCTGACAGAGCATAGCTAATCTTCATCATCAGAGTCCTGAACAACTCCATTTTTCCTCATCCTCTTGACTGGGGGAAGAGAATTACCTTTCTCGCCATCAGAACCAGATTCATCTGCAGACAAACGAGAGCCCGACTCCGGAGACATGACATTTTCCTCTCCTCCATCTTCATCAGAAGCATTGCATGATTCGTTTTCGTGTGCTGCAGAACGAGAACAGCCAGGTTCATGGTCAGGATTGTCTTCTTCCCCGACTATACTGGTGGCCTCTATAATTTTAAAATCCCGAGAAGTGCTGCGCTTAGCATGCCTCAGCAAGTTCACTTTAGTGACCTTGCTAAGTCGGATCAAATACTTTTCATAATCTTCTATATGAAAGATCAGCTCGGGGATGCAGCGATTTTCCCTTTTGATCTTTCCCACCATTCTCCTTCTATTAGCGTTTTCTTGCTGTTCCTGCATTTTAAGTCATCACATAAATCACTCAAATACAAAGAAAACATTCAAAAAGAAGAGAAAAAGAAATGCAAATGATGACTGGAGCCTGAAACTGGATAGGGTGGCAATACATAGAGTACTCACCTTCTGCATTTCAGCCACAAAATTATAGAGTTGAAAAGTGAGATGCTTGCAAGTTAATTCAACAAGTTTCTGAAATCTAGTGCTTGGCAGAAGTTGCTTGGATCTTCTAGGGGCAATCTGAAGTTTTGTTATTTGAGCCAATTGTTTGTACAATCTTGTAACCATTCTGAGAAAATGATCTGCTTGAGGGTCTGCACACATTTATCACCGCAAAAGAACAAAGTAAATAAAAAAACTTGGTACAACTTTTAACCCCCCCCCCCCCAAAAAAAAAAAAAAAAAATGCAATCTTACCCTTCAAGGTCATCAGAGCAAATGATGATAGTACTCTCACTACAGATTCAGACCTGGAGAACAGATTGTCCTCCAGTACCAATTTAACATCAAGAGTAAGTTCTCCTTCATTCATTTTGTTTCTATTTTGAGAGGAGAGAGAAAGTTCCTTCAGTTTTCTAATGGCCCAATCCACATCACATATAACTGCTTCAACTGATTGCAGAATGCAAATAATTACCGCAATGCTGGTGTCTTTGTTGACAACAGGATATAATTCAGACATCTCAACAGGATCATCACTTGCTGACCCTGTAACTTTGCACAACTCTATAGCCACATCTTGAGCAAAGATCAAATCATCAGGAGGCGAGCTTAGTTGGAAGGCTAGTAATACCAGACTCCTAACAACCTTGGAATCTTTGATTCCATTGCTTTTGCAGATCTGTGTAGCCCAGGATCCATGAGAGTTTCTCAGTTGGCAGGGCAACTTGTTAGTAATCATCAACATAATATCACCAAGGACCTGAAAAGAAGATACTGCCAAAGCTTTAAAAAACCAGCACATGAAATCAGCAAGAGACTTATGAAAGAGAGAATTTGCTTTTTACCTCAGCCTCACGAAAGGATGAAATTGCAAGAAGCTCGGATGACAGAGGCTTCAGGATCTTCATGATGAATATCTCAATGTTCTTTATTTTTGGATCATTAATCACATAGGTTACATTTTCACCATCAAAACCATACTCAGTTATGCAGACTGACACCAAATCTTCAAGCAGCTGGGCAAAATGAGGGCCCTGCAAATAAATCATTAACATATCCTTAAGGCAGATAAGTGCTTGATGGAGATTATCTCTTTGACCTTCAATCCTACTTTTGTTCTTTTCATTTGGAACACTCGATTGGACTGACTTAAGGAGAAGTATCAGCTTCAGCAATTGGGGTCCCAGAATCTTAATGTCACCATAGATAAAAGTCTTAAAGGGATCGTCCCTCACTAAAACAGGGCAAGACCTGATGTGACAAAGCAGAATATTCAAGACAAAAGATATAATGTTTGAGCAGCTTGTGTTCTTGTTGAAGGATGATTGGCCAAGACTCTGGGAGGTTGCAATATCATTAGAAAATTTAGCATTGTATAACCCAAATGTAGTTTGCAGTAATTGATTGATTGTTGAAGTTGCCAAGAGAGGCATCTGTTCTTGAATCAAGGTGGTGCAGCCAGAATCAGTATGGTCAGGAATATCAATTGCAGTAGTTCGCACATTTGCCTTTCTTAGTCCATTGATCTGCCTTGGTTTGCCTATATGTTTCTCCACCAAGTGATGGAATTCAACCAAGTCAATTAGCTCCTTTTCAAGTTGTACCCTCTTATCACCAGTTGCTTTCTCCAATTCAGTGGCTATGGTGTTGAGCACCACCTCTGTTATACCCAGTAAAATTATGGTGCAGCTTTTGGTTCTCTCTTTCTCAGAGGACCCTGAGCCTGAGTCAGCTCTCTGACCAAGAAGGACTGATCTGACAAGAAAATGAACACATAGTTATGAAAATGCAAAGTTCTTCCACCCGAAAACTCATGCAAAAGGTATGTGTGGCAATATGGATAGGAGACGAATCTTTTTCACTATTTTTGCCTAGACTCTAAAAGTACAAGTAACCCCTTGTGGAGATTTCAAATCAGGGTGGCAAAATTCAAAAGTTCCATGAGCTTCAATGATGAACTGAAATAAGGGTTTAACAAAGAATTAAAAAACATACCAAATAAAGCTGGAACAGTGATAAATCAATTTCTAGGGTTTAGGAAACCAAGATAAATTGGAAGCATAATCCATAGAAATGAATGTGAGAAAACACAGCGTACAGTAGGTTTTAGGAACTATTGATAATGACTCAAAGCAACCCCAGAATCTCACCCCTTAATCTAGCCTAAGATCTCTTAATCTCAGCAATTGATCGTCACTCAACAGTCACATGTCGGTCACCACCTCTTAAACTGTAGAAGACAATCAAATACTGATATTAAACAAAGAAACAAAAAAGTCATATAAGACAAACCCATAACAACTAAAAATTGATTAACCTGATTAAAATTCAACTTACTCAATGTTCCTGCATCATTAAACCTAATAAACAAATTCAATCTTGACCAGGTCTCAATTTGCTAGAAACTTTTTAGCATTCAAATTCTTATTGATCTCATGATCACTACAACTGTAGTGCCATTAAGTTATTGAAATGATAGTATCTCAAGTTCACTACGACAATACTGGCATTAAGTGGTTGAATTCCATTTTTGGTAAGTGATCTTCATTCACCAAGCTTCAAATATAGGAGGACTAAACCTGCTACAAGCCCTATGTAAACCACGATACGCTGTCATTAACATCAATATGAATGTGGAGGGCTACTCCCACCAGAAACCCAAGGACAAGTAAACAAAGATATCTCGCAATTTGAGTAGAACAATAGCTGCTAAGGTTGATAATATTATATCTGAGATTTTAAATTATATACTTGACTTCATTCCAAAATAAGAAAGCATTTAGGCCTCTTTTGAGCATATAGGTTTCTTAAATGATACTCTCACTTTCACAAAGGCTAATTTAAGGACATGAGCTCCTCGATATCTGCTAAGTAGCTGAAGCCACTAATCAGCAAATTGGAATAAATAGCTCCCAAAAGCATGCTTACATAGTTAGGATCCCACCCTCTCAGTCTCCAATCTCATGAGTTTAAACATTTTGATCCCAGTTAGGCTTCCAAATTTAAAAGCGAGGATAAATCACACTTCTACCAACAACCGGGGACCAAAATGTAAAGCTTCCCTGTATACGCAACGTGGTTAATTAAGTAGACCTTTAGCAAACCCAAAAACTATGACCACCAAATTTCATTGGTGGCTGCACTCTCACTCTACCAGTAGTAGGTCCATTAACACCAGAACATCATCACATCCAATACTCAAACTATCCCAATATCAAAACCTTCATCACCTCAACCACTCCAAACCACAAACATCATCACAACGCACTACTACAAGACTCCACTCTACAACAACACTAACACCAAGACTGCTAGCCTGCACCATCACATTCCCCTTATCACCACCAGTTTTCCAATTCCACTACGGGACTCCAACACATCTAACATTATCACCATCCATCATGATGTTGTATGGATCCATTGCAATGTCCAATACTATCACTGCACTACCCCTACAATTGTCAGCTTGCTACCTTTAATACACCATGAATACTGCCATCCCACAACCTCCATCGCCAGTCTCTCCATCAATCCAACTCCATCACAACATCTATAGTGAAACAAAGTTACATCACAATGATCATTACCAGAACATCACCATAACCAACATCATTGCCTCAACCACACCACCACAATGTTATCTCATAGGGTAGAGGTGATGGTAGATATGGCGGACGTGATGGTAGCATGGAGGATGTCAAACTGACAGCAGGCATACCAACAATAGAGTGGCCATGCAAATGGTGGCAATGCTGAATCAGTGGCGTGTTGATCCGGTGGGAGAGAGGTAGAGTACTGGAGGTAGTGAAATGGAACTTGAAGTGGAGTAACAGTAGTTGTTGCGATGGCTATGAAGAGATGGAGATGCTAACAGTGGTTGTGATGATCATTATTACTTAAGAATACTGGATGAGTTGGTAATGCAATAACAATCACGATACAGGCCGTGGAATTGGAGGGGGCAGTGTAGCGGCAGTGGTAGCATAGGTCGTAATGGTGGGATCATGTGATGGTGATGACTGATGGCAGTATATCCTCTCCATTATAAACTGCAGCAAAAACAGCACTTAATCCAAGTGAATTGATCAAGTGGGCGTCGGCAGGGTTTAGCTTAAGGTTGATTGATTAAGGATCATGTATGATCCATGAATCATTAATCCGAAAATAGAAGTCGAGTGGGTTATTTAGGTGAACCCAGCATGCAATGCGCACATCCCCGCACTAAACCATCCATTTTCCACCTCTAATCAAAGGGCACCTAAGAATTTTAAGCTCCTCAAATCCTCCTAAGATATGTATTGAAACTTTTACAAGATCTGCCTTGCTTCATGCAAGCTTCAAACACTGAAATAGTCCAATAATAAAGAGCTTACCAACCTTCCAAATTTTCAGCTCTTAAACGCTTCCGGATCTTCAGTAATGCTGTGGAGAATGAATCCCAGGACAATCTTCTTCCAACCTGCAGTAACTTCATTAATTAACATCTCCATTGTTGACATTGCTGCCATACACTTAGCAGCTCCAATCATCAGTAAAAATACCTCATCTTGGGAAAGGGAAAACCCAAAACACGTCCATGAAGCATCTGAAGAATTTTCAGATTGACCATGCGGTTGAAGGAGAAGAATCCATGATACGCAAGATAGTAGACTATCCAGAGGCTCCTCAATGACAACTTTGCCATTCTCCAAGCCAACACAAGAGGTTAATTCAAGTTGACCATCAGCGTCCTGCAAAATGTGTTTAGTATGAGAGAGAGAGAGAGAGAGAGAGAGCACATTATCACATATTAGCAAGAATCTGACGTAAAAAAGACAGGAGCTCAACAAGGATTAGGAACATTGCATGGTAAGGATAACCGCTTAAGAATTTGAACTAAAATAGATGCATTCTATTGAAAAGGGAAAAGATGCTCTTCACAAGTTGAATTAAGCTTTTAAAGTTCAGATACATTGTCATCCATTTAGAGCATAAAGAGTTGCTGGAAATGCCTCTGCCAACAGCATCCTAAACTATGTCATTAAGAACACAGAACAGTAATAAGTACCTAGGTACAAGCTCCAATTAGATAGGAACTCCACAAATTGTGCCATGCACCATTGTTATCAAAACTAATAGGCGCAGTTTTACTACTTATAGAATCAGTCCACAACAAAAGACAAAATCAAGCTTCACAGAAAAGGCCAAACAACTAAGCTTGATGCCACTTCTGCAGTATAATATGTTAAAGACAATATGTTGGTGAACTCCCAGAAAATTTCCTCAAGCAACTTTACAAATTTATGCAAACCAAGAAGCTACTTCTGGAAATGACATGCATTAGTGCATTTTCAAGAGATTATGCAGGCTAAAGATTGAAAAGAATCATGAAACTCAATGAAGTAGGTCAATTGAACAGGTTTGACTTTGACACTTTCAGCACTATACTCAGGCCCATAATTTAAGAAAACTCAATTTCACGTTCCAAGAAAAATTAGACACTGATACCTCTTTATAAAAACGTAGGAAATGAGGCAAGAGAAGATCAAGGACCGGCCTAGCAATTGATGGGTCCACTAGGACAAGCTTTACAAGTCCAGAGTACATGACTCTTTTTACTTTTGCCTGAGCACAGCAACCCAACTTTAGTTAAAAGTGTAATCACAGGACAAATGAACTGGAAAAGAAAGTAAATAACTCTTAAAAAACCAAAGAGGATTAGCCAACACCTGCTGATAAAGGCATCTCTGGAGCAAACCAATCAGCTCTTGGTAGAGAGTTCCACCCATACAGCCGAATGCCTCAGCTTGCTGGCTGCAACTGGCTTGGCTTGATGAATCTTGAAAGGGAAGACTGTCATTAGATTGTTTATCTACCAAGATGAGATCAAAAATGGCATTCGTTGCTGCAAGAAGGATTGTATCTTCTCGTCTAAACATGGCTTTGCGAATAACTAAAATCATATAATCCTGCAACAGAGAACTATATATCTTCAGCATTTATATCTCAATTTTGGAAAACAATGCTAGCTTATTGAAGATAAATTATGAACTTGCAATGAGACCTAAACACAGGTTGTATATTGATTAGTTGCTCAATATTTTGAGAATCTATGAATTAAAGTTGAGAAAATAGTATCATCATCAGCCATTGCTCAGGTCAGCCTAACAATGGCGTCAGTTATGATCTTGATCCATATTTATGACACATCTTTCCTTTCTCACATATGATCTTCTAACAAAAAATTTTCTCCTGCTTTCTCAATACAACTAAAGGACACTAGTTTCCAAAGAGAAACACGGAAGTATCGCATACCAGAATATCTCTACTGATTTTGATCAGTGGCAACAGTGAAGCAACAAGACAAGATGCAACCTTGCCATCCATATGAGTGAAATAATCTAACAACTCCTTCAGCCGAGACACATGCTCCTTGATAGCATACGGATAATTCCGAATCAGTTGAGCAAGCAGTCTGAAAATGAAAATTTAATCACCATTCCGGAAAATTTTAGAAATAACTATTACTATTTTGTGGCTGTTACCTAACAATTGACATGCTCTGCTCAGGCTTCATGGAAAGGATCCGGACTTTGCTTTGCTCAATTATCTAATAAATAAACAAATTGTTTCAATTAATTGTAGTCATAGTGATATGAAAATGTGCTGCGGCATGAAGACCATCATAATGATACAGGAAATATTCAGTCACGAGGTGCACCTGTACTCATTCAGCACATGTGATGCAAGACTAACATCAAACAAATCAAGCATAACCACAATCTATAAAAGAGTAAAAAGAAAGTTACAGCAATTGCACTTCATGACGCAACAGACAGTCCTCTGTTCTTGGACCATAAGCAATTCACTGAGCTTCGCGCATCCCAAAAAATTGTGCGAGTATATGTAAATCTAAAGCTCTTGGATCTAACCACCTAAAAGAGTATAGCTCAACCGATACAGCAATTAGTACCTAACCAGCATTGGCAGATTACAGACGTTGGAGGGAACTAGGATAACAATACCTCTGCTTCATGAAATTATGAGGACAACCTCAGGCAAATCTATGTATATTGCCATGTCCCAACACACTAGAGTAGGAAAACAACTCTCAAGAAGTACAAATATTACGAATTGACATGAGGGAAAGAACAAACAAATCGGGAAAGGATAAGCTCCACCATTCCATTCTTGCAGGACTTATTTCCAGTTGAAATCATAGATTTGAGGACTATATAATGGAAATCATCTGCACCATCCCACACAAGATTAAAAACTCAAAATATCTCCTGGCTGCACAATTGAGGATATTATTCTAGAGTAAACATTGTCTGCTAATACAAACTATAAATTAGGCAAGTCGATCCATGTGTTTTCTTGCATACCACATGGAACCAATTGCCTCCATCACACCGAATGAAATTCAAGAGGCGAACAAAAAGACTGCAGTGAAGAGACAATATCAGCATTTACTAAACAAGATATACATATGCCTCTACATCCACAACTTTTCTGCTTATTACAACGCCTTCTTGCATAGTAGACCTGTGCACTTGGAGAAAGTTACAGATGCCTAAGCTACATTTACTGTGCATTGAATACTTAAAAATGTAAGTTTTGCATGTGTTTGTTGAGCACTACCAACTTGATCTACGATCTTAAATAGTTGGATGAAGGTAACCTTTTTTAATTTAAATACCATAACATTCTCACACAGACTAGGTAGGGATTCAAGCTAATACTAAAGCTAAAGACTCAGTTTCACTATGGTGCCAAGATGTTGCCTTGACCAAGCCACTACCTATGAGCCGCCAGCTCATTCTTTCTACAAGCAAGTGGTCCAGCCATAGTAGTCTTCTCCAACTTCTTGGGAGCTTACCTGTGTCCTGCTCCATTTCACTCCCTGATAGGATCTTTTTCACCCGTCCCCCATGGTACTACTTCACTGTTGATGAGCCATGAGTATTTAGCCTTGCAATGTCATAGAGGCCTGTGAGGGGCCTAGATAGATTTCGAACAGAACTTGTCTTACAATGACAGTGTATAAAATTTTGTGGAACCAATGCCAACTTGATCTAAAAGCTTAAGCTATCACATGAATGTTTATTTTAACATTCAACCATTAAAATGACTTGTTTAATTTCTTGTGATGTGTGAAATTAATATACTTTCCTCACCTTCAAGATCTTGAAAAGTGCTGTTAGAGTTAGGTTTGGCTTTGAATTTCCAGCCAAAAGAAGATAACTAACTTAAATTTTAAAAAAATGGTGAAAGGATGTAAGATGACTTAAATAATGTGGTTTGTAAGATTCAAGAATGGAGATGTTCAAAATTGAAAAAAGAAACTGTTTTCAAACTCTAAAAGTTCAAGAAAAGCCAAATGTTAAAAGTAAAAGCCCTACCCTGATACTTCTATATTTATCAGTGCTGAAATAGAGTCCTAAAGGCACTGTTTAAGCCACACGTATATAGTTGTTCCAAGACATTGAAGATCAATAGAGTGCAATAGTTTCACACAAGAGTAGACACCTAGCATACAAACTTGCTTTCTATTTTTCAAAGCATATTCAATGTAATTTTACCAGCTCCCTAAGGGTACTTACTAAAAATCCTTTAGGTATAGACAGATAGAGATATATGGAGAGGGAGTGTGAGAGAGAGAGAGCCCTAGGTGCACATACTAAAAATCCTGTATGTATAGAGAGATAGACATGTGGAGATGGGGTGAGAGAGAAAGAGATGCATCAATGAATAAGAATTAGCACAGTATCACTAATTTTGCCCAATCATAGAGCCAAAGTTTCCAGCATGCTTTGTGACACTTGTTCGTACAACACAAATTCCATCCAAACCCCGAAGAGGTTCTCATGCCATAAACTATGTTAGGCTGACAAACGCAGCAAAACTATCTAAGTCCAGTTAAAGAACTTTCAGTACAGTAAGATTGCAAAAAAATTAGGTATATATGCAATTACAATATGCTATTACAAATCCATGTGCACACTTTACTTTTAGACTAATGCTAGGACACTAAGCCTGATTTACCAAATTGATAAACTAAGTATCATGGCAAACTTTTCTTGAATGTTGAGTAATGGCCACTTGTTTAAAGGCCAATATACAATCTGCCAAATCATATGGCATATATTAATATCCTAGTCTTAGTATACCTAGCACCACACAGCAGTTTATCATTTTTATATGAACCATAATATTTTGAATCATTAAGGTTATCTACTTATATGATCAAACCAACCTCACTCCTGGCCATGTCATGAACTTCAAATAAATTTTTCAGCATTTGTATAGCAAGCTCCTCGATACATGATGAACCATCAGAGTAGCAAAATTTCTTTTGATTTCCCAGTTGCACTGACTCTAGTAAAAGGAAAGCAAGCTGCAAAAAGCTTGGCACCATATGCTCCCGCCCACAGTTAGTCTCGTTTACCTTGATGACACAGGTAAATCGTGTCATGTATCCATGAAAAATAATAAGCACCATGGCCACCATAAACTGAGTTAAGATATAACAAGAGGAGAAGAATTTACTGCTCTAATAACAGCCTTCTCCACTAATGGGAACCCTTGCAAAAATTCCTCTCCCATCTCATGCTGGAGCCATTTGCTATCTCTGAAAAAGAAAAGGTTCAAAATTTAATAATGAGAGAGGAATAGAACTTTCTACAGGGAAGAGCAGTACTTCTGCAGCACCACAAGTGACCACATAGAGGGAACTACATGGCCCTTGAATATCTTATCAAGAGAATTAGCAATAATCACTTTTATGGGAGACGCAAAAGGCAACCACAGTCGCCGCAATCGAAGACAAGTGCACATTGTACAGACGTCCCTCTAGTATCCTCTAACAGTTTAGCTTCATAACTATATCAGCAGGATTAACATCCTGTCTCTAATTTTACCATTGAAAATTAAAAAGTAAAGAAAAATGGGATACAAAATCTAACTAGAATTTCCAGTCATGTTTAGAGCCATTAATCTAATTTGAGAAGCTTATATATAGCATTGTCACTGCTTTTCAAGCAACTACAGTTGCTGCAAGTGAAGAAGACAAATACAGTGGGTGCAGAATGCACAGACATCCCTCTAGCAGCCTCTAATGGTTTAGCTTTATAATCAAATCAAGATTAACATCATATTTCTAATTTACCATTGAAAACTAAAGAGGTAAGAGAAATAGGACTCAAAAAACTAATTAGAACTTCCACTCATGCTTAGAGCCATTAATCTCATTTGAGATACTTATCTATGTTGTCATCGCTAGACAATGCATTCAAGGACCAGAAAGTCTAGATGTCTCTAGCATATGCTTTCACAACATTTAACCCTGTGCAAGAATCTAGACAGCTGCAAAACTTTAGCTAGGTCGTACACTGCGAATTTGTAATCCCCATATGAAGTGAGAATAGCCTTTTTGAGGATCTCCAGAGCACTCTCACTGAACCTCTTGATTCTAGCAAGGGATAGCATGACAGCCACAGCAAAATGATTAAGAGCCTGACCATCAGATTTAATTAGCCTCATGACCTCTTTCCCAAGAGAAAAATCTTGTTTCACAGCGAAATTCACGTGAAGCAACACGGTCCCTTCCACTTGCTTAAAAATCGAGGCCCCCTTCTTCAACTCCATTTCTGACCCGAAAAAAGTCACCAACCCTTCAACCACCTCCCTTTTGCAGAACCCTTTTGATGCCAAAACCAACAAGTGATAGACCAGCGAGGGCAGATCCTGCAAATCCAAGTCCCCCATTCCTTTGAACACCTTCTCCAAAAACTCCCTCTCTCTCCCCTTATCCAGAAAGACAAACTCCCTCACGAGCGAAACCAATTTCAACAACAACCCTTTCGACCAAACAGAATCCACCACTCGATCGAACACAGAGTTAACAAAATCACCCCCTCGCTCGACTTCATTCGAATTGCGGATGAGGTCGATGCACCTGGGCAAAAGATCGAGCAGCTGCGCATCGTCCAACGTGACCAATTTCGGAAAACTAGAGAGGATCGATTCCGCCACGGACTGGACGTCGTTGATCTCCAAGACATTGAGGAGGGTGCCGAAGAAATGGATGGTTTTCAGCGAGTTCGCGTCGTGCGGGAATCGGCAAGAAACAAACAGGTCGATGTAGGAGAGGAGCAGCGAGGAGAGGAGAGGAGGGAGAGTAGGGCTTTGCGGGGAGAGGGAGATGAGGGAGAGGAGGGCGAGCGTGTACTCGGAGACAGCGAGCGAGGGGTTCGGAGAGTCGGCGGCGCGTGATTTCAGGTGAGAAACGAGGGCAGAGTGGAAGCGCGGGGAAGAGAGCTGCGGGGGCAGAGGACAGGAGGAGGCGGAGGATGGTTGCTGGAGGCGATGGAGGTTCTGGGCCATGCGGATAATGTCGGTGTCCGTCAACGGCGGCGGCTCTCCGGCGGCGGCGGCGGCGGCCATCGAAGCGGCGGCTGCTACTTCTGAGCTGTTGTCTGTGCTGCGAATGGAGGGAGGCAAGTCGTAGGAGGCGATCTGAGAGTCCTGTTTTAGGCGGGAAAGTGGGAACACGCCAAGAGTGGGAGGCAATCTCATTTACTAAGGAAAAAAAAAATCTTATATAACAGTAAATTACGACACTTGTTAAAGGTGCAGGGGCTGATCCCACTCGACTGAGATCGATTCACACGGTGCATGGGTCGATCCGCACGATGCAAGGGTCGATCCACGATCGATCCACATGGTGCAGGGACCGATCCCGCTCGACCGGGATCGATCCGCATGGTGCAGGGATTGATCTCGCTCGATCAGGATCGATCCGCACGGTGCATGGATCATCCACGATCGATCCGCATGGTGCAAGGACCAATCTACTCGACCAAGATTGATCCGCACGGTGTGGGGGTCGATCCGTACGGTGCAAGGATTGATCTCGCTCGACCAAGATCGATCCGCACGATGCAAGGTCGATTCACACGGTTGGGGCCCTCGACCACGATCGATCCCGCTCGACCGGGGATCGATCCACGATCCACCCCATAGTGCAAGGATCGATCCGCATTGTGCAATGATCGATCCCCACTCGGCTTGGATTGTCAAGCCCCGATTCTTTCAGTGCGTGCCCATCCTTCGATGGTCGATTTAAATTTGTGACGTCTCAAACACGTCGCCAACCCATTCATTTTAATGCGCATGCGAAAGCATATAAATAAATCTCAAACATCACAAAGATAGGATAGAAAAGCAAGATCACAATTGCACAACCACAACACACTTTTATACATAGCTGATTAGTTTATTTACAATACTAATCTATAGACAGAAGTCTACAAAAGACCCGTTCTTAAACAAAGCTGTCCAAAGACCAGCTAGCCAACGAATTTGCCGATCCTTCTGTCTCCACAAGCTCCAAGGGCGTCAGGTCCACCACCACACCATCAAGAAGGTCAGCTGCACTTTCACCTAGAGTGGCATCAACTACCATAGCGGGAATTTCAAAACCCCTGAGGGGACCCACCCTGAATCCATTGGGTCCGTAACAAAATCACGTTCTGAATCGATGAGGTACCCTCTTCGACCTAGACAGTGGTCACCATAAGTTCATAGACCCAATGACTTCTAGGATCGGGGTAGCTAAAAACCTGCTCGGTAACCCTCATGTGCCAGCCAAAATGCTCTGGAGGAACCGCCATCTAAGGACCTGAAAAGGTTGAGCCCACGACGGGGTGAAACAATGTCTCAGCAAGTTCATCCCCTAAACTCCGATTAGGAAAAAAATACACCTAAAGGAAGTCTATGCACACACAAGACAGAGGACTTACCTTGCCTCAATTCCTTCTTGCAAGTCAGTATGATTAATATACTCAACCAATTAACTCAATTCAAATCATTGATTCATCGATCCACTTAGTCAATCAACTGAATTCGACACAATCGATATGATCAATACCCTCTATCAATCAATACTATCTATTGATCAATACTATCTATCAATCAATACCATCTATCAATCATTACCATCTATTAATCAATTGATTCGATTACTGCTCACATAAGCTAAAGTATAGACGGTAATAGCTCTCACAAGCTGATATATAGATAGACGGTAGCTCGCACAAGCTGATATAGATAGATAGTAGCTCGCACAAGCTGATATAGATAGATAGTAGCTCGCACAAGCTGATATACGGATCGTTACCGTCACACTCCAATCCTCGAGCGTGTGCTCATCCCTCAGTGGTCTATTAAATATACGATGTTCCCAGAACGCGTCGCCAATCCATTTATTTTAATGCACATGCGGAAGCGTATAATAAAACCCCTGACAGTAATTAATACGAGATAGAAAAGTAGGAACCAAACTCACAACCAAACATGCTTTTATAAACACACAGGTTTAATTACAAAAGTCAGTCTACAAAAGATCGATTCACAAAAAGGAACGATCCTATGACCACTAGTCAGATATGTTCACGGATCCTTCGAACTCCACAGGTTCTGGGAGCGTTGGGTCCTCTCCACCACTCCATCAGGAGGGTCAGCTGCATTCTAGGCATCAACTACCATAGCGTGAATATCAAAACCCCTAAGGGGATCCATCTTGAATCCATTGGGTCCGTAGCAAAACCACGCTCTGAATCGATGAGGAACCCTACGAGACTCAGTGACTTATGAGATCAGGATAACTAAAAACGTGCTCTGTAACCCCCATTGATCGACAAAAGCGTTCTGGTGGAATCGCCATCTACGAACCTGAAAAGTTTGAGCCCACGACAGAGTGAGACATTGTTTTAGCAAGTTCACCCCCTAAACCCCTATTAGGAAAGAAATACACTCAGGGATGGCTAGCCACACAATATAGAGGATTTACTTCGCCTCGGTTCCTTCCTATAGGTTAGCACAGTTCATATCACTCAATCATATGCAGTAAAAAAAACTCAAACAAGTGGAACCCATTCGAAATCGTGATCGAGCAACAATTGCTTACACCAAGCGCGATTGTCTTGGGATATTGAGGGAGTAGTCCCTCCATGTACAAGTTCGCCAAAAAATGGGACGAACATGCAAACTTGGCGTGAGCATGCCTACATAGAGCCACAAAGCGCACGAAGAAATGAGGCGACAAGAAGTGACGACACATAGAATTTCAAGTTAGGGACTTGGTGTTGGCCAAGCTACACTTGGTCCTTCGGTACCGCAATGTGCACAAAGGGTTGATTTGTCGCCATGAAGGCATCTTCCAAGTGTTGCAACGGATGGGGAAGGTTGCATATAAGCTAGACTTACCGGCCAAACTCAAGGGACACCCCGTGTTCCATGTGAGTATACTGAAGCATTTCCATGTAAATGAGGAAGACCCGGATTGAGGAGAATCGCAACGGGTGCCTTGTGGAGTGAAAACCTCCTACGATCGGGACGTTGAGTACATCATGGCAAATTGCATCATACGAAAAAGATATTGTGCTCCGAAGAAGGAATATCTCGCCCGATGGAAAGGCCTTTCCGATAGTAAAACGAGTTAGGAACCGTCCGAGACTTTGTGGTAGTTCAAGAAACATATCGATGTCTTCCATGCCATAGACGCGACGAATGTGTCATCCGATTAAGTGGGGGAGATTGACATGACTCACGGACGAAGCATGATCCAAGACCATTTGGATATGGGCCATGTCATGCATGAGGGCCACCCCACGAACAATCCATGACCGATCCATGAATGACCCATGATCAACGCACGATTGGCCCATGCGTAGTTCGAACAAAAGCCGTGATTATTCACTTACTCTATGTCAGGCGGCCCCACCTTTACTTCTAACACACATTCTTGGGCTTTCCCAAGGTCTAGAGTCATTGAGTGATTTAATGTACAGACTTGTAATGATTGTATACATTTAAACACCACCGTTGAATTGGAGGGAGGATCAACAGGTTAGATGAGACCCAAACTCGTATAAATAGTGGATCTTCCCCCTCATTATATTTAGCTTGTTTACAAGAAAATACACTCGCCCCTTTATTCATACGACCCTTGTGTTTGAGTGTGTGTGCATAAGGCTGACTTGGGATTGAATTCCTAAGACCGCATGGGTGTGTGTGATCGTTTGCAATTGACTGACCCGTGACACTTGGCTGTGGCAAACCTCCATTTTTGTACGGAGGGGTGGGGGAAGAGAGACCTTTGCGTTACTGTCGGAGATATGTGGGAAACTAAATGAGAAAATCCTCTGGCTGGGTTTTTTTGGCTTTTTCGCAGGTTGAATGGATGGTATTTTATTGTAGCCCACCTATCGTGGGTTAAACGATGCGTACGTATTCACGTAAGTCCCTAACTTTCTTTAAAAAATACAAATTGATATTAGACACCAAAGGTTTAAAACACACAAAAAAAAAGAGGAAGGAATTTCCATAAAAAAAAAAGTACATTGAAATGTATGAAAGTGAAATATGATCCGGAAGAAATCATTTCGTATTCTTCAAACAGTAAATGTTTACAGTGATGATATTAATGGTCACTACCAGGACACAGGCCAATTATTTTGAGGCAGAAATAATGCAAAAATATCAATATTGAAATGAGTAATTTCAAGTAAAAACTCAGTTTAACTAAGTAAATTGCAACTCATCGGGTGTTTACTACAGCATGAAAATAAAAAGCCTAAAAGATGACCGCGAATAAATAATACAATGACATAGACTGGACATCTTCATCATTGAGATTCTTGGCCACTACATCACCTTCAAATCAAATTACTCAAAATCCCATGCATTGCAAACAAATATTCATTCCACACCAAGCAATCAAATGGCAGACAAAGCAACCAATGAGACAAACATTGCATTCAATTGATCAAAAAATAGTCTCAGGAGCGACCTTCGATTTACATGTTTGAATTTAGTAATAAAGATATCGAAATGCTTTTATTGCTGGTTGCACAAATAAACCTTGCCCCCCGGGAGAAATTTAAAGAGCTGTGAAATTTGATTAATTATTTTGACGAAAGAGAGAGGCAATCTTAAAAATACCTCATGGAAAATTATGAATAAGCTTTGATGAGGATAAACTAGTCCGATTGAAAGGTGAAAAGTCGTGGAAATGTCTTATGCTAAGATAAAATAGCAGACAAAATATATAAATTTTTTTGGGCCTAGAAATGCAGACAAAATATATAATTTAAGACAAGTCAATTCAACAAATAAATGTTAGAGCAAAATAACCATGCAATGTGTTTATGATGGCTATATACCCAGTGTGTTCTATCGCGTAATTAGTGCATTGACTACTGAAAATTGAACTCGTCTTTTCTATATTTGGTCGAGAGTTTATAGCCTTGGCATGCACTGAATTGAGGTTAGGCATGTGTAGAAACAGTGGGATTCCCTATCGTTTTCAACATGTACTGAATTGAGGTTCCTTTTCATCTCGGAATAGCAACATCAGAATCTCTCTTTGCACAATCTAAGGCACGAGTCCAGCAAGGCCTAGTCTTGTCATGCTCCATCCCCCCGGCTCCCGAATTTCTCTCTTTCGCTGACATTTTCTTTCGTGCTCTTTTGTTCATGATTGTACAGTTTCCATTAAAGTTTTAGGGACGTATGGTTAATTGATGAGAAGTGTCACTGCAAACTCGACCATATTGATGCAGAATTTTAGTAAGGTCCGAAAAGAATTTAAAAAAAAAAATGCTCGCGCAGAATAAGTTATGTTTAAATATAAAGCAGGAAAAGCGAAAAAAGGGAGACGATGGAGATTGAAAAAATAAAAATTATGCAAGACTCTATTCATAAAAGTGATGAGTGAAAATAATCTATTTTTCATCCCTAAGCTAATTTATAATGTGGGGTAGCATTAAAAAATGGAAAAAAGCAAAATTTAATTTTCTAATTAAAAAGATAGGTCTTGCTGATTGCATCAAACGACTGGATGTGATAAGTAATTACTATTCATCTGTTGCGGTGGACAGAGTGGGGGAAGAGGAAAATCCTCTATAAAAGATTTGCTGTACTTTCTATATGATTTGAACGTAAGAAAAGTAACGTAGAAGGCCGCGCACTAACGATGCCTGGGAAAGGCCAAAAGCACAAGCAAAAGGAGAAAAGTGCAAAAAGGAAGAAGAGCAGATAGAGCTTATTTTCCTTCCTCGGTCGGTGCAGCGGTTGCCACAAGACACATCTCATTATAAATTTCCTCATTCCCCATGGCGTGAGACCAGTCAAACATCTCAGTATCTTTTCTTCTGAAAATCTCCATTTCAATATCCCTCGTTACAAAATGGTCCAGTGTTGAAAGCTGACTTTTGCTCATCGTCGCATCGTCCTTTGCATTTTTCCCATAAAACCGTTGAAGAATCTGATGAAACACGCTCATTTTCTGCCCTCGAGATTAGCTAAAGCTTTTTTCTAAGCAGATCAGTCTGATTCCCATCGCCTTGCTTGAAAGAAAAGAAATACTTAGACATAAGAGCTAAACTTTCTACCATTTCGAAGGTAGGGAGGAAAGGAAATATTCGAACAGACATGGGAGCAAGATTTTCTGCCATATTTAAAGACCAGCAGACGAGGAATTTGCCGAAATGGAGTCTAAATTGACAACATTTGAATACGAAGAAAGGGAGGAGGTCCCAGTCTTGAAGATGTCGAAATCAATGCCGTCCACTTTCTTATCGGCCATTTCCTTGGAGGAAGTCGAAACGGAGAGTAGTGACGTGGGTATCGGGGAGGAGCCGAAAAAGCTAGAATTCGTAAGGATGACAAAGATGAGTCGACGCTTCTATGATCCATGATTGAATTTCACAAAAACGGTATAAACCATTCCAAAAATATTAAAGTATTTTATTTTCGAGTTAAGCAAATATGAATCGAGACTACACGAATACCCAGTTAACCAACAAAATAAAAGTTCTTAAGAAAAAGTTGAAAAAAATTAAGATTGTAAAGGGTAAAGTGTTTTCCCATTTGCATGACAGAAATTTTTTTGAATTCTCTATAAAATTATGGGGGTTGCAAAGAATGTCAATGCTGTTGACGAAATTGGTGGGATTATTAGCAAGAAGAAGACTCGTGGTGCCAGCAATTTTGTTACTACCCCAAAGTCGAAGCTGGAGGCTTCTACGTCAAATGATGTAGGGAACCATATTAATGATATCTTGGAAACTGACTTGAGCGGAGAGCATTTGGAGAGAGTTGGGATTGCTGGATGGGTAAGGAAGGCCGCGTTGAAAGAAAGTTAGAGTGAGCTACACCTTATTGAGATGTGGGTAGTGGTATGGAGATGTCGATTGATTGAACATGAGATCAATCTCATAAAGTCGGTCTGCTCAGAAGTAAAGTTATGGTCTCCATCCTGGTGAGTCACTTGCTATTTACTGATGTTTTGTCTATACATTTAATTTGAGCGGTGACCCTTTATCTTTGTGGCATGTAAGTGTTGCATTTGTGAAAATATGGGAGAGAACTTCTTCATGTGTGGATAATGCATATAGGCATCCTTACGTATCTAAAGCTTGTTTTACTAGAAAAATAGATACCCATGGCTTGAGGTTTTTAGAATATTGTGTTCTGTGGTTTTTCTTTGTACTGTCAACTGTTATATCTGCAAACAGTAACAATACACTGTTAATCCTTGATGCTTATGGCTTTGCCGCAATTTGAAATGCTTCCTGCCATAACTATTTGCAAAACTGGGATTCATTAGGGATTGCAAATATCATAATTATAAATAGACAAAATGGTGTCATTAGTTGAGAACTTAATTATTGCAGATTGAAGGTGGGATGGTGCAGAAACAGAATATTGCAAAGGTGGTGGGGATTTTTCCAAAGGAAGAGGTATGCTTTCTTAAGTTGTTAAGGAAGAGTATAGTGCGAACAAGAAAAGGAGCTATCTAGACACGCACACAAACACACACACACACACACACACACACACACATATATATATATGGGCTTTTTAGTTCCTATTAAGATCTAGTCTCACTAACACGTGGCAATCAGAGCAGGGTTAGAAATTTCAAATTGACAAGTATCCTCTTCAAATCATTAATATATCATTTTGCCATGCCAGAGAAAGACACTCATAAATCTGAAAAATTCACCCATTACATTAATTTCAAGAAATTTTAGTTTCAATCCCCTTAGCTCACTATTCTTCGATACAGTACATTACAGCTTGAGTCGCAATTGAAAGCATATACTTCACCGATACTGTAACCTATGATCGTTTGTTTCCTTCAGTTGCTAGTGATGTTAGCATATATTATGATCCTCGAGAAGGAAGAAGCACAGTTGGGGTGAGTTTTAGTCAATTGTCAGTGTGTGTCGCCAAAGAACTTAAGATTGACGTAGGTTAGTATCTCATTGCTTCATTAAGCAGGAAAAGTCAGTCCCAATGTTGAATTTGGCTGGGCAGGCGGGTGACTCTCGTCGAGATACACCTTCAAAAGGACAGACAGCTTCTATCAAATTTACAAGGATTAGCAGCAGTGGGACTCACAGTATTGTCTTGTGTGAACCAGTTACCGGACGTACTCATCAAATAAGGATGCGGCCTTGCAATATTCCAACGTGACAAAGGAACGGAGGAGCATGGAGACCAGCATCCTTATCAGAATTTAGCAGGGACAAAACATCAGCTGTAAGTAGCAGACGACTCACCAGGACGGAGGCGGGCTTGTAGACAGTTCGAAAGTCCATAACCTTTTTCTAAGCAAATCGAGAATAGAATTCCTTTATGAGGTTGATCTCATATTCAATCAATTGGCATCTCCGTGCCGCTATTCACGTCTCAATAAGGTGAAATTCACTCCGATTTTCTTTCGGCTCAGCTCTCCTTGACTCCACCTATACCACCTTAGTTCTCTCCAAGTATTCCCCCCTCAAGTCAGTGTGCAAATTGTCATCAATATGGTTCCCGTACATCATTTGACGTAGAAGCCTCTAGCTTCGACGTGACGGAAGCAACAAAATTGTTGGCACTACGAGTCTTCTTCTTGCTGACAGTCTCACCAATTTCTCCAATAACATTGACATTCTTTGTAATCTCCCATTATTTTATGGAGAGTTTAAAAATTTTTCTGTCATGTGAATGGGAAAATACCTTACCATCTACAACCTTTTTTTTTTCAACTTTTTTTTCAGAACTCTTATTTTGTTGGTCAACTCAGTATTCATGTAATTCCGTTTCAATAATTCCTTGACTCGAGAATAAAACATTTTAGTTTTTTTGAGGGATCCACACCATTCATTTTTTTTTTCAAGTGAGGTGGTGGAATAAGACTTATTCACTTAGAAAAAAACTTCTCTTGATTTTTTAGCAGTACTTTTCTGTGCTTGGTCCTAGGGTGTTTGGCTTCATTAAATTTCAGTCACCGGACAGCAGTATCATTCAGTGAAGTTCTCTCAGACCTTGTTGAAACTGTGCATCGATTTGATCGAGTTAGCAGTGATACTTCAATCAATTGCTGGTCATAAAAGCTATGGTGAGAACTGCATGACTAACAAGAAAAGAACAAAGAAAAAGAGCGAAAGATGTGCTCATGGAGGAAATAACAAATGAATATCAAAACGATAGATTTCGAGATAAAAGCTAAGTTTTTAACAAAATAATTAATTCCACGTTCTAAGTTTTTATTAATGTAAAACCGCAGCGTTTTTATGGTTGCTGGCACAGATGAACCTTGTCCCATGTGAAGAATTTCAAAAAAAGTGTAATGATTTTACTTAAAAGAGAGAAATTGAATAGGAAAATTTAAAAAGAAAAAAGAAAAAAAATCATACAACATAAGCCTTCATTTCCGTGCAAAACAAAATAGCAGAGTATGTTTTTTTTGTTTTTTTGATCTCTGCGTTAACATTTTCTATTTTGAGCTATGTTCATATTGAGGGGCGCACGTGTCATCCATCTTTTCTTATTTCTGCCAAACAGTTTTAGGTCTTCATTGAAATAATAGATATAACGGGCTTTTAGGTCTATTTTCTTTCCTTATCATTTGGTTTTAACTCTTCGATATTTAATCCTCTTCCTCTTTGCTCTGTTCAATCTGCCGTGGTATAGGTAAGAGTTCGCTCAGAATACAGGACATCCAATTGCCAACGACATGCTTTACCTATCTGAATATGCTGGTAATCGCTTAGATGAACGAACGAGTGCTGATAAGCTGCTGACAAATCATTAATTTCATAAACAAATAATTCATATGTTGATGATTGTGAAGAGACTCATAGCAAAAGTTTCATCGCTGATCCCATGTGCAAACATTGTTCAAATTTGGCTCCGACAGGATAATGCCAATTAGCTTTGTTTTCTGGTCTAAGTGCTATTTTATTCTCTGAACATCTTGTGATTTTCTAGTTTGATCCTCCAACCGAATGAATTGAGCTCTTAAATTTTTTGAGCTTATTGATCTGGAGGACTGGCTGGTCTCTTGAAAAGGTCGAAGACAATGTTGTCCACACTTCTTTGAAGGAAATTGAAACGGATAGCAGTGATGTGAATATTGGGAAGGAGTTGAATAAGTCAGAATATGTGAAGATTTAGAGTAATGAAGGCGAGTTGAATGATCAAATTTTACAAGAATGGTATGACCTTTAACACGAGTAAATGGCGTTTCTTTATATTTTTCGAAGACAAATGGAAGAAGAAACTTATCTTTGTCCGAATCATTGATGTGATACCGGTCTGCGGAATCACCGTGTGATAATCAACACAAACTCTAGTACTTCTAGCTGTCCAACTTCCCATAAAAAAAAAAATTAAATCATCGAAAGGAAAATGCCATGCGTGATGGGTACCTCTGAACTATTCAGACCAACCTTTTTGACCTTTATGAAAATAAAAAGCGAAATGAAGCTTTCGTTGTAAAAATGTTTATGGACATGCTTAGAAGGCTTCTTCCCAATATCCCATCTGTCACCTTAGGTAGATCCGACGGATTAAAGCACGAAAAAAAAGTACATTGGAATGTATGGAAGTGAAATGTGATCCAGAAGGCATCATTTCTTATTTTATTGGGATAAGAAATCATTTCTTATTCTTCGAACAATTAATATGCACCATGATTATACTAACGATCACCGCAAGAACACATGTCAATATTTTTGAGGTGGAAATAATGTAAAAATATCAATATCGAAATGAGTAATTCCAAGTAAAAACTTAGTTTAATGTCGGGTTTTTATTACTACACCAAAATAAAAAGCCCAAGTCATGATCGAGAATGAAAAGTACAACAAAATAGACTAGATAAGATATCAATCACACCTCTACTGTCAGGATTTTTCGCCATTTCATGGGAATAAATTGACTACATGTCTTCAAATCAAATTACTTAAAATCCCATTCGTGTGATTGATAGGGAAATAATGGTCTTGACAATGGTCCGACTTGCACATCAACCATTAATATTACTTTGTCAAATAATAAATAAATAAATAAATTTTAATTAGTCTAATGATGGAGAGGCGGGAGGTTTAAAATTTGGGAGCTTTTTAATTGTGAGTCTTAGAAACTGAAGATTTATTTCTTTCCACCATTTTTTTTGGCTTAGAGATCTGAATTCCGAAATCCAAGTGTCTAAATTGTACGGAATCCTAATGCAAAGATCAATTGGAAGGTGAAGCAAGCAAAGCAGTCAAAGAAGTCACTCTCTCAGTAACAGTAGAAGTAGCGTAGGAAATAGGTCAAGTCGTACCAAAGTCTCATCCTCCAGACCGGCTTTTTCCCTAAAACTTTATAATGTAAAAGTTTTAATAACGAAAGGTCAAAAAAAAAAAGGACAGTTTTTTTCCAATTTCTTGAAATAAAAACGAATTAATTGATTGCCAGACGTTTTCATTTAATTGCTCCGGAAAATCGGAGGGCTCTTTAGCGTTTACTTCTGATGAAACAAAGGAATGACAAAATGGAGCAAGTAATTACCATGGTGAAGAAGATGTGTTAAGTAAGAAGAGAAGCCTAACGTAATTGATGTTTACTCATTATGAAGCCTAACCTAATTTACAATCTCTAAGGAAGTAAAACAAGTCGAGAGGAAATTATATTAATAATCATTGATAATCTTTTGTAACTAATTGATTTTTCCCGTATTCAATCCACCATAAAGAAATTAATTAAAATTTTTACCCAAAAAAAGAAATTAATTTAAAGACTTTTTTCAAGTGTTTTTGAAAAGGCTCATGAAATAAGCTCAACAAAAAGTTTTTGCAATAGCGGAGATGAAGTCCATCAATAATTATGGTAAATATTTTAAAAAACATAAAAAATATTATATGATTTTAATAAGAGTTAATATCTCAAAAAACCTCAAATTGATATACTTGTAATAAATTTATTTTAAACTAATTTTTTTGATCACGAAAAATCCTAAACTGATATACTTGTGATAAATTTACCTTAAATGACTATAAAAAATCCGAAATTGATATATTTGTGACAAATTTATTCAAAATTAATTTGTTCAATTACCACAAATCCCAAACTCGATACCCTATGTTAAATTAGATTAATAATACAAAAAATCACAAAATAACACAACTATGACAAATATATAGTGAAATCCCAAACTAGTACACTAGTCCATTATCACATGTTATCCAACTTAGTAATTTGACAGTAAAATTTAGTGAAAATTAATAGAGTAAACTTATTACGAGTGTATTAGTTTGTGATAAATTTATTAAAGATGTACTAGTTTAAAATTTTTGATGATCTAAAAATCAATTTAAAATAAGTTTATCATAAATATATTAATTAGAGATTTTTCAGAGAATAATCCTTTTAATAAAAGCATTAACCAACAACATTTTCAAGAGAATTAATTGAAGATATGTGAATTCACTTGTGAAGCATTATTAAAATTGGAAGATAGACCATTGCCCGCGGTGGTGCAACTTGGTTTCGGTTCTTTCCCTTCACGAAAGGGAGGAGTTTGAATCTCAGAGGCGTCGCATTTATGCGATTTATCCGCGGTTGGATTTGTGGTGGTGGCTCAATCCGTTTCAAAATTACGCCATCGACTGTTGTTGGTTGTACGGTAATTTTTGAATTAAAAAAAAATTGGAAGACAGATGCAGGACATTTATTAAAAGAATCAAACTTTTCAGGCAATCAACCTATTTTTTGTACCAAAATATTTTCTGCAGAACAAGACGAAATCGCGAGAGACGATTTCAAATGAAGACGCAAATCGAGGTTGGCTTGTCACTTCCTTTCTCAGTGACCTGTCCTGAAGTCCTCGAAACTTGAAAGAAAGATTTGAGTTTATGAGGTGAACGAAAGTGTTCTTCTGAAAGTGATAGATGAGAGGAAAAGACGAGCGACCGTACTACTCTTTTGACCATAGCTAAATGATTATAAATTATGCAGGACAGTTCAAGGTGGGATGTCTGTCCGTCTTGTCTCTCGTACCTCGCGATCATGTTTTCTTTTCTTCTTTCTTTTGTGTTTTTTTAGTGTTATGAGGCTAAAAATGTTTTTCTTCTTCTTATTCCGTTCTGAGCTACTCAGT
Source organism: Eucalyptus microcorys (assembly GCA_014182515.1). Classification (NCBI taxonomy): domain Eukaryota; kingdom Viridiplantae; phylum Streptophyta; class Magnoliopsida; order Myrtales; family Myrtaceae; genus Eucalyptus; species Eucalyptus microcorys. Next base: position 29,343,723 of record CM024566.1, read on the forward strand.
TCCCAATTGCACGCCGGGCTAATATTATCACGAGGCGAATCCAAGCTCACTAGTCGAAAATGGATGGGCCCAGGAAATCTCTTTTGGAATTGCCTTTGCTGCTTTTATTTGTATCTCAAATATTGATATGGTATGGAGTAATTGTCGAGTCAAATCAACTAATATAATACCATTTCAAAATGAAACTCAAAGAAAATATTAATATAGAACAAAAAAAATTCTCGTTTGAAGTTGATTATTCAGTGTAAAAAGTGAGAAAATTTTATCGTCATGATTGAATTTTTCGAAATTTCTACACCCTCCACTGTACCTCCACTATAAATCCTCCTGTTTCTCTTGGTCCTCCTCTTCAACTCCGCACTTTCCATGTCTCCAAGATTAACTATCTTTAGAGTATCCGCTGTTGTCCCCGGCCTTGAAGGGGTCCGCGGTGAAGGACTTGTGTTTGTATAAGAACGAGTTCAGTTTGCTCCCGAAGTGGGTCGGGGAGCTGCGGAGGCTGAAGACGCTGAAGTTCTTTGCGAACGAGGTGAACCTATTCCCAAGCGAGCTGGGGAGTTTGGTGGGGCTGGAGTGCTTGCAGGTGAAGATATCGCCCCCCGGGGTGAACGGGCTGGCGCTGCATAAGTTGGAAGGGCTGAAGGAGCTCGAGCTCAGTAAGGCACTGCGCCGGCCCTCGGTGTTTCCGCTGCTCAGCGAGATCGCGCAGCTCAAGTGTCTGACCAAGCTCTCCGTTTGTCATTTCTCTATAAGGTATGTTGTTTTTGACTTACTGTTTGGAGTGTTCAGTTTTGAAGTTTTTTTTCCTTTTTGCTTGATTGGGATTGAGTCAATTGCAATGTGTCCTGTGCAATTCTGTGAATTAGTAAGATTGAGTGTTTGGGGACTGTCAGGAGGAGAAATTTGGTCTTTTAAGTTGGTACTCCCTTCCGAGGTGTAAGAAGCTAAGTTTGCTGGGGCTTACGTGTGGTTTTCAGTGACCATTTGACGGTCCTTTAGCTTTGGTACTCTAGGCTGGGCATTTTTCTCCTCCATGTTCTGATTCATGTTTTGAAGTATGGATATGCAAGGTGAGGGTATTTCTTAAATTCTCAGGAAACATTGTGTTCAAGGAATACTATGAACCAAAGTAGATTGAATGGGAACACTGACGGAGCCAGGCTAAGGTTCTTTTATTTTATTTTATTTTATTTTTTTTTTTTTTTGGGGGGTTGAGATTCACTAATGAAATATGGAGCCAAAAAATTCTTTTGCACGAAAATTTTGAATAAACTTAAACAGTAAAGTGTATATTATTCATTAGTAAGTTCAAATATACAAATCTCTTTGAAGTTTAGTAGTACTTTCTCCTTTAACTTTTCTGTATAATATCTATATAATTTTTTTGGACAAGTAAAAAAATATGTTTTTGTTGATGACTATAGATGATAATTATATATAATGTTAAAATTATGTCTAGAAAGAAATTCTGCACTATTGTATTAAAATTAAACTAAGGTTGGATTCATCCATATATAAATACAGTTCACAAGGATGGACAAATTTCATGTATACAAAGATAGATTGGCATACTTACAAAGGTGTATGTATATTGTCAATAGAAAATCATAATCTATTCCAAGAAAATTAGTAAGAAGAAAAAGATAGAATAACATATCGATAACATATCGACAGACATTAGATAAGATCTAAGCCGATATAATGTTAAATGATCACTCCACTAAGACATGATAAATGCAATTTAAGTTCATTATTTGATTTGCATCTTTCAAATAAAATAAATTTATTTTTCAGTTACTTCTAATTTTCAGTATAGGTTTGATATAAAATAACTGTTCTAGCTATTGGAATTTTAATCTTTTCAAAATTTTTAAAAAAAAAAGAGCGCACACTTTGTATGTCCAATAAAAAAAGAAATAAGCCAGACCTTTGTATATATTTAGAGGAAGAAAATCCAATGATTTTGATTTGGTAATACAGTCCTGCACGAATGTTGAAGATGACACCGAGGAGGGTACATGTGAGCCAAGTCAAAGAAGCTCTTGGCAAACTTATAATGTAATAAATTTCTGAACCCGATGCAAGATCATATGTGGCTAAATTTTATTAGATGTCATTAGCCATTATCATTTCGTATGCTCGAATGGTGATTCACAACTGATATTCACCTCAAATAAGTTTGGGAGGCCAATTCACTTAGAAATATATAATATATATGTTGGATGAAGGATGGATGTTGTAAGTTTGCTTCTTTAATCTGCAATGTTCTGTGTCCAGATCATATTTCTTGTTTCACTTGACATCTGAATCTTTTTGGTTGGTGAGTCTATTTTTACTATTGTTGGTTTCATCACTTCCTGCTTAGGTAGGAATCATTTGCTTATGTTGATTATGGTGCCTTTTTTCTCATGCAGATGCCTCCCACCAGAAATTGCTTGCCTGAACAAGTTGGAGTATTTGGACCTTTCATTTAATAAGATGAAGAGTATGCCAAATGAAATAAGTTATTTAAATTCTTTGACATCCTTGAAGGTCGCTAACAATAAATTGGTGGAACATCCCTCTGGTTTGTCCTCTCTTCGGCAATTGGAAGTTTTAGACCTTTCAAATAACAGGTTGACATCAATAGGCCCTCTTGAACTTGACTCCATGCATAGCCTGCGAAGTCTAAATCTTCAGGTGCTTAGAAAACCAGTCTTCTAATGATTTATTTTGTGCATGTTCATGGAATAATTGTAACAAGATGCTCTGTTTCTATATCAGAATTGCACCCAGACCTTTTTTTCATGCTAGGCTGTGGTATAATTGACATCTGTACTTTTTGCTCGTCTCTTTGATACCTCTGTAGATGAATTTTCAACTAGTGAAATTAACATGTATCTTTTCTGTTGATTTTTGTTATTATTCAAGCACAATAAGCTCCTCAGTTTTCAAATACCTTCGTGGACATCCTGTGATATAGACATAGACGGGAAGGAGTTGTCCTTCTTTTGCTGAAATGGAAGTGTATGAGTCCACCCCAGACGATGAACGAACGATCTCTTGTAGCATAAGGCCTGCAGAACTAGTTTCTTCAGCTTTTTCATGTAAACTTTGCACTTATCCCCTATGGATTTCGTCAGCCTTACTGCATGCTTCTAAGAACTGGATTGTACTTTACGTAGGCTCCTGCCATACCTTGGCAAGTTCATTGGCTGGGTCAGCGTCAAATGCTAGATGTTTTTCGGCTTGGAAATCTTTGAAGAGGTGGAAAAGGAGGAACTATTTGCAACAAAAAGCTCGTCTAGAACGTTCAAACAGCAGCAGGAAGGGGAAAGGTGAAAAATATTCAGAGGAGTTGACCAAAAAGGGTTATGAAGTGTGCAAGTTGTCTAATGATGACGCTTCAAGAGATGCAGTATCAAAAATCACCTGTGAGGATGGTGGAGATAATGCATTGATTTCAGGGGAAATTGAATCTGAAAATGTGCTTAGCAGTGTTGGTGAGGATGGCATTAGTTCAAACAGTGAATTAAAGGTAGAAAACGACTCAAATGTTGCCTTTGACTCTGCAAGTAGACAGCAAGATGTTACGGTCATGTCAAATGCCTCTACTGATGAGCAAGATGCTGAGTCGTTAGTAGGGAAACACGAAGTCAGTATCAAGTGTAAGAGGAACTGTGATCAGCATCTTGATAACCCTAAACCATGGAAGTGTTGCCGGCTGGCTGATGAGAGTTTAGATCTATCTCGCCAGTATTGTGATTTCTCTTTCTGTGGTGTTGAGGATTATCTGCCAGATGGCTTTTATGATGCTGGACGTGACCAACCTTTCATGCCTCTTAGTAGTTGCGAGAGAAACTTACCTATCGACTCACGTGAAGTAATTCTTGTGGACAGGTTTGGATTCTCTGCTCTGTGTTCTATGTCCAGTGATTGCTTTGCTCCAAGTTCTTAGTAGCGATTCTTTTTTCTTTGGGTCTAATTTCATGACATTTTTCAGGGACAGAGATGAAGTGTTGGATGTAGTTACACTCTCTACGTAGGGTTTGGTAACCGGTTTCAAGCAATTAAATAGTTTAACTAAAGATCAGGAACTGGAGGATCGTACACTTCAAATATCTTCATTGCTTGCTCTTTTCGTGTCGGATCACTTTGGAGGGTGCGACAGAATGCAATTATAGAAAGGACACGACAGGCTGTATCTGGATCGAATTATCGAAAGCCTTTTGTTTGCACCTGCATAACTGGAAATCATGATTATGTTGATTCATCTATTGACCAAATGCGCAACAATCAGGATATTATATTAAGTGATCTATGTGAGAAATCTCTTCAGTCTATCAAAGCGAGACAAAGTTCTGTTATTATTCCTATAGGATCTCTGAAGTTTGGTGTTTGCAGACATAGAGCAATTCTCATGAAGGTGGCTTTTTGCTGTAATTATCTTTTTCTTGTTTATGTTGAAATACTTCAAGCTGACTACTCACCAATTTTTTCCCAGTATCTATGTGATCGAATGGTGCCTCTTGTGCCATGTGAGCTTGTCATGTCAGAGCTTACTTGGATTTTTCTTCGCATGCTTGGAATATCATTCTTGTAAAAAAGGGTGATTTATGGGTTCGCATGGTGGTTGATGCATGCCGTCCACTTGATATACGTGAAGAGACGGACCCAGAATATGCCTGCAGGTAAGTGCTCTTCTCTCATGTGATGGTCGGGCTGTTTTCCCCTTAAAGTTTTCATACCTCAGCTTGATGCTTGAATCTTGGATGTATTGAAAGTTATTTGATCTTTTAAAAATGAAAGCATGATTTGATAAAGTTTAATGGACTTCTCGCGACGTCATCAACGGTGAACTGCCCACGTCGCTGCGATCCGAACACTTCACTGTACCATTTAATCGGTAAGAGCGACGGGCAGTGTGTACAAAGGGTAGGGATAGGGATAATTGGCTTGTGGCAGCCAAGTGTTCATAGTGACATTGCTTTTTGATCATTTGTTGTTGGCGCTTCCTACCATTGTGAAGTAGGATTCACAAAGTGTTGGATTCTTCACCCACCAATAAGGAACGTGAGTTGGGTTTAGACCGTCGTGAAACAAGGTAGTTTTACCCTACTGATGATAGTGTCACAATAGTAATTCAATTTAGTACGAGAGGAACCGTTGATTCGCACAATTGGTCATTGTGCTTAGTTGAAAAGCCAGTGGCGCGAAACTACCGTGCTCTGAATTATATGACTGAATGCTTTTAATTTAGAATCTAGGCTAGAAGTGACGCATAAGCTTGTTGCTCGATTGCTAACCTACAGTAGGGGACTTGTTCCCCTAAGGGCATGTGTCGTTTGTGAAGCCCTCGCGGTATATGAATCGTTTGGGCTGTCTTGAAGCACAATTCCTATTAAGTGATGAGTAGAATTTTTTGCAGACGACTTAAATATGTGATGGGTATTATAAGTGGCAGAGTGGCCACGATCCACTGAGATTCAGCCTTTGTCGCTTTAATTTATCCCTCCCCCCAACTCCTAACTCTACAACCAACCAACAAATTCCTCTTCTTCGAATCGAGCTTGCCATCCTCCGTGAGGCCCCGCCAATTTCTCCTAAGTCCTAAATACTCTAGTTCGCACCCACGGTTTGAGAGGGAGGAGTGCATGCATCATTGGAGGCCTTGTCATCTCCTAAGGCTTAGGCGGAAGGGGAGTGCTCTAACGCTTTAAGTTGGGCAAATGACTTCCCATGCCAACGTGTCATGACTTGAGTGCATACACACAAGGGTATGTGTGTACTGCTCTAGGCATGAGCATGTGACTTGGTTCGGTCAACATACCACGACTTGAGTGATGTATAAGCGGCATGAGCGGAAATCGAGCTAGAACTCGGATATTAGGTGAAGGATTTCTTCCAAGCCCAGGAGCAATAAGTCAGCACCTTAACCACTTAGAAATTCATCCCTCTCAGAAAAGTAGAGTGGATCCACTTGCACCATAAGGACTCCTTATTCGTGAAGAGGATCTAGATGTGTTTAAGCATCGCTGCCTTGTTGCACTCTCGCAATCTGCGAATCCCAAGACCCTCTTCATCCTTTGGGAGGCAAACATCCTCCTAGGAAACCTTCGCTTCTCCCTTACCAAGGTTGGGCCCCTTCCACAGGAACTGTCTAAGGATCTGCTCAATATGATTTAGAACTGCCATAGGGATAATAAACACACTAGCCCAATAAGCTTGAATCGCATGGAGTACTGACCTTATAAGTTGAACTCTCTCGGCAAAGGAAAGAAAACGCTGAGTCTAGGATTGCACCCTCGCTGTAATACGATCGATTAAGGACATACAGTCCGCCTTGCTAAGCCTCGAGGATATAATAGGTGCTCTAGATAACGCACCGGCAATTTCCCTTCCACAAATCCAATGATATCCTTGATTTGGCTCCTCAAGTCATCAGAGCCCCCTGCAAGAAATACCTCACTTTTGCTGCTGCTCGGCTTCAATCCACTCCAAGTTGAGAAGGTATCTAGCCCATTATTCAGAAGCAAGATGGAGGCCATATCCGTACGGCAAAAGAGAGACATCATTCGCAAAGAAAATGTGAGATAATCTAGTGGCCTTGCACTTCCAGGAGAATTTGAAACCTGGTTGCGCCGCACGAGAAGTGAGGATCCCTAAGAAGACTTCCATAATCAAGATGAAAAGATAAGGCGACATGGAGTCACCCTGTCAAAGGCCATGGCTACTAGGGAAGAATCCATGGAGCTTCTCATTCAAGGAGATAGAAAATATATGTGTGCGCACACATATCATGATAAGATAAATGAGATGGTATGGGAAGAGAAAAGCACGAAGAACTAGTTCAAGGAAGTCCCAGTCTATCGTATCGTACGTTTTCTGAAAATCCACATTCATAGCACATTTGGGGATGTATGGCTGAAGATGGAACCCGACAAACAACTCCTAAGCCAGGATAATATTATCCCTAATCCCCTGACCCTTGACGAACACATTCTGGTAAGGGTTGATAGTGTCTCGAAGCACTACGGTGATACGATTGGCTAAGACCTTGGTAATACATTTGTAGATCGTGTTGCAGCAAGCAATGTGTCTATAATCATTAATAGAGGTAGCATTAGGCACCTTGGGGATCAACACCAGGATGGAGTTAATCTCCCTAAGAAGCCTCCCCGTAACAAAGAAATCCTTTACCGCTTCAACAACTAGAGGTCTAATTAGATCCCAGTTACTCTTGAAGAATTCGACACCAAACCCATCCGGCCCCGAGGCCTTCCCATGGGCTAGAGAGAACATGGTATCCTTGATTTTCATCTATGAAAAGGGACGGGTGAGAGGAACCGACTTACTCCTCTGAGAGCGGACACCGGATAGCTTGTTGAAAGTCTTCCAAAGTCGGCCTAAGAGGAAGAGAACGCGCTGCAAACAACTCTTTAAAGTGAGTGACGAACGTATCCTGAACGAGGTTCGGCTCGGTGACAAGATTACCATTTCTATCAAGGACCAATATAATCCTATTCCTCAGTTGCCTTATAGTCACTGAATGATGAAAGTACTTAGGCTGCGTTTGGTTCAGCATTTCCAAGGGGCTTTCAAGCCTGAAAGCCCCTTGGGGAAATGCTGGACTGTTTGGTTCAACTTTGAAATCGGCTTTCAGCTTTTAACTTGCCTTCAAAATGCTGAAAGCCCAAAGCTAGTAGGGACTAGCTTTGGGCTTTCAGCATTCCGCCGAATGCTGAAATTATTTACAAAGCACAATTGCATTTCCCCAAGTAGCTTTGGGCTTTCAGCATTTGCATTGGACTCAAAGCCCATTGCAAATGCTGAACCAAACGCACCCTTAGTGTTCTTATCACCATTCTCGAGCCAATGGATTCTAGACTTCTGTCTAAAGAATGTCTCTTCCTGACTCCTCAACTCTACAAAGGTCCTGCGATGACTCTTCTCTAGCTCCGCCACGAGGACGTTGGTCGGATCCTGCTGAAGGTCCAGTTGCGCTAACCTAAGAGCATTTCTGGATTGCGCAACCCTCTCGGACAGGTTAGAGAAAGAATTTCTATTAAGCTGCTTGAGATGTCTCTTAAGAGCTTTTAACTTGGTAACCAGTCGGTTAATGGGTACTCCACCCTCGGGGCCTCCACACCTGAGTAATAATGTCATGAAAGGATGGGTGCTTCATCTAGAACTCAAAAGAATTTGAATGGCTTCTGTCGTAAAACCAGTTGTATCACCTTGACCACCATAGGAGAGTGGTTTGAAATACCGGAAGTCAGAAAAGTTGCTTCTGAATAAGAGAAATGCAGGCTCCATAGAGCGTTTACTAGCACCCGATCAATCTTCCTCGCTTTCCGATTAGCCCCCGAAGATGTCGACCACGTAAACCGAAGCCCCACATATCTCAAATCCTCAAGTTCCGCCTGACGCAGACACCGATTAAACTCATCAAAAGAGGGCGACTAGGCGTTAGTACCACCAAACCTATCGGAAGGGTTTCTTAAGGCGTTGAAATCACCAGCCACCATCCAAGGAAGGTCGTAGATGCAAGAACTCATCCTGATGAAGTCTGCCCACAAAGGCCTCCGAGAAACAAAAGAGTCCTGGGCATAGACAACTGAAGCACAACAACAAAGACCCTACGAAATGTGCCCGACTCTTTCATGAATGGCCTGATCATTTGAGGAAATCACCTTAAACTTTACTAGCGAAGGGTCCCAACCAACCCAAACCCTGCCTCCGGGAGAAGAATCATAATTGGCAATCCAAGACCATCTTGATAACAGACCCGACGGCAAGGAACCAAAGAGATACTCCGGGACTTTAGTTTCCAATAATTCGACCAAACAAAGGCCGTTAGAAAGAGCCAACTTACGAACTTCGGCTCTCCTCAAAAGATCTATGAGACCTCTAATGTTCCAGAATCTGAAATACATATATAAAACAATGTACAAACTACTCTACTCAAAGAAAGACGAAGGGAGGCAAGGCCTACCTCTGTTTCTGAGGCTTGCGGCGAGGAACACTTGATGCTCTAATGATCCCCATCGGCTCTGAAGCAGGGGTAAGGGTAAGCAACCTATGCTGGATGGTCTCTACTCTTGTTGCGGCATGGGGCGGTGGATGAAACGACGAACCAGGGGAGGTGATGTCGTCTTCATTAGAAAAGCCAAAGGAGGCCGCAACTTCCGATTCCAGTCCATGATCCATGCTTGAGGAGGGGATTGGATTCGGCCGAGATTCAGCCGTGAGAGAGAGGACAACCTTGGGAGGGGCATTAGATCCCCTAATCACCTTCCGAGTAGGAGCGGTAGGAGGAGGAATTGCAACAGGAGGCTTGTCCCGAAGGGGCTGCTCTACCACTGCCGTAGAGGAGAGGCGGGAGGATTCACCCACCTTAGAGGCCTGATTCTTTTTCTTCTTACCCTTCACCTTCTTCCAAAGCTGCTCTTAAGTGGACTGAGGAGCTGCTATCACTTGAGGTGGATCGTTGGCCTCCACTGGAGCAGATAACGCTGGAGCCGATGGGGGTTGAAGTCGAATAGGACCTATCGAGGTTTGAGGAGGATCGGGATTAGTCTTGGTCCTAACCGCAACCGGACCCAAACCATCATCTACTAGAGAAGGAGCGGCAGTCTTCTACGAATTCGGGGCAAGAACAACCAGCGGCAAAGGAGCAACCAGAGGAGCTGGGATGAGCGAAGGTTGCCTGGTTGAACCATCAGCGGCCTGTCTTGAATTCGAATTGCGCCTACTGGCACCTTACACACGGGGCGCAACACTGCAATTATGACCAAACACGTTGCAGTCCGAGCACTCGGTCGGAAGCCGTTCATATTCAATGGTAATGGTTCGAAGAACTCCCTTCAATATCACTTTGGTGGTCTTGACTTTTGATTGATTTGTTTTAATCTCAACGCAAATCCTAGCGAAAGAGATCATCTTTATTTGGTCAGTTCATTGATCCACAAAGAGTGGTTTGCCCACCACATTTGCTATCGCACCCATTGACAGCACTGTCCACAATTCGAACGTCAAATTTCTCAACCGGATCCAAACCGGTATGAAAGATTGGTTTTCCCTTTTGAGGTCCATGAGAGGCTTCTATTGTCGAAGAATACGAGGCACTCTAGCGACCGTAGTCGGTCCATCTTCTAGGATTCTCCTCCGAAACCCGGGATCCGGAATATGGAGGAAGACAAAACCTGGATCGTTGGCGAGGATTTCAATGAGTTTGGAGCCCCAAGTCTTCCTCAACGATTGTTCCATCAAGCCGAATGGGAGCTTCCTTCTTCCAACCAGATATCCCACCAAACACTGGTGCCATTTCGGGTCCACAACATCAAGGATCTCATCCGGAAGATTAACCGCCGCTTCTCCATTGACAAATGTTGGAGAAACATAGGATAACCCGGATCCTTTCATCGCCAAACGAGCCACATTTGCCCAAGAACGCGTCGGGGCATCAGGGTGACCAGCCGGAGGCTGAGTAGGACGCTTCGAGGCCGACCTGTTATGGCTTCTTCCTCTGGATTGGTGCGGCCTTGTTGACGGCACCTGGGGGCCTTTCATCTTGTTCTTCAGATTAGCTGGTCCAGATGAGGAAGCCCCCGCCAAACCAGGTAAATTCGAATGAACAGCAACTCCAAGGGAAGGGGACATAGGCCCCATTGGAGAATCAGTCAACGGAAGGGCTGAGGGAGCGAAACTAGCCGTAGTAGCTTTTGCAGACATTATCATAAACACCTGGCGTGCACCCCGGACACAACCAAGAAATACAACATCGAGCGGATGAAACCGAATCTCCCTATCTTCCAATACACTTCCCTGAACTATAGGGGGGTTATTCAGTAACTAGCCACAGCCGAAACCAAGCCAATCGAGACCCCGCAGAGAAAACGCAGAGCAGAACCGGAGAGTGTAACCGGACGAACACAGAGAAGCTTGATTGAGGAGAAGGATCCGTTAACCTGGAAGAAACGCCAAGAGGTGAGATTGAATGAGGACTATACGACCTGACCCACAGAAGAAGTCAAGCTCCTCAGCTGAGCTTCCTCCGAGCGCAAAACCAGAACCAGCAGAAATGCTCGCACGCCAAGCTCCACGGAGATCTCCAGACTCAACCCAAACCAATGGGATTCCTTCGGGTGGGAGAAAGGTGACGGTGATGGGAGACTCCTAAAAAAATTAGCCCAAACCATCCATAGCAACTCCCTAGTTGAAGAAAAAGCCAGTCGGAAATAGCAACCCAGAATTCGGAAAACAAACCAATCTAGGGCTGTCGATTTTTCCGGATGTAGACCATCCCTTGCGAATTCATTCATTGAAAACGAAGAGAGGAATGAGATGAAGCTTCCCTCTGAAAATCATCGCATTCCGATGGCCACAGTCACGGGAATCAGTAACACACCAGAACGATGAATAGTGACACGGGAATCCGACTGGAGAGAAACCAATGAACAGTACCCGCGAATTCCGAAAATGGCAAAGCTATAATCCGCAGTTGTTTTGTTTTGTATTTTTTTTTGGTAAGAAGTAAGAAATATTATAACTTTTGAACCAAGAGCTACACAAATGTACAACAGGAGAATTGACTCCAAACAAACTTACACTCAAGGAGACACAGGCGTTAGGTTGAGTGGAAGGGAGATGGAGAGAGCAGTACAGCAAAAACAAGAAGCCCAAAAAAGCAAAAGGCCAAACATACCAGCCACGAAAAGAAGAGGAGGGACACCACCCAAAGACCTACAACCCAAACACTGAAAAACTAGCTATAATCCGCAGTTGTTTTTTTTTTTTTTTTTTTTTTGGTAAAGGGTAATTATGTATTGAGCTTAACCAACAATTTACAAGATCAGACACCATAAAACTTGCACTCAAGAAGACACACCCGTCTCATCGAGCGAAAGGGCGCCAGACACAAAAACACCAAAACGTGGTGAAGGCAAGCAAGGGCGAAACAAGAGCCCAAGAGTGACGGCCACGCAGGGCCGAGAAAACAAGGAAAAACAAGCAAGCAAACGAAAAGGCGGCCACGCAGGGCCAGGTAGACTAACCTACCTAAACCAACCAAGACCAACAGAGGAGGAAAACACCCCAGGGCGAGACACCGACGAGCCAAAGCAAGCCCCGCGAATGTGAAGCGCGAGCCGAGCCAAGAGACGGTGAAGGCAAGTGTAAGCATCCGCAAGATATATGAAGGAGACCTAGGTGGTCGACATAGGAGAACTGAAGATAGAAGGGTCGAGGCCCCAGTTCCGTTGTAATCTCCTATTTCTCGGGCAATCTTCCACGCTCCTAAAGGTTAAGGCTTTATCCTTAACTACTTTAATAAGATGCTTCTTGACAGCCGCAACTACAACCGGATGCTCTCTAAAGAGAATGTCATTCCTATACTTCCATATGAGATGGCATAGAGCACCAAACGAGAATCGACCAATGGAGTGATAAAAATCCTTACCTGAGAGGAATTTCATCGCCCACTGAAGGTTATCCGACCAGGACCCGTTCCTCCACGGGAGATTACACTTGGCCGCCCAAAAATAAGCCATGCTAGCCGTGATGCAACAACCAAAGAAGAGGTGGTCAATGGAGTCCAGCGTAAGCTTGCAAAAGGCACAAACTTCTCTCCCAATTCTCCCATAAGACATAAGAAACTCTTGGGTAGGAAGACGATTCTTTATAATCAGCCATAGGTTGAACTGGTATCTCGGGGTAATGGCCTTGTTCCAAATAAATGATGACCATCCAACCTTGTCTTTCCTTCTTCTAAGGATGTGCAATGTTGAGGCGACCGAGAAGACTCCGGAAGGATTTTCAATCCATATAAATCTATCCGGACCCCCTGAGAGAAGCGGAAGGGGGTGGTTCCAAGAGTCAATCAATGACATGAAAGCCTGTCCCGCCGAAGAGAAAAGGTCTGCTACGATTGCATCCCTAGGAAGCCCCGAATCAGAGATAGATTGCTTCGAACAAACAAGATCCAGAGGACCACCTCGATGCCAATGGTCGAACCAAAGGGAAGTCGACTGGCCATCTCCAATTCTCCAGCGGAAATTGAGTCGGAGTGCGGATCTCGGGTGGAGGATCCTCTTCCAAGCCCACGAGCAATAGGTCGGCGCCTTAGCCACCCAGAAGTTCGTTCTTTTTAGAAAAGTAGAGTGTATCCATTTGCACCATAGTGACTCCTTATCCGTGAAGAGGATCCAGATGTGCTTAAGCATCGCCGCCTTATTGCATTCTCGCAGTCTATGAATCCCAAGTCCTCCTTCCTTTGGGAGACAAACATCCTCCCGGGAAACCTTAGCTCCTCCCCTACCAAGGGTGGGCCCTTTCCATAGGAACTGTCTAAGGATCAGCTCGATGCGATCTAGGACTGACACAGGAATAATGAATACACTGGCCAAGTAGGCTTGGATAGCATGGAGCACCGACCTTATAAGCTGGACTCTCCCTGCAAAGGAGAGGAATCGATGAGTCCAGGACTGCACCCTAGCCGTTATGCGATCGACTAAGGATACACAGTCTGCCTTGCCGAGCCTCGAGGATATGATTGGCGCTCCTAGGTAACGCACCGGCAGAATCCCTTCCACAAATCCAAGGGTGTCCTTGATCTGACTCCTCAACTCATCCGAGCCCCCTGCAAGGAACACCTCGCTTTTGTTGTCGTTCGGCTTAAGTCCATTCCAGGCCGAGAAGGTATCGAGCCCATCCTTTAGAAGCAGGATGGAGGCCATATCCGCACGGCAAAAGAGGAAGACATCATCCGCAAAGAAAAGATGAGATAACCGAGTAGTCTTACACCTCCAAGAGAACTTGAAATCCGGTTGTTCCGCGTGAGAAGTAAGGATCCCTGAGAATACTTCCATAACCAAGGTGAAAAGATAAGGGGACATGGGGTCACCCCAGTCGAAGGCCGCGGCTACTAGGGAAGAAACCATGGAGATCCCCATTCAAGGAAATAGAGAACATAGGAGTGCGTACGCATACCATGATAAGACGAATGAGATGGTCTGGGAAGCGAAAAGCTTGAAGAACCAACTCAAGGAAATCCCGATCTACCGTATCATACGCTTTCGAAAATCCACCTTCACAAAGACATTTGGGGAGGTATGGCTGAAGGTGGAAATCGGCAAACAACTCTGAGCAAGGAGAATATTATCCCTAATCCGCCGACCCTTGACGAACGCATTACGAGTAGGGCTTATGGTGTCTGAAGCACGGCGGCAACCCGTTGGCTAACACCTTGGTAATACATTTGTAGATCGTATTGCAGCAAGCAATGGGCCTATAATCATTTACCGAGGTAGCATTAGGAACCTTAGGGATCAACACCAAGATGGTGGAATTAATCTCCCTCAGAAGTCTCCCTGTAACAAAGAAATCCTTTACAGCTTCCACTGTCAAAGGCCCAACAAGATCCCAATTACTCTTAAAGAATTCAACACCAAACCCATCCGGCCCCGGGGCCTTCCCACGGGCAAGAGAGAACATAGTATCCTTAATTTCCGTATCCGAAAAAGGACGGGCAAGCAATGCAATCTGAACCTCTGAGAGCGGACACCGGATGGCTTGCTGCAAGTCTTCCAAGGCCGGCCTAAGAGGGAGAGAGCAAGAGGCAAATAACTCCTTGAAGTGAGTAACGAAAATGTCCTGAACAAGGCTCGGCTCGGAGACAAGGATGCCATTCCTATCAAGTACCGATATGATTCTGTTCCTCAGCTGCCTTGTAGTCACTGAGTGATGAAAGTACTTAGTGTTCTTATCCCCATTTTCAAGCCAACGGATTCTGGACTTCTGTTTGTAGAAGGCCTCCTCCTGGCTCCTTAGCTCAACGAAAGTCCTACGATGACTTTTCTCTAGCTCCGCTAAGAGGACATTGGTCGGGTCATGCTGAAGGTCCACCTGCGCTAACCTAAGAGCGCTTCTGGATTGAGTAACCCTCTCCGACAGATTAGAGAAGGAATCTCTATTCAGCTGCTTGAGACGTCTCTTGAGCTCTTTCAACTTGGTAATCAACCTGAAGATGGGAACTCCACTAGCCGGGGCCTCCCACACCTGAGTAACTATATCCTGAAAGGACGGGTGTTCCATCCAGAAGTCAAAGAATTTGAAGGGCTTTCTTCGACGAACTGGTTGGATCACCTTGACCACCATAGGAGAGTGGTCTGAGATACCGGAGGGTAGAAAAGCTTCGAATAAGAGAAATGCAGGCTCCAAAGAGCGTTGACTAGCACCCTATCAATCTTCCTCGCTTTCCGGTTAGCCCCCGAAGACGTCGACCAGGTAAACCGCATACCCACATATCTCAAGTCTTCAAGCTCCGCCTGACGCAGACACTGATTAAACTCATCAAAAGAGGGCGGCCATGCGTTGGTACCCCCGAACCTATCAGACGGGTCTCTTAAGGCATTAAAGTCACCCGCCACCATCCAAGGTAGGTCGTAGATGCAAGAACTCATCCTGATCAAGTCCACCCACAAAGGTCTCCTCGAAACAAAAGAGTTCTGGGCATATACAACCGAGATGCAGTAACAAGAGCCCGTCGAAATCAGCCTGACTCTTCCATGAACAACCCGATCATTGGAGGATATCACCTCAAAACTAACCAAAGACGGGTTCCGCCAACCCAAATCCTCCCCCGGAGAAGAGTCATAGTTGGCAACCCACGTCCACCCAGATAATATAACCGACGACAAGGAGCTAAAGAGATATTTTGGGACCTTAGTCTCCAATAAACCGACCAAACAAAGGCCGCTAGATAGAGCCAACTTGCGAACCTCGGCTCTTCTCAAAGGATCCAACAGTCCTCTAATATTCCAATAACCGAAATACATATATAACTATGTACAAATACAACAAACAACAAAAGGCAAGGGCAGCAAGGCCTACCTCTGTTTATGAGGCCTGCGACGAGAAGCACCCGACGCCCCACTAATCACCACCAGCTCAGGCTTGCGGCTAGAAGCTCCGGGCGCCCCACTAATCCCCACCTGATCCGGGTCAGGGGCTAGAGAAAGCAGCCTGTCCTGGATGGTCTCTACCCTTGTCGTGGCAGAGGGTGGAGGAAGAAACGGCGAACCAGGGGAGGAGATATCATCCTCATCCGAGGAGCCAAAGGAGGCAACCACATCCGAAGTCCCACCACGATCCAAGGATGGGATAGGGTGTGGCCGGGACACGGCCGTGAGAGAAATAACAACCTTCGGAGGAGCACTGGAGCCCCTAATCCCCTTACGAGTAGAGGCGGGCGGAGGAGGGGCCGCAATAGGATGCATGTTCGAACTCTGATCAGCCTCGGCCACAGCAGAGGAGAGGGAGGATTCGCCCACATCGGTTCCCTTATTCTTCTTTTTCTTATTCTTCACCTTGCTCCAGGGCTGTTCCTTAGTGGGCTGCGGATCTGGTAGCACCTGAGGAGGACCGCTGTCCTCCACTAGAACGTATTTCGTTGACCTCGTAGAGGGTTGAGTCCGAACCGGATTTGACACGGGCCGGGGATAGGAACATCTACCCGGTCCAGGCGGAGGAGAGATGTTTCGACCTACGCTCCGGTGAGGAGTTGGTAGCACCTGAAGAGGACCGCTGTCCTCCACTGGAACGGACATCATTGACCTCGTAGACGGCTGAACCCGACCCGGCTTTGACACAGGCTGCGCGGGGATAGGAACATCTGCTGCATTCCGAGGTGGAGGAGGAGAAGTTTCTGTCCTGCGCTCCAGCTGAATTTCTTCATACGGAGGAAGAGCGGCAATCCTCAACGAATCCGGAGCCACCGCGCCCGGCGGGGAAGGAACCACCGGTGGAGCACGTGCGCTGGAAGGCTGTCTAGACGAGCTACTAACAGCCTGCCTTGGATTCGGTATGCGCCCCTTGGCGTTTTGCACCCGAGGGGGGGCACGACAATTATGGCCAAACGCATTGCAATCTGGACACTCAGATGGGAGCCATTCATATTCAATGATAACGGACCGAGAGACTCCCTTCATGGTGACCTTGGCCGTCTTGACTCTCGGTTGATTAGCCGTAATCTCCACACATATTCTCGCGAAAGAGACCATCTTCATTTGATCAGTCCATTGATCAACATATAGCGGCTTACCCGCCGCACTTGCTATTGCACTCATAGATGGCACCGTCCAACACTCAAATGGCAAGTTCCGCAACCGAATCCAAACCGGGATGGCGGATTGGTCTTCTCTCTTAAGGTCCATGAGAGGCTTCCATTGCCGAAGTATGAGCGGCACACGAGCAATTGTCATCCGTCCATCTTCAAGGATTCTCCTCCTAAAGCCGGGTCCGAATTTGGAGGAAGAGAAATCCTTGATCGTCGGCAAATATTTCTCCGATTTTGGAGCCCCACGCCTTCCTCAAAGATTGCTCTATCAGGCCGAACGGGAGCTTCCTTCTCCCCACCAGATGACCGACCAAGCAATCATGCCACTTCGGGTCCATGGCTTCGAGGGCTTCATCCGAGAGGTTCACAATAGCTTCTCCATCCACAAAGACGAAGCTCCCCTCCAAAATTCAATGATAACCTCTCGTTGATGGCCCACCTTTGTGGATGGAGAAGCTATTGTGAACCTCTCGGATGAAGCCCTCGAAGCCATGGACCCGAAGTGGCATGATTGCTTGGTCGGTCATCTGGGTGGGGAGAAGGAAGCTCCCGTTCGGCCTGATAGAGCAATCTTTGAGGAAGGCGTGGGGCTCCAAAATCGGAGAAATATTTGCCGACGATCAAGGATTTCTCTTCCTCCAAATTCCGGACCCCGGCTTTAGGAGGAGAATCCTTGAAGATGGACGGATGACAATTGCTCGTGTGCCGCTCATACTTCGGCAATGGAAGCCTCTCATGGACCTTAAGAGAGAAGACCAATCCGCCATCCCGGTTTGGATTCGGTTGCGGAACTTGCCATTTGAGTGTTGGACGGTGCCATCTATGAGTGCAATAGCAAGTGCGGCGGGTAAGCCGCTATATGTTGATCAATGGACTGATCAAATGAAGATGGTCTCTTTCGCGAGAATATGTGTGGAGATTACGGCTAATCAACCGAGAGTCAAGACGGCCAAGGTCACCATGAAGGAGTCTCTCGGTCCGTTATCATTGAATATGAATGGCTCCCATCTGAGTGTCCAGATTGCAATGCGTTTGGCCATAATTGTCGTGCCCCCCCTCGGGTGCAAAACGCCAAGGGGCGCATACCGAATCCAAGGCAGGCTGTTAGTAGCTCGTCTAGACAGCCTTCCAAATAAGCACGTGCTCCACCGGTGGTTCCTTCCCGCCGGGCGCGGTGGCTCCTGGATTCGTTGAGGATTGCCGCTCTTCCTCCGTATGAAGAAATTCAGCTGAGCGCAGACGTAAACTTCTCCTCCTCCACCTCGGAATGCAGCGGATGTTCCTATCCCCGCGCAGCCCGTGTCAAAGCCGGGTCGGGTTCAGCCGTCTACGAGGTCAATGATGTCCGTTCCAGTGGAGGACAGCGGTCCTCTTCAGGTGCTACCAACTCCTCAGCTGGAGCGTAGGTCAGAAACATCTCCTCCTCCGCCTCGGACTGCAGTAGATGTTCCTATCCCCGCTCAGCCTGTGTCAAATCCAGTTCGGACTCAGCCCTCTACGAGGTCAACGAAATACGTTCTAGTGGAGGACAGCGGTCCTCCTCAGGTGCTACCAGATCCGCAGCCCACTAAGGAACAGCCCTGGAGCAAGGTGAAGAATAAGAAAAAGAAGAATAAGGGAACCGATGTGGGCGAATCCTCCATCTCCTCTGCTGTGGCCGAGGCTGATCAGAGTTCGGACATGCATCCTATTGCGGCCCCTCCTCCGCCCGCCTCTACTCGTAAGGGGATTAGGGGCTCCAGTGCTCCTCCGAAGGTTGTTATTTCTCTCACGGCCGTGTCCCGGCCACACCCTATCCCATCCTTGGATCGTGGTGGGACTTCGGATGTGGTTGCCTCCTTTGGCTCCTCGGATGAGGATGATATCTCCTCCCCTGATTCGCCGTTTCTTCCTCCACCCTCTGCCACGACAAGGGTAGAGACCATCCAGGACAGGCTGCTTTCTCTAGCCCCTGACCCGGATCAGGTGGGGATTAGTTGGGCGCCCGGAGCTTCTAGCCGCAAGCCTGAGCTGGTGGGGATTAGTGGGGCGTCGGGTGCTTCTCGTCGCAGGCCTCATAAACAGAGGTAGGCCTTGCTGCCTTTGCCTTTTGTTGTTTGTTGTATTTGTACATAGTTATATATGTATTTCGGTTATTGGAATATTAGAGGACTGTTGGATCCTTTGAGAAGAGCCGAGGTTCGCAAGTTGGCTCTGTCTAGCGGCCTTTGTTTGGTCGGTTTATTGGAGACTAAGGTCCCAAAATATCTCTTTAGCTCCTTGTCGTCGGTTATATTATCTGGGTGGACGTGGGTTGCCAACTATGACTCTTCTCCAGGGGGGAGGATTTGGGTTGGCTGGAACCCGTCTTTGGTTAGTTTTGAGGTGATATCCTCCAATGATCAGGTTGTTCATGGAAGAGTCAGGCTGATTTCGACGGGCTCTTGTTACTGCATCTCGGTTGTATATGCCCAGAACTCTTTTGTTTCGAGGAGACCTTTGTGGGTGGACTTGATCAGGATGAGTTCTTGCATCTACGACCTACCTTGGATGGTGGCGGGTGACTTTAATGCCTTAAGAGACCCGTCTGGTAGGTTCGGGGGTACCTACGCATGGCCGCCCTCTTTTGATGAGTTTAATCAGTGTCTGCGTCAGGCGGAGCTTGAAGACTTGAGATATGTGGGTATGCGGTTTACCTGGTCGACGTCTTCGGGGGCTAACCGGAAAGCGAGGAAGATTGATAGGGTGCTAGTCAACGCTCTTTGGAGCTTGCATTTCTCTTATTCAGAAGCTTCTTTTCTACCCTCCGGTATCTCAGACCACTCACCTATGGTGGTCAAGGTGATCCAACCAGTTCGTCGAAGAAAGCCCTTCAAATTCTTTGACTTCTGGATGGAACACCCGTCCTTTCAGGATATAGTTACTCAGGTGTGGGAGGCCCCGGCTAGTGGAGTTCCCATCTTCAAAGTTGATTACCAAGTTGAAAGAGCTCAAGAGACGCCTCAAGCGGCTGAATAGAGATTCCTTCTCTAACTGGCGGAGAGGGTTACTCAATCCGTAAGCGCTCTTAGGTTAGCGCAGTGGGACCTTCGCATGACCCGACCAATGTCCTCTTAGCGGAGCTAGAGAAAAGTCATCGTAGGACTTTCGTTGAGCTAAGGAGCCAGGAGGAGGCCTTCTACAAACAGAAGTCCAGAATCCGTTGGCTTGAAAATGGGGATAAGAACACTAAGTACTTTCATCACTCAGTGACTACAAGGCAAAATGAGGAACGTAATCATATCGGTACTTGATAGGAATGGCATCCTTGTCTCCGAGCCGAGCCTTGTTCGGGACATTTTCGTTACTCACTTCAAGGAGTTATTTGCCTCTTGCTCTCTCCCTCTTAGGCCGGCCTTGGAAGACTTGCAAAGAAGCCATCCGGTGTCCGCTCTCGAGGTTCGGGATTGCATTGCTTGCCCGTCCTTTTTGGGATACGGAAATTAAGGATACTATGTTCTCTCTTGCCCGTGGGAAGGCCCCGGGGCCGGATGGGTTTGGTGTTGAATTCTTTAAGAGTAATTGGGATCTTGTTGGGCCTTTGACAGTGGAAGCTGTAAAGGACTTCTTTGTTACGGGGAGATTTCTGAGGGAGATTAATTCCACCATCTTGGTGTTGATCCCTAAGGTTCCTAATGCTACCTCGGTAAATGATTATAGGCCCATTGCTTGCTGCAATACGATCTACAAATGTATTACCAAGGTGTTAGCCAACAGGGTTGCCGCCGTGCTTCAGACACCATAAGCCCTACTCAGAATGCGTTCGTCAAGGGTCGGCGGATTAGGGATAATATTCTCCTTGCTCAGGAGTTGTTTGCCGATTTCCACCTTCAGCCATACCTCCCCAAATGTGCTGTGAAGGTGGATTTTCAGAAAGCGTATGATACGGTAGACTGGGATTTCCTTGAGTTGGTTCTTCAAGCTTTTCGCTTCCCAGACCATCTCATTCGTCTTATCATGGTATGCGTACGCACTCCTATGTTCTCTATTTCCTTGAATGGGGATCTCCATGGTTTCTTCCCTAGTAGCCGCGGCCTTCGACAGGGTGACCCCATGTCCCCTTATCTTTTCACCTTGGTTATGGAAGTATTCTCAGGGATCCTTACTTCTCGCGCGGAACAACCGGATTTCAAGTTCTCTTGGAGGTGTAAGACTACTCGGTTATCTCATCTTTTCTTTGCGGATGATGTCTTTCTCTTTTGCCGTGCGGATATGGCCTCCATCCTGCTTCTAAAGGATGGGCTCGATACCTTCTCGGCCTGGAGTGGACTTAAGCCGATCGACAACAAAAGCGAGGTGTTCCTTGCAGGGGGCTCGGATGAGTTGAGGAGTCAGATCAAGGACACCCTTGGATTTGTGGAAGGGATTCTGCCGGTGCGTTACCTAGGAGCGCCAATCATATCCTCGAGGCTCGGCAAGGCAGACTATGTATCCTTAGTCGATCGCATAACGGCTAGGGTGCAGTCCTGGACTCATCGATTCCTCTCCTTTGCAGGGAGAGTCCAGCTTATAAGGTCGGTGCTCCATGCTATCCAAGCCTACTGTGCAAGTGTATTCATTATTCCTGTGTCAGTCCTAGATCCCATTGAGCTGATCCTTAGGCAGTTCCTATGGAAAGGGCCCACCCTTGGCAGGGGAGGTGCTAAGGTTTCCTGGGAGGAGGTTTGTCTCCCAAGGGAAGAAGGAGGTCTTGGGATTCGTAGTTTGCGAGAATGCAATAAGGCGGCGATGCTTAAGCACATCTGGATCCTCTTCACGGATAAGGAGTCACTATGGTGCAAATGGATACACACTACTTTTCTGAAAAGAACGAACTTCTGGGTGGCGAAGGCGCCGACCTATTGCTCGTGGGCCTGGAAGAGGATCCTCCACCTGAGATCCGTATTCCGTCTCAATTTCCGCTGGAGAATTGGAGATGGCCGGTCGACTTCCCTTTGGTTCGACCATTGGCATTGAGGTGGTCCTCTAGATCTTGTTTGTTCGGAGCAATCTATCTCGATTCGGGGCTTCCTAGGGATGCAATCGTAGCGACCTTTTCTCTTCGGCGGGACAGGCTCTCATGATTGATGGACTCTTGGAACCACCCCCTTCCGCTTCTCTCGGGGGTCCTGGATAGATTTATTTGGATTGAAAATCCTTCCGAGTCTTCTCGGTCGCCTCAACATGGCACATCCTCAGAAGAAGGAAAGACAGGGTTGGATGGTCATCATTTATTTGGAACAAGGCCATTACCCCGAGATACCAATTCAACCTATGGCTGATTATAAAGAATCGTCTTCCTACCCAAGAGTTTCTTATGTCTTATGGGAGAATTGGGAGAGAAGTTTGTGCTTTTTGTAAGCTTACGCCGGACTCCATTGACCACCTCTTCTTTGGTTGTTGCATCACGGCTAGCATGGCTTATTTTTGGGCGGCCAAGTGTAATCTCCCGTGGAGAAACGGGTCCTGGTCGAATAACCTTCAGTGAGCGATAAAATTCCTCTCAGGTAAGGTTTTTTATCACTCCATTGGTCGGTTCTCGTTTGCTGCTCTATGTCATCTCATATGGAAGTATAGGAATGACATTATTTTTAGAGAGCATCCGGTTGTAGTTGCGGCTGTAAAGAAGCATCTTATTAAAGTTGTTAAGGATAAAGCCTTAACCTTTAAGAGCGTGGAAGATTGCCCGAGAAATAGGAGATTACAACGGAACTGGGGCCTCGACCATTCTATCTTCAGTCCTCCTGTGCCGACCGCCTAGGTCTCTTTCATATTTTTGCTGGTGCTTGCATTTGCCTTCACCGTCTCTAGGCTCGGCTCGCGCTTCACATCCGCAGGGCTTGCTTTGGTTCGTAGGTGTCTCGCCCTGGGGTGTTTCCTTCCTCTGTTGGTCTTGTTTGGTTTAGGTAGGTTAGTCTACCTGGCCCTGCGTGGCCGCGTTTTTGTTTGCGTGCTTGTTTTTCCTTGTTTTCTCGGCCCTGCGTGGCCGTCGCTCTTGGGCTCGTGTTTCGCCCTTGCTTGCCTTCATCGCGTTTCGGTGTTTTTGTGTCTGGCGCCCTTTCGCCCGATGAGACGGGTGTGTCTCCTTGAGTGCAAGTTTTGTGGTGCCTGATCTTGTAAATTGTTGGTTAAAGCTCAATACATAATTACCCTTTACCAAAAAAAAAAAACAACAACGAAAGCATAGCTTTGCAATTTTCGGAATTCGCGGGTACTGTTCATCGGGTGCTCTCCAGCCGGATTCCCGTGTCACTGTTCATCATTTTGGTGTATTGTTGATTCTCGTGGTTGTGGCCATCGGAATGCGCTAATTTTCGAAGGGAAGCTTCGTCTCATTCCTCTCTTCGTTTCCACCAAAGGAATTTGCAAGGGATGGTTTACATCCAGAGAAATCGACAGCCCTAGGTTGGTCTGTTTTTCGGATTCTAGGTTGCTGTTTTCCGACTGGTTTTTTCTTCAGCTAGGGAGTTGCTATGGATGGTTTGGGCTGATTTTTTGAGGAGAGTCTCCCATCACCATCACCTTCCTCCCATCTGAAGGAATCCCGTTGGTTTGGGCTGAGTCTTGAGATCTCCGTGGAGATCGGCGTGCGAGCGTTTTTGCCAGTTCTGGTTTCGCGCTTAGAGGAAGCTTAGCTGAGGAGTTCGTATTCTTCTGTGGGTTAGGTCGTATAGTTCTCATTCAATCTCCCTTCTTGGCGTTTCTTCCAGGTTAGCGGATCCTTCTCCTCAATCAAGCTCCTTTGTGTTTGTTCGGTTGCACTCTCTCTTCTACTCTGCGTTTTCTCTGCGGGGTTTTGGTTGGCTTGGTTTTGGCTATGGCTAGTTGCTGAGTAAACCCTATAGTTCGGGGAAGTGTATTGGAAGATAGGGAGATTCGGTTTCATCCGCTCGTTGTTGTCCTTCTTGGTTGTGTCTGGGGTGCACGCCAGGTGTTTGTGATAATGTCTGCATAAGTTGTGGTTGGTTTCGGCCCCTTAGCCCTTCCGTTGGATGATTCTCCAATGGGGCCTACGTCCCCTTCCTTTGGAGATGCTGTTCATTCGAATTTACCTGGTTTGGCGGGGGCTTCCTCATCTAGACTAGCTGATCCGAAGAACAAGATGAAAGGCCTCTAGGTGCCGTCGTCTAGGCTGCGTTGATCTAGAGGAAGAAGTCGCAACAGGTCGGCCTCGAAGCGTCCTGCTCAACCTCCAACTGGTCACCTTGATGCCCCGACGCGTTCTTGGGCAAATGTGGCTTGTTTGGCGGTGAAAGGATCGGAGTTATCCTATGTTCCTCCAACCTTTGTCGATGGAGAAGCGGTAGTTAATCTTCCGGATGAGGCCCTTGATGTTGTGGACCCGAAATGGCACTAGTGTTTGGTGAGATATCTAGTTGGGAGAAGGAAGCTCCCATTCGGCTTGATGGAGCAGTCGTTGAGGAAGATTTGGGGCTCCAAACTCGTTGAAATCCTCGCCAACGAACCAGGTTTTGTCTTCCTCCATATTCCGGATCCCGGGTTTCGGAGGAGAATCCTAGAAGATGGACCGACTATGGTCGCTAGAGTGCCTCGTATTCTTCGACAATAGAAGCCTCTCATGGACCTCAAAAGGGAAAACCAATCTTTCATACCGGTTTGGATCCGGTTGAGAAATTTGACGTTCGAATTGTGGACGGTGCTGTCAATGGGTGCGATAGCAAATGTGGTGGGCAAACCACTCTTTGTGGATCAACGAACTGACCAAATGAAGATGATCTCATTCGCTAGGATTTGCATTGAGATTAAAACAAATCAACCAAGAGTCAAGACTGCTAAAGTGAGATTGAAAGGAGTCCTTTGAACCATTACCATTGAATATGAATGGCTTCCGACCGAGTGTCCGGACTGCAACGTGTTTGGTCACAATTGCAGTGCTACTCCTCGTGTGCAAGGCGTCGTTGGGCGCAATTCGAATCCAAGACAGGCCGTTGGTGGTTCGACTAGGCAGCATTCGCTCATCCTAGCTCCTCTCGTTGCTCCTTTGCCGCCGGTTGTTGTTGCCCCGGATTCGCAAAAGACTGCCGCTCCTTCTCCAGTAGCGGATGGTTTGGGTCCGGTTGCGGTTAGGATCGAGACTGATCCCGATCCGTCTCAGACCTCGATAGGTCCTGTTCGGCTTCAACCCTTATCGGCTCCAGCGTTGTCCGCTCTAGTGGAGGCTAGCGATCCTCCTTAGGTGGTAGCAGCTCCTCAGTCCACTCAGGAGCAGCCTTGGAAGAAGGCGAAGGGTAAGAAGAAAAAGAATCAGGCCTCCAAGGTGGGTGAATCCTCCTGCCTCTCCTCTGCGGCAGTGGCAGAACAGCCCATTCGAGACAAGTCTCTTGTTACGATTCCTCGTCCTGCAGCTCATGCTCGGAAGGTGATCGGGGGATCTAGTGCCCCTCCCAAGGTCGTCCTCTCTCTCACGGCCGAATCCCGACCGAATCCAATCGCTTCCTCGAGCATGGATCATGGACTGGAATCGGAAGTTGTGGCCTCCTTTGGCTCTTCGGATGAAGACCACATCACTTCCCCTGGTTCGTCGTTTCACCCGCCGTCCTATGTCGCAACAAGAGTAGAGACCATCCTAGACAGGTTGCTCCAGAGCCGGTGGGGATTATTGGAGCGTCGGGTGTTCCTCGCCGCAAGCCTTAGAAACAGAGGTAGGCCTTGCCTCCCTTCGTCTTTCTTTGAGTAGAGTAGTTTGTACATAGTTTTATATATGTATTTCGGATTCTGGAACATTAGAGGTCTTATGGATCCTTTGAGGAGAGTCGAAGTTCGTAAGTTGGCTCTTTCTAACGGCCTTTGTTTGGTCGGGTTATTGGAAACTAAAGTCCCGGAGTATCTCTTTGGTTCCTTGTTGTCGGGTCTATTGTCAGGATGGTCTTGGATTTTGCCAATTATGATTCTTCTCCGAGAGGCAGGGTTTGGGTTGGTTGGGACCCTTCGCTGGTAAAGTTTGAGGTGATTTCCTCAAATGATCAGGCCATTCATGGAAGAGTCAGGCACATTTCGTCGGGTCTTTGTTGCTGTGCTTCAGTTGTCTATGCCCAGCACTCTTTTGTTTTTCGGAGGCCTTTGTGGGCGGACTTGATTAGGATGAGTTCTTGCATCTACGACCTTCCTTGGATGGTGGTTGGTGATTTCAACGCCTTAAGAGACCCTTCCGATAGATTTGGCGGTACTAACGCCTGACCGCTCTCTTTTGATGAGTTTAATCAGTGTTTGTGTCAGGCAGAACTTGAGGATTTGAGATATGTGGGGCTTCGGTTTATGTGGTCGACATTTTTGGGGGCTAATCGGAAAGCGAGGAAGATTGATTGGGTGCTAGTAAACGCTCTATGGAGCTTGTATTTCTCTTATTCAGAAGTGACTTTTCAGACTTTCGGTATTTCAGACCACTCTCCTACGGTGGTCAAGTTGATCCAACCGGTTCTACGACGGAAGCCATTCAAATTCTTTGATTTCTGGATGGAGCAACCATCCTTTCATGACATTGTTATTCAGGTGTGGGAGGCCTCGGGGGGTGGAGTACCCATTTACCGACTGGTTACCAAGTTGAAAGCTCTTAAGAGACATCTCAATCAGCTGAATAGAGATTCTTTCTCTAACTTGTCCGAGAGGGTTGCGCAATCCAGAAATGCTCTTAGGTTAGCGCAAGTAGACCTTCAGTAGGATCCGACCAACGTCCTCATGGCGGAGCTAGAGAAGATTCATCGCAGGACCTTTGTAGAGTTGAGGAGTCAGGAGGAGACATTCTTTAGATAGAAGTCCAGAATCCATTGGCTCGAGAATGGTGATAAGAATACTAAGTACTTTCATCATTCAGTGACTACAAGGCAACTGAGGAATAGGATTATCTCGATCATTGATAGAAATGGTAATCTTGTCACTGAGCCGAACCTCGTTCAAGATACGTTCGTCACTCACTTTAAAGAGTTGTTTGCGGCGCGTTCTCTTCCTCTTAGGCCGGCTTTGGGAGACTTGCAGCAAGCTATCCGGTGTCCGCTCTCAAAGGAGCAGGTCGCTTCTCTTGCCCGTCCCTTTTCAAAGATGGAAATCAAGGATACCATGTTCTCTCTAGCCCGTGGAAAGGCCCCAGGGCCGGATGGGTCTGGTGTCAAATTCTTCAAGAGTAACTGGGATCTAGTTGGATCTCTAGCTATTGAAGCGGTAAATGATTTCTTTGTTACGGGGAGGCTTCTTAGGGAGATTAAATCCACCATCCCGGTGTTGATCCCCAAGGTGCCCAATGCTACCTCGGTTAATGATTATAGACCCATCGCTTGTTTCAACACGATCTACAAATGTATTATCAAGGTCTTGGCCTACCGTGTCGCCGCAGTGCTTCAGGACACTATCAGCCCTTCCCAGAATGCATTCGTCAAGGGTCGGTGGATTAGGGATAATATTCTCCTGGCTCAGGAGCTGTTTGTTGGATTCCATCTTTAGCCATACATCCCCAAATGTGCTGTGAAGGTGAATTTTCAGAAAGCGTATGATACGGTAGACTAGGATTTCCTTGAATTGGTTCTTCGTGCTTTTCGCTTCCCAGACCATCTCATTCATCTTATCATGGTTTGTGTGTGCACACCTATGTTTTCTATCTCCTTAAATGGGGAGTTCCATGGATTTGCCTTCGACAGGGTGACTCCATGTCGCCTTATCTTTTTACATTGGTTATGGAAGTCTTCTCACGGATCCTCACATCTCGTGCGGCGCAACCGGTTTTCAAATTCTCCTGGAGGTGCAAGGCCACTAGATTATCTCACATTTTCTTTGCGGATGATGTCTTTCTCTTTTGCCGTGTGGATATGGCCTCCATCTTGCTTTTGAAGGATGGGTTAGATTTATTCTCGGCTTGGAGTGGATTGAAGCCGAACAACAACAAAAGTGAGGTATTTCTTGTAGGGGGCTCTGATGACTTGAGGAATTAGATCAAGGATACCCTTGGATTTGTGAAAGGGAAATGGCCGGTGCGTTATCTAGGAGCACCTTTTATATCCTTGAGGCTTGGCAAGGTGGATTGTGTGTTCTTAGTCGATCGTATTACGGTGAGGGTTTAATCTTGGACTCACTATTTTCTTTTCTTTACCGGGAGAGTTCAGCTTATAAGGTCAGTACTCTATGCGATTCAAGCTTATTGGGCTAGTGTGTTCATTATCCCTATGATAGTCCTAGATCGTATTGAGCAGATCCTTAGACAGTTCCTGTGGAAGGGGCCCAGCCTTGGTAAGGGAGGGGCTAAGGTTTCCTAGGAGAATGTTTGCTTCCCAAGGGACGAAGGGGGTCTTGGGATTCGCAGACTGCGAGAGTGCAACAAGGCGGCGATGCTTAAACATATTTGGATCTTTTCCACGGATAAGGAGTCCTTATAGTGCAAGTGGATCCACTCTACTTTTCTGAGATGGATGAATTTCTGGGTGGTTAAGGCGCCGACTTATTGCTCTTGGGCTTGGAAGAAGATCCTCCACCTGAGATCCGAGTTCTGGTTCAATTTCCGTTGGAGGGTTGGAGATGGGCAGGCGGTCTCCCTTTGGTTTGACCAATGGCATCAGAGAGGTCCATTGGATCTTATTTGTTCAGAGCAGACTATCTTAGATTCGGGGCTTCTTAGGTGTGCAGCCGTTGCAGACCTATTCTCTTCGGCGGGTCAGGTCTTCTTAGACAATGATAGATTCTTGGGACCAGCCCTTTCTGATCCTCTCCGAGGTTCCGGATAGATTTGTTTGGAGTGACAATCCTTCTGGTCTCTTTTCGGTCGCCTCAGCTTGGCATATCTTTAGGAAAAAGAAAGCAAAGGTTGAATGGTCTTCCTTTATTTGGAACAAGGCTATCACTCCGAGATACCAATTCAATCTTTGGCTAATTATAAAGAATCGTCTTCCTACCTAAGAGCTTCTTATGTCTTATGGGAGAATTGGGAGAGAAGTGTGTGCCTTTTGTAAGCTCACGTCGGATTCTATTGACCACCTCTTCTTCGGTTGCTGCATCATAGCTAGTATGGCTTACTTCTGGGCGGCCAAGTGTAATCTCTCGTGGAGGAACAAGACTTGGGCGGAAAACCTCCAGTGGGCGATGAAATTCCTCTCAGGTAAGGATTTCTATCACTCCATTGGCCGCTTCTCTTTTGGAAGTATATAAATGATATTCTCTTTAGAGATCATCATGTCGTGGTTGCGGCTGTTAAGAATCATCTTATTAAAATAGTTAAGGATAAAGCCTTAACCTTCACAAGCGTGGAAGATTGCTCGAGGAATAGAAGATTACAACGGAATTGGGGCATTGATGATTCTATTTTCTTTTCTCCTATGCCGACCGCCTAGTTCTCCTCCAGCGTGCCGTGCGGCTGCTTTCTCTTGCCTTCACCGCCTCTTCTGGCTCGGTTCGCACTTCACCTCGGCGGGGGTTGTTTTGATTCGTCGGTGTTTCGCCTTTTGGTGCTTTCTTTCTCTTTTTGTTTGTTGTTGGAAGGTTGGTCTTCCCCGCCCTACGTGGCCGTCCCCTCCTTTGGTTTGCTTGGTTGCTTTTAGTTGGTTCGTCCTCCCGGCCCTGTGTGGCCGTCTCTCTTGGGTTGTTTGTTTTGGCCCTTGCTAGCTTTGATTGCTTTGCGGTGCTCTTTTGCGTCCGGCGCCCTTCCACTCGATTTGACGTTGTCTTATTGAGTGCAAGTTTTGTGGTGCCTGATCTTGTATATTTGTTGGTTAAAGCTCAATATATTATTACCTTTTACTAAAAAAAAAAAAAAGCGAAAGCATATCTTTGCCATTTTCGCAATTTGCAGGTTACTATTCATGAGCTTTTCTCTCTACTGGTTTCCGAGTTACTGTTCATCAATTGGTAGAGATGTTGATTCCCGAAGATCTAGCCATTGGAATGGGCTGATTTTTGGAGGGAAGATCCCTCTCACCCTCCTCCTCATTTCCACTGAAGGAATTTGAAAGAGCTGTTTCGTATCAAAAGATATCTATAACCCTAGCTCTGGTTCGTTTTTCTGGTTTCTGCATTGGATTCGGATTGGTTTTCTTCTGTCCCCGCGAGTTCCTGTGGTTGGAATGGGATGATTTTTGGAGGATAGACTCCTCTCACTATCATTTTCCTCCCTACCAAAGGATTTTTGCTGGGATGCCCTAGATTACGAGATCTTATTTTTCCAGAAGTCGCACGCCTAGATTGTCTACTAAGGCTGTTGTGGGTTACGGTAGTTCTTGTCGGTGGATTGGCCCCATTTTTGGACAGGGAGGTCGTATAAGCTCCCTTATCCGGCCCTCCAAACGACGTCTCCTTTTGTTGCCTATAGCTTCAGGTTTCATCGTTTCCACCTGCTCCTGTGAACTGCTTTTGCGAATTGCCGCTGCAAGCTTCTGGAATTGACTTCTTTTTGTTTTCTGCTGGTTCTGCTGTGCGAGATTGGTCTTTTACTAGGCCTAGGGGTGTTGCTGAAGTTATTCCAGGTAAGTCTTGTCCTTTCAATGGTGTTTTTGTTGGCTGTGATTGGGGTGCAGACAAGGTGTTTGTGAAAAATGTCTGCAATTACTGTGGGGGAAGGAAACGATGCTAGAGAAGGCCGGCCTATGGCTGTTGCCTCAAGAAGGCCTCATAACCCCTCTTCTGGTATTGGCTCTTTGTCGAAGCAGCATAGTATGGCTGTGGCTTCCTCATCCGGCCCTTCAGAAATGAAGAACAAGCAGCAAGCCTTGCATGAGCCAAACGCTCGCCCACGCCGGTCTAGAGGCTAGAGCAGAATGCGGTCTGCCTCTAAGCATCCCATGCATGGTCCAGGTGGTCATTAAAATGCTTTAGCTCGTTGCTGGGAAAATGTGGCTAGGCTTGCGGTGAAAGGCTTGGATTTATCCTACATTCCTCCAATGTTTGTAGATGGGGAGGCTGTGATTAATTTGCTGGATGAAGCTCTTGATGCTGTGGACTCGAAGTGGCATCAATGCTTAGTAGGTTATTTGGTTGGGAGGAGAAAACTTCCATTCGGCCTTTTGGAGCAATCGCTGAAGAATGCTTGGGGTTCCAAGCTAGTGGAGATCCTCGCAAACAATCAAGGCTTCTTCTTTCTCAACATTGCAAACCCGGTCTTTAGGAGGAAGATACTCGAGGATGGACCGACTACGGTTGCTAGAGTTCCTCTCATCCTTCGTCAATGGTAGCCCCTCATGGACCTCAAGAAGGAGAACCAGTCCTCCATTCCGGTTTGGATTCGTTTGAGAAACCTACCGTTTGATTGTTGGACAATGCCGGCAATGTGTGTGATTGCGAGCGTTGTGGGCAAGCCACTATATGTGGACCAACGAATGGACCAAGCGAAGATGGTCTCGTTTGCTAGAATTTGTGTGGAGATCAAGTTAAACCAGCCGAGATGTAGGACTGCTGAGGTGGTCTTGAAGGGGCTCTCTCGGTCAATAAACATTGAATATGAATGGTTGCCGGCTGAATGCTTGAATTGTGGAATGTTTGGCCATAACTGCAGAGCACCTCCTCGAGTGAACAACCCCGCTGGACGCACAACCAATCCGAGGCAGCCCACTGGATTTGCGACCACTCCGAGATAGCCTTTGGCCGTGCCCGTCCCTTAGGTTGCTCCGGCTCCGCCTAGTGTAGTTGCGACGGATTCGCAACAGCCCGCCATCCCTACTTCGACAGCTGATGAGTTGGCTCCTGGTCCGCTAAGGGCCTTGGTCGATCCTGCTTCGCAGCATCAGGCCTTGAGCGTTCCTTCTCAGCTCCAGGTCGTGAACGATCTAGATCCTGCCCCCTCAGACCTAGCGGTGGTAGGCAGTTCTGATCCGGTGATGACAGACTCACAGGGTGCCATGGAATAGCCTTGGAAGCAGGCTAAAGGAAGGAAGAAGAGGAACCAATCCACCAAGATGGGAGAATCATACTGTCCATCCAAGGTAGCTATTGAGGAGATGACCCGTCCACTCAAAGCCCTTCCTGCTGAAGCGGGGCCACTCGGACATGTTTGGAAAGTGCAAAGAGGATCAAGTGCTCCCCCAAAGGTAGTTGTATCGCTCACTGTTGAATCCCGATCGAACCAAGTCTTGTCCTCGAGCCTCGATCACGGGGTGGAGTCGGAAGTTGCGGCCACTTATGGTTCTTCGGATGAAGATGACATTTCTTCTCCTAGTTCGTCCTTCCTGATCCCTCGAGCCGCGACGAAGGTGGAGACCATCCAGGATAGGTTGCTTGCTTTAGCTCCGGATCCGGGCTCGCCGAGGAACTCTGGGGCCACGGAAAATCCTCACCGGAAGCCGCACAAGCAAAGGTAGGCTTTGCCTCCTTTCCTCTTCTTTCGTAAAGTAATGTGTGTATATTTTGTTTTATATGTATTTCGGATTTTGGAATATTAGAGGTATTATGGATCCTTTGAGGAGAGCTAAGTTTCGGAACCTAACTCATTCTAACGGCCTATGTATGGTCTGTTTGTTGGAGACTAAAGTACCGGAGTATCTTTTTCCTTCATCGTCTTTTGGCTTGTTGTTGGGATGGAAATGGATCGCCAACTACAAGTCTTCTCCGGGGGGCAGGATTGGGGTTGGTTGGGACCCTCTACGGGTTAATTTTGAAGTTATCTCATCCAACGATCAGGTGATTCATGGTAGGGTGAAGATTCTTACTTCGGGACTTTATTGTTGTACTTTGGTAATTTATGCTGGACACTCTTTTGTTGCTTGGAGGCCTTTATGGGCGGATTTGATTAGGATGAGTTCTTGCATCCAAGATGTGCCTTGGTTGGTAGCTGGGAACTTCAATGCCATCAGAGATTCGTCTGATAGAATTAGAGGGTCAGCTGCTTGGCCTCCCTCCTTTGATGAATTTAATTAGTGCTTGCTTCAAGCGGAACTTGAGGACTTGAGATATGTTGGACTTTGGTTTACTTGGTCCACATCATCCGGGGTAAATTGCAAGGTGAGAAAAATTGATCGAGTGTTAGTGAATGCCTTATGGAGCTTGCATTTCTCCTATTCAAAAGCGATGTTCCTGACTCCTAGTATCTCTGACCATTCTCCTATGGTGGTAAAGGTCACTCAACCGGTTCCTTGGAAAAAACCGTTCAAGTTCTTCGATTTCTAGATGGAGCACCCATTCTTTCATGATATTGTAGCACAAGTATGGGACGCCCCGGTAGAAGGTGTCCCTATGTACAAGCTAGTTAGCAGATTAAAGGCTTTGAAAAGTCGGTTTAAACAGCTGAATAGAGATTCTTTCTTCGACATCTCTAAGAGGGTTGCTGTATCCAAGAATGCTTTTAGGCTCGCCTAGCTTGACCTGTAGCAGGATTCGACCAATGACCTTTTGGCAGAGTTAGAGAAGAATCATCGGAAGAACTTTGTGGAGTTGAGGAGCTAGGAGGAGTCTTTTTATAGACAAAAATCCAAAATTAGATGGCTTGAGAATGGTGATAGGAATACAAAGTACCTTCGCCATTCTGTTACTACAAGACAATTGAAGAATAGGATTTTATTAGTTCTTGATAGGAATGGCAATTTGGTCACTGATCCGAGGCACGTTCAAGTACCTTCGTATCTCACTTCCAGGAGCTCTTTGCTTCGCGCACTCTCCCGGCCAGATCGATTTTGATTGACCTGCAGCAAGCTATTCGATGCCCTCTCGCTAAGGATTAGATTGGCCTTCTATCCTGACCCTTCTCAGACAGAGAAATTCTGGATACTTTGTTCTCCCTAGCTCGTGGGAAGGCTCTTGGGTCGGATGAGTTTAGTGTAGAATTTTTCAAGAGCAACTGGGAGCTGGTAGGGCCTTCGGTTATTGAGGCAGTGAAAGATTTCTTCATCACATGGAGACTTTTAAGGGAAATTAACACAACCATCCTTGTGCTAATTCCTAAGGTGCCTAATGCGACTTCGGTTAATGACTACAGGCCTATTGCTTGCTGCAATACAATTTATAAATGTATTACTAAGGTCCTAGCCAATCGCGTCGCTGCAGTGCTTCATGACACCATCAACCCTTCTCAGAATGCCTTTGTCAAGGGTCGCCACATCAGGGATAATATTCTCCTAGCTTAGGAATTATTTGCTGGCTTCCATCTACAGCCGTACATTCCTAAATGTGCTGTCAAAGTTGATTTTTAGAAGGCCTATGATACGGTAGACTGGGACTTTTTGGAATTGGTGATGATTGCTTTTCACTACCTAGACCATCTCATCCAGCTCATCATGGTATGTGTGCACACTCCCAAGTTTTCTATTTCCTTGAATGGAGAACTCCATGGTTTTTTCCCAAGTGGACGTGGCCTTTGCCAATGGGATCCCATGTCCCCTTGTCTCTTTACTTTGGTTATGGAAGTCTTCTCAGGGATCCTTAGTGCGTGTGTGGCACAACCTCGATTGAAATTCTTTTGGAGATGCAAGACCACAAGATTATCTCATCTTTTCTTTGCAGACGATGTGTTTCTCTTCTGCCGAGCGGATATGACGTCCATTTCTATTCTAAAGGACAGTTTAGATACCTTCTCTACTTGGAGCGGATTGAAGCCAAACAACAACAAAAGTGAGATCTTCCTTGTAGGTGGCTCGGACGAGTTGCAGAATCAGATTAAGAATGCCCTTGGTTTTGTTGAAAGGAAGTTGCCGGTGTGCTATCTTGGAGTTCCTATCATATCCTCGAGGCTCGGCAAGACGGACTGTGTGTCCTTAGTTGATCGCATAACGGCCAGGATCCAATCTTGGACGCAATGCTTTCTTTCCTTTGCCGGCAGAGTCCAGCTTATGAGGTTAGTCCTTCATGCGATCCAAGTGTATTGGGCGAGTGTTTTCACTATTCCTATTGCAGTCCTGGAGCATATTGAACAAATCCTCAGACTGTTTCTTTGGAAAGGCCTTAGCCTTGGAAAAGGGGGCACCAAAGTTTCCTAGGATGACGTGTGCCTGTCAAAGGAGGAAGGAGGACTTGGGATTCGAAGATTACAGGATTGCAACAAGGCTGCGATGCTTAAGCACATTTGGATCTTGTTTACGGATAATGAATCCTTATGGTGCAAGTGGATCCACTCAACTTTTCTTAAAATGGAGAGTTTTTGGGTCGTTGGGGCGCCCACCTTCTGCTCTTGGGCTTGGAAGAGAATCCTTTACCTAAGATTTGAGTTCCAACTCTCTTTCCGATGGAGAATTGGCGACGGCCGGTCTGTTTCCCTTTGGTTTGACAACTGGCATCAGAGAGGCCCTTTAAATCTTATATGCTCAGATTCGATTATTTCAGATTCCGATTTATCTAGGTATGCCACGGTGGCGGACCTTTTCTCCTTGATGGGTATGGCTTCCAAGACGGTGATTGAATCTTGGAACCAGCCCCTTCCTCTTCTCTTTAGAGATCCGGATCGCTTTCTCTGGAGTGACAATCCTTCTCGCCTCTTCTCGGTAGCCTCAGCTTGGCATATCATCAGAAGAAGGAAGGATAACGTTAATTGGACATCCTTTATTTGGAACAACGCAATCACACCGAGATATCAATTTAATCTCTAGCTCATCATAAAGAACTGTCTCCCTACCCAAGTCCTGCTCATGTCATATGGTAGAATTAGAAGAGAGGTTTGTGCCTTTTGCAAGCTGACGCCGGATTCCATTAACAAACTTTTCTTTGGGTGCTGCACAGAAAACATGTTAGTCCACAACTATCTTTAATGTAATCAATAATAACTTAGCTTAAGTTGCAAGCATCATCAGTCCAAACCATACTAGTATGAATCAAAACCACATCAAACAAAAGTTAAAGTCCAACAAAAAGTAAAAATAAAAATAAAAATAAAGTCAATCAAATCTGCATAAAACATCTTCCCCTTTTTGTCAATAGCAAAAAGTGGAGAATATACGAAAGAGATGGATGGAAAAATGAGTAAAAATCAAGACTGTTTGGGCAGGCGAACAAGCGTGAATTCTCCCATAGAATGCATTGTCTTCTCAAGCCTGTTGAAACTTTGCTTCAGTATTGGAAAATCTTCACCCTTCAAAGACTGAACTTGAAGCTTCAGGGTAGTCAACTGTTCATGCAACGATATTGAAGTGGCTTTAAAAGCATTCTTGAGATCCTGCATCTCAAACCCCATGGCATATTGTTGCTTTCTGACATCCAAAAGAACTTCCAGCAATCTTGAAAAGTCTGCTGTCTGAGCAGATGCATCACTAAGACCAGTTGAGTCAAGGACTGGGATTTTGAGAATCGATGGAGCTTCAGCAGATTGTTCATCATGACTGTCTTCTGGATTGTGCGAGGCATACACATCCTCAGGATCTGCTGCAGAACGACTTACATCATTAGTATGCAAAGATGAAGAAATACCTTTTGGATCAACAGCTTCCCCTGTTTTGATGTTCTTGGGTGGAGTAGGTGAAGTTTCCTTATCTACAGAGGCACTAGATAGAGAGATAGCCAAGGTTAGCTCGAAAGAGTCCTCTTGACCTTGATCTTGTTCTCCTTCTCTCTCTTCTTCCTTCCTCTTCCTCTGCTGCTTCTCTTCTTCCTTCCTCTTCTCTTCCTTCTTCTTCTCCTCTTCCTTCCTCTTCCTCTTCCTCTTCTTCTTTCTCTTCTCTTCTTTCTTTCTTTATCCTCCTTTATTCTTCTTCCTTCTCTGTGACTTCTCTCTCTCTCTCTCCTATTCTCTTCCTTCCTCTTCTCTTGTCTCACGAAAGCTGACAAAACTCTTTAAGTTTCTCAAGGTTGCTATGGTCGGTTCATCCTCATCTTCTTCATCTTGCAAGATGAGAGTTCTTTTCTTCTTCTTCACAGGAGCAACCATGGGCTCTTTGCATTTTCTTTTCGCAGTAGCAGAGTCTTGTTTTGCTTTTGTGGGAGACTCTTCTTTCACATGCTCCAACACTTTGTTCAACTCTTTCAATCTTATCTTTGTCACCATTTTGAACCCAATCACCATAGGAGAGATGGTTGACAAGCATAATGATACAGAGATGTGAATTTTAAAGTGCCGAAAGAGCCTCGAGATAAGAGCAGAGTAAGGGAGTTGTTCCTTATCTTTTTCCACAGTGCGGTACATATGAAACAATATGGTGTGAGGCAAAGAGAATTTATATCCAGAGTTGATGGCACATATCAACTTAGTTTCCAATCGAGAAACATCTGTCTTAGATGTTGATTTAGGATGAATATAGTTTATTACAATCTTGTGCAGCAAAATGTTAGAGGCATTCATCATTGAGAAAGAAATCTTGCCATCAACATTCCTATCTCTCACCAATGACAGAATAGCACGAGCAATAAACACATTAATTGGTTGGAAACTCGATCTTTCCACCCCAATTATGTCGGCCAGTGTGTCTGTATCCACCAAAAACTCTGTCTTTCATAGTGAAAATAAAACTGTTTGCATCCAAGAAAGATAGGTTCGAATAAAAGTATGCAGTGAGTTATGGAAAAGCAGCAGTTGATTCAGAACAGAACCGTTCCAGTTGCAGTAAAGCAAACTTCTCATGGAGATTGACATTTATTGAATCAAGAAAATCAAAATCAACAGTTCTAGGGTTCATTACCCTTCTCTTCAGAAGTTTTGAATAAACCTTCTTGTGCCCCTTCGATCTAAACAGATTAGAGCCATTAGTAACATGTGCAGTCACACCCGATCTTGGTTGAAAATGAGCAAACAACCGTTCATCGTCATCCTGAGGTTGATTTGCAGAGCCATAGAATGGGTCACTTGGTATGTTCTCAAACGTTCTATCAGCCGTTCCTTTCTTTATGACTCTTAATTTTTCCAAATTCCTCAAAAATAAGGTTTCATTCTTGAATCCTCTATCTTTTAAAAATTCATCGATTAAGGACATCGGCGTACCCCTTTCTTTAGAAATTTGGAGTCAGACCTCTATGACCTCATCTTCAAGTTGAGTCGGTGGAGAAGGTTAACGCTGCTGAGAAGGTTGTTGCTGACTCGGACGCAGTGGAGGAGAATCTTCTTTCTCTGTTAAGTCAAAATGGGTAGGACCCTCCGGCATAGATCATGGTCCCCTGCTTGCAATTCTTGAAGACTTTCTCGAAGACATTGTCGCTTTAAGGGAGGGATTCACCACTTGCTCGAGAAAGGAGATAACTTTTTGACAGATCGAGAGTGAAAGTGAAAGCAAATAGGAATTTTGCATTCTAGGGTTTCAGTGAAAACGAAGAAGATGAGTCTCAGCAGTATATGAAGCGAGTGAAGTGAGGTAAACGAAACGTCATAAAAGGAAAATAAAAATACCTTTTTGAAAATGATAACTTCCCTTTTTGAAAATAACAGTCTTTTCAAAATTGATAATTGCCTTTTTGAAAAAGGAAAGAAAACTTAGAAAGATAATTCCAATCAATTAGCAATTAATAAACAACCGTACCTTTTCAAATTTAGAAATACCTTACCATTGTAACTCTTGATTTTCTAAGTCTAAACACATTCAGATTTTACCTTTTGAGTCTTGTGCACATCCAGACTCTACTGGGTAAGAGATATAATGTTTAGTCTGGTGTGAATAGACTCAAATAGACTTTTCTCCAGTGGCTTTGTAAATATATCCGCCAGTTGATTCTTTGAGTCAATAAATTGAATCATGACTTCTCCATTTTGAACATGATCTCTAATAAAATGATGTCGAATTTCTATATGCTTTGCTCTTGAATGAAGAATTGGATTCTTGGTGAGATTAATAGCGCTGATGTTATCACATCTGATCTCAGTGCATGAATCTTTGATTCCAAAGTCTTTTAGTTGTTTTATCCATAAGATTTGAGAACAGTAACTTCCAAGAGTCACATATTCTGCTTCTGCTATTGAAAGAGCTACTGTACTTTGCTTCCTTGAAAACCAAGATACTGTCCTGTTACCAAGCAATTGACAAGTACCGGAAGTGCCTTTTCTTTCAACTTGGCAACCTGCTAGATCTGCGTCTGAATATCCAAGGAGAATAAAGTCTCCCTATTTGGGATACCATAGACCTATCTTTGAGGTTGTTGCTACATATTTGATTATGCGTTTCGTAACACTTATATGAGATTCTTTTGGATCTGATTGAAATCTAGCACAAATGCAAACACTAAATAAAATGTTAGGTCTAGAAGTAGTAAGATAAAGAAGTGAACCAATAATACTCCTATAAAGTTTCTGGTTAACTTTCTTTCCTACTTCATTTTTATCCAGTTTCGAAGAGCTAGACATTGATATTTCAGTCTTTTTGCAATTATTTAATCCAAACTTTTTAACAAGTTCTTTCACATATTTTTCTTGGTGAATAAAAATCAATTCCTTCAATTGCTTTACTTGAAGTCCAAGAAAGAAAGATAATTAACCCATTATGCTCATTTCGAATTCTTCCTGCATAGACTTAGAAAATTTCTTGCATAGATTTTTGTTAGATGATCTAAATATTATATCATCAACATAAATTTGAACAAGTAAAAAGTTTTTACCTTCCTTTTTAATAAATAGAGTAGTGTCTACTTTACCTTTGACAAAACTACTTTGAATTAAAAACTTACTTAATCTGTCATACCAAGCTCGAGGTGCTTGCTTTAATCCATATAACGCCTTCTTTAGTCTGAATACATAATTTGGTTTTCTTGGATCTTCAAAACCAGGAGGTTGTTCCACATAGACTTCCTCTTGGATGAATCCATTCAAGAATGCACTTTTGACGTCCATTTAGAATAACTTGAATTCTTATAGCAAGCAAAAGCAAGTAATAATCT
Source organism: Eucalyptus microcorys (assembly GCA_014182515.1). Taxonomy (NCBI): domain Eukaryota; kingdom Viridiplantae; phylum Streptophyta; class Magnoliopsida; order Myrtales; family Myrtaceae; genus Eucalyptus; species Eucalyptus microcorys. Next base: position 29,383,510 of record CM024566.1, read on the forward strand.
AATTGTCTCTAATCTTGCTACTGGTGCGTAAGTCTCATCATAGTCTATCCATTCTTCTTGCGTATATCTTTTTGCTACGAGTCTTGCTTTGTTCCTTACAACTTTTCCTTTTTCGTCCATCTTGTTCCTGAAAACCCATTTAGCTCCAATAACAGATTTACCTATAGGTTTAGGAGTTAGTTCCCAAACATCGTTAACATTGAACTGTCTGAGCTCTTCTTGCATGGCTTCGATCCAGCTTTCATCAGTTAAAGCTTCTTCTATGCTCTTGGATTCTATTTCAAAAATAAGAGCTACAGTGCTAGACTCTTTATGCCTTTTGGATCTTGTACGAATTCCTTCATCAATGTTACCAATGATGAGTTCTTTGGGATGACTGGACTTGTGCTTCCAATTGCTAGTTGGTCTGACAGATTGCTGATCTTCTTCTTCAGTTGATTTTTCGATATTTGTTCGTTGTTATCATTCTGAAGTTTGAGCTGCTTTAGGGGAAGTAGACTTTGTAGAGTCTGGAGTAGGTTCAGATTCTTCAGGTTGAGTCTGGATCAATTGATTTTGTATAGTCTTGAAATTTGACATTCACTGACTCTTCCACAGACTGAGTCTTCTTATTGTATACTCTGTAAGCTTTGTTGGATGTTGAGTATCCAAGAAAGATTCTTTCATCTGATTTTTCTTTAAACTTACCAATTCGATTATTTGCATTTTTCAGGATAAAATATTTGCAACCAAACACATGAAAATAAGAAACAATTGGCTTCTTTCCTTTGAACAATTCATAGGGAGTTTTCTCCAGAATAGGTTTTAAGAAAACTTTGTTAATAATATAACATGCTGTAGAAACTGCTTTAGCCTAAAAATGAGAAGAAATACTGCTTTCAATTAAAAGAGTTCTAGCTTTTTTCTGCAATGATCTATTCTTCATTTCTACAACTCCATTATGTTTAAGAGTGTATGGTGAGGAGAACATATGTTGAAAACCACATTCATCACAAAATTTAGCAAAATCTTGATTTTTAAACTCATCTCCATGATCTATTCGTATGCTTGAACTAACATACCCTTTCTCATTCTTAACCTTTTTGGATAATTTAGTAAAATAAGAGAATGTTTCAGACTTACTTGCTAAAAAGTAAACCCAAGTAAATCGTGAATAATCATCCACTATTACTAGGCAATATTTCTTTCCACCAATGCTTTGAGTTCTAGTTGGTCCAAAGAGATCCATATGCAAGAGCTGCAGCATACGATTAGTGGAAACTTGATTTATTGGTTTGAAAGAATTTCTAACCTGTTTTCCCAATACACATGATGTGCATAAGTCAGTTTTTTGGTATTTCAAGTTGGGTAGTCCACGAACAAGCTTTTTTGAAGAGATCTTGGCAATTTGCTTTATGTTGATATGACGAAGCTTTCAATGCCAGAGATTTTCTTAATCTTGAATTGAAATTAGACAATGAGATCTTTCTGGATTGATACCCAAAAGATAGATATTTCCATGTCTTGGTCCTCGGCAGCACAATGAACCCCATCGCGGAATGCGCCATGGAACTTGAACAAGAGTGCGATGCTCCCGCCGTCCCATACACGGTGCGCGCGCGGGATGCCATGCAATCTCATATTACTCATAACGACTCTCGGCAATGGATATCTCGGCTCTCGCATCGATGAAGAACATAGCGAACTGCGATATTTAGTGTGGATTAAAGAATCCTGTGAACCATCGAGTCTTTGAACGCAAGTTGTGCCCGAAACCTTTGGTCGAGGGCACGTTTGCCTGGGTGTCACACATGGCGTTGCCCCTAATCCCTTTCGCCATTTCAACCGGGCGAGCGGGACTTAGGCGCGTATGATGGCCTCCTGCGACGACCACATCACGGTTGGCCCAAAATCGAGCGTCGGAGCGATCAACACCACGACATTCGGTGGTTGATGAGACCCCAATGAACAATGTCGCGTGTGCTGCTCAGCTCACGCTCTGCGAATCTGCTCCTTACCAACGCGACCCCAGGTCAAGCGGGGCTACCCGCTGAGTTTAAGCATATCAATAAGCGGAGGAAAAGAAACTAACGAGAATTCCCTAGTAACGGCGAGCGAACCAGGAAGAGCCCAGCATGAGAATCGAGCACCCTCAGTGTTCGAATTGTAGTCTGGAGAAGCGTCCTCGGCGAGTTGGGTTGTTTGGGAATGCAGCCTTAATCGGGCGGTTCGCCGCCGATGACGTCGCGAGAAGTCCACTGAACCTTATCGTTTAGAGGAAGGAGAAGTCGTAACAAGGTTTTCGTAGGTGAACCTCCGGAAGGATCATTGTCGAATCCTGCGCAGCAGAATGACCGGAGAACCGGTAACAAACTCAACGGGGACGGCGGGCTCAGCCCGACGCTCCTCTCGACGCCGAGGATTAGGCTCGGACGCCTCAGGGTGCTCTGTCTTGGTCCTCGGCAGCACAACGAACCCCGGCGCGGAATGCGCCAAGGAACTTGAACAAGAGTGCGATGCTCCCACCGCCCCATACACGGTGCGCGCGCGGGATGCCAAGTGTAGCGGAGGCCAACATATCTGAGATCCATCAGCTCAATTTGTGCCAGACAATGTGCGAACTCATCAAATAGAGGAATCCAGTTGGTCGAACTTCCAACACGGTCTGAAGGGTCCTTAATTGCATTAAAATCACCGGCAATCAGCCACGCAAAATCCTGAAGGAGCTCGTTGTAATGCTGGAGGTCCTACCATAAAGGTCTACGCCGAGCAAAAGAATGTTCTCCATAGACAGCAGAAATACAACAGCTCAATCCAGAAAGATTAAACTTAAGACTACCATGCACAACTTGATCATTGGTAGAGATGGGCACAAAAGAGACTTAGTCAGGGTTCCACTCGACCCAGATCCTCCCACGAGGAGAGAAATCATAGTTAGCGAGCCACTTCCAACCCCTAATGAGGGTGCAAGAGATAGAATCAAAAAACTCCTCAGGCACTTTAGTCTCAAACATACCGATAAAACATAGCTTATTTATAGCAACAAAAAGCCTGATCTCAGCACGCCTAAGAGGATCAAGAATGCCTTTAATATTCCACAATCGATTATCATAAAAAAAAATAAGAACCAGAATTACCTCTTTCTAGAGGTTCTCTTGCCTGCGCCAGGCGCTTTCGAACTCACTGAGGGAGGACGATCCGGAAGAAGCCGTAGAAGCTGTTCCTAAAGATTTCCGACACCCGCCGGGGGTGGTCCTTTCAGCATAGGGTCTTCAATAGACTGCAAGTCATCTTCACTCGAGTCCTCATGAACACTAGAGTTGCAAATTTCATCAGAACTCTCAGTCAAAGCCAAAGGAGCAGCAATTCTAGGAGTGTCCGTCTTGGCCAGATCCGTCTTCACGGGAATAGGCTTAGAAATCTCACTCGGTTCCTCTGGCTCAGTGGCCTTTAGCTTCAGAGCTTGGCCTTCATCAGTTGGCGGGGAGAGGCCGAACGAAGCAGCAGCAGCAGCCTCTCTCGCTGCCTTCTTCTTCTTTTTTTTCTTGTTCTTACGCTTAACCTGTTTCCATCCCATATCAGTAGAAGCAGAATCAGATTCAGTAGGAATAGAGCATCTAGCAGGATTGGAAGTCATCGATTCGTAGGGTCCCTGCGAGGTCCCTTTTGGCGAACTCGATTCCCCGACATGAGTGGTTCTGTTCACAGCCACACCATCAGAAGGATTCTTGGAAACGAACCCAGTTTGACGAACGAGGGAAGTATCTAAATCATCCGCAACAGATGGAGATGGTAAAGCCACCTCTTTGCCTTTAGCCGAATGAGACCTAGCTACAAGATTCAACTCCTGGATGGCTTCTGCATCCTTAGATCCGTCTGCAGGTCGGCCTGAAGAGGATACCGGAACAGAATTTCTGCAATTATGACCGAACATGCCCCACTTCAAACAAGCCAACGGCTTCCATTCATATTCAACTTCCACAACAACCGATTTCCCCTTGGTACTCAGTTCAATGGTTTAACAAATTGGCTGCTGAACTGTTATTTCAACGCATACCCGGGCGAAGGTTAGGCCATTTCGGAATTCTCGGAGCACTGTTCACAAATGCTCTCTAGCCAGGCGATTGGAGCACTGTTCCTGTGATTCTCGTGTTGCTGATTCCGCACGTTTTGACTGTTGGTTGGAGCCGAAATTTGGTGGCAAGAGGCGCATTCTACTGCCTTTCAAACCCTTCTAAAGCGTAGCCTGGTACGTTTCTCTTTCGTGGGCCTCTTTGGTCGCGATGGGTTAGGGTTTCTTCGACTTCTGCTGCTCGAGCTCCTGCTGATATGGTGGCTGAATTTGTTCGGGCCCGTTTGAATGATGAGGGGCCGAGCAAGCGAAGCCCCTCTCCTCCTAGGAATGGATGACCTTCGTTGGTTGGTCCTTTGTTGAACGATCAGAGTCGTAAGCCTCCAGCCCCTTCTGGCGGAGTTGCAGAATCGCGACCTCCCCTGTGTTTGCAAGAGGCCGTCTTTCCAGCAAGGGGAGATCTAGATCCAAGCGGCCCTAGTCTAGGGGTTCTTCGAAAAAACCTATAGGCCGCTCTTGGGCTGCTGTGGCAAGTGGTGCGAACAAGGGATATGATCTTGAATTCACACTGTGCACTTTGAGAATAACAAGCCTGTTATACAGATGAATGACTCTGATTTAGAAGCTGCTGACCCCAAGTTATTCGATTGTCTTGTGGGCTATTTTATTGGGAAGCGATTGCCTTTTAGAGTTGTTGATGAGGCCTTAAGAAAGCATGGGGTTCGAACCTGCTGGAAGTTATGTCTAATGGTTGTGGATTGTTTTTACTGCGAATTACTGATAGAGATTTCAGAAGGAAAATCCTAGAAAGTGGAAACGTCATGGTTGTGAGGATTCCGCTGATTCTCCAGCAATGGAAGCCAGGAATTGAGCTTAATAAAGACACTCACCAGTCAGTTCCGGTTTGGGTCAGGTTGAAGAACTTACATTTCTCTTACTGGTATGCACATTCTACTGGAAAGGTGGCAAGTGCGTTAGGAAAACCACTCTATGTGGATCAAAGAAAAGAACATATGTCGATGCTAACCTTCGCCCAGGTATGCGTTGAAATAACAGTTTAGTAGCCAATTTGTGAAACCATTGAACTGAGTACCAAAGGGAAATCGGTTGTTGTGGAAGTTGAATATGAATGGAAGCCGTTGGCTTGTTTGAAGTTGGGCATGTTTGGTCATAATTGCAGAAATTTTGTTCCGGTATCCTCTTCTGGCCGACCTGCAGACGGATCTAAGGATGCAGAAGCCATCCAGGAGTTGAATCTTGTAGCTGGGTCTCATTCGGCTAAAGGCAAAGAGGTGGCTTTACCATCTCCATCTGTTGCGGATGATTTAGATACTTCCCTCGTTCGTCAAACTGGGTTCGTTTCCAAGAATCCTTCTAATGGTGTGGCTGTGAACAGAACCACTCATGTCGGGGAATCGAGTTCGCCAAAAGGGACCTCGCAGGGACCCTATGAATCGATGACTTCCAATCCTGCTAGATGCTCTATTCCTACTGAATCTGATTTTGCTTCTGCTGATATGGGATGGAAACAGGTTAAGCGTAAGAACAAGAAAAAAAAAAAAAAAAAAGCAGCGAGAGAGGCTGCTGCTGCTACTTCGTTCGGCCTCTCCCCGTCAACTGATGAAGGCCAAGCTCTGAAGCTAAAGGCCACTGAGCCAGAGGAACCAAGTAAGATTTCTAAGCCTATTCCTGTGAAGACGGATCTGGCCAAGGCGGACACTCCTAGAATTGCTGCTCCTTTGGCTTTAACTGAGAGTTCTGATGAAATTTGCAACTCTAGTGTTCATGAGGACTCGAGTGAAGATGACTTGCAGTCTATTGAAGACCCTATGCTGAAAGGACCACCTCGGCGGGTGTCGGAAATCTTCAGGAACAGCTTCTATGGCTTCTTCCGGATCCTCCTCCCTTAGTGAGTTCGAAAGCGCCTGGCGCAGGCAAGAGAACCTCTAGAAAGAGGTAATTCTGGTTCTTATTTTTTTATGATAATCGATTTTTGGAATATTAGAGGCATTCTTGATCCTCTTAGGCGTGCTGAGATCAGGCGTTTTGTTGCTGTAAATAAGCTCTGTTTTATCGGTATGTTTGAGACTAAAGTGTCTAAGGAGTTTTTTGATTCTATCTCTTCCACCCTCATTAGGGGTTGGAAGTGGCTCGCTAACTATGATTTCTCTCCTCGTGGGAGGATCTGGGTCGAGTGGAACCCTGACTAGGTCTCTTTTGTGCCCATCTCTACCAATGATCAAGCTGTGCATGGTAGTCTTAAGTTTAATCTTTCTGGCTTGAGCTGTTGTATTTCTGCTGTCTATGGAGAACATTCTTTTGCTCGGCGTAGACCTTTATGGCAGGACCTCCAGCATTACAACGAGCTCCTTCAGGATTTTGCGTGGCTGATTGCCGGTGATTTTAATGCAATTAAGGACCCTTCAGACCGTGTTGGAAGTTCGACCAACTGGGTTCCTCTATTTGATGAGTTTGCACATTGTCTGGCACAAACTGAGCTGATGGATCTCAGATATGTTGGCCTCCGCTACACTTGGTCTACCTCGTCAGGGAATGCAAGAAAGATGAGGAAGATAGACCGGGTCTTAGTCAACAACAAGTGGAACCTTGATTTCTCCTTCTCAGAGGCAGCGTTTCTTAATCCTGGCATATCAGATCATACGCCTATGATTGTAAGAGTTCTTCAATCGGTCCATGAGAAGAAACCGTTTAAGTACTTTGAGTTCTGGAATGAGCATCCGGACTTCAAGTCAATTGTCCAGCAGGTGTGGGACAGCTCGGTTAGGGGCGTGCCTATGTATAAGCTAGTATCCAAGCTAAAGATGTTGAAAGCTCGTCTCAGGCTTCTTAACCAGGATGCCTTTTCTGATATCTCGGTAAGAGCGGCCGAGTCTAGAGAGGCCCTCAGTACCACCCAAATAGATCTCCAATCTGATCCGGAAAACGCTGCTCTTGTTGAATTGGAGAGAAGCCGGTGCCATGTGTTTGTGGATCTTAGGAATCAAGAAGAATCTTTCTATAGATAGAAGTCTAGAATCAGATGGTTAAAAGAAGGGGACAGGAATACCAAGTTTTTTCACCATTCGGTGAAGAGAAGACAATTAACCAATCGGATCCTCTCTGTTAAAGATCCTTCGGGTGCTGTAATCACCGATTCGACCTTGGTGCCGCAAGTGTTTGTCAGGTTCTTTTCAGATCTGTTATCCCCTCATGAGGCCTTAGCTAGGCCGTCCCTCTAGGAATTGAATCGGTTTATTCGCCAACCGCTTTCACAAGATCAGGTTCGCTCCCTGTGTGAGCCAGTCACCGATATCGAAATAAAGAGCACTCTGTTCTCTCTGGCCAAAGGCAAGGCCCTTCGGCCTGATGGATTTTCGGTTGAATTCTATAAGACCAACTGGGAAATAGTGGGGCCGTTGGTGCGGCAGTCGGTTCACGATTTCTTTGCATCAGGCGGGCTTTTAAAAGAGGTAAATGCCACTATCTTAGCTCTTGTCCCTAAAGTTCCTAACGCGAGTGCTGTTACTGATTTTAGGCCAATTGCTTGCTGTAACACCATTTATAAAGTGATCACAAAGATCCTAGCCAACCGTATAGCAGTGGTCCTATATGATCTTATTAGCCTGTTCCAAAACGCTTTTGTCAAGGGAAGGAGGATTAGAGACAATATCCTCCTGGCCCAGGAACTATTTGCGGGGTTTCACCTTCACCCTTACTTGCCCAAATGTGCTGTGAAAGTTGATTTCCACAAGGCGTACGACACCGTTGATTGGGAGTTCTTAGAACTTGTCCTTTTGGCATTTCGTTTTCCTGAGTGGTTTATTAAGTTAATTATGGCTTGCGTTCGAACGCCTAAATATTCCATATCGGTTAATGGTGATCTTCACGGTTTCTTTCCGGGGGGGCGTGGCCTTAGGCAAGGGGATCCTATGTCCCCCTACCTGTTTACATTAGTAATGGAAGTGTTTTCTGGAATCTTGATGTCCCGTACTGCTAATCAAGATTTCAAGTATTATTGGAGATGCAAGCCGGTTCAGCTGTCCCATTTGTTTTTTGCCGATGATGTTTTCCTTTTCTGTCAAGCCGATTGGTCTTCGGTGTCGATGCTGAAAAGAGGAATGGATATTTTCTCCTCTTGGAGTGGTTTATTTCCCAACAAAAACAAAAGTGAGATTTTTATCTCTGGTGGGGACTTGTCCATTCGAAACAGAATTCTTTGGGCATTCGGTTTTCAGGAAGGAAAATTACCGGTTCGCTACTTAGGGGTACCTATTATCTCTTCCAGATTGAGCATAGCGAATTGCATTGCCTTGACGGATCGAATTACTGCTAGGATCCAATCCTGGGCGCATCGATTTTTGTCATTTGCATGTAGGCTGCAGCTCATAAGGTCGGTGCTCCACTCGGTTCAAGCGTTTTGGACCAGTGTCTTCACGTTGCCCTCCTCAGTGTTGGCGGATATTGAACGTATTATGAGACAATTCTTATGGAAGGGTACGGCCCTTGGTCGAGGCGGTGCCAAAGTCGCTTGGGATGATGTCTGCCAGCCGAAAGCTGAAGGTGGCCTTGGCATTCGGAAACTGAAAGACTGCAACAGAGCTTCCATGGTTAAATTCATCTGGATCATGTTCTCAAATAAGGAATCGCTTTGGTGCCGGTGGGTTCACTCCATCTTCTTGACCAAGAAAAACTTCTGGATTGCTTCTCAGCCTGGGACTTGTTCTTGGACTTGGAAGAAAATCCTCCGGCTTAGGAATCACTTTCGATCCTCTTTTAGGTGGTCGATTGGTAATGGTTTGTCTGTGTCTCTCTAGCATGACTATTGGCTTCCTTGTGGCCCTCTCGATGTTTTTGTTCCTCGCTTGTTCAGAGAAAGCGTACATCTCCCGGATTATGCGGTGGTGGCTGATCTGTTTACCCCTTTGGGCTATGCGTTAAAGGATTTCCTGGTGAGATGGGGTATCTCTCTTCCGTCCTTGTCGTTGGTGTATGACAGGTTTACTTGGTGCTATGATACTACCGGTTCCTTCTCGGTTGCATCAGCTTGGGACTCCATTAGAATCAAGAAAGATCATGTCCACTGGGCGGCTCTTATTTGGGATAATGCTTTAGCCCCTCGGTATCAGTTTATTCTGTGGCTCATAACTAAAAATCGCCTTCCTACGCAGGTGATGCTTCTATCCTATGGTAGAATTGATTTTAATGTGTGTGCCTTTTGTAGTGAAGTTCCAGACTCCATCGATCATTTATTCTTCGGGTGCCGCACCTCGGCTTCCCGGCCTTCTTTTGGGCCGCTAGGTGTAACCTCCCGTGGAGGAATAGATGCTGGAAAGATGTGCTCTCCTGGGCCATGAAGTTCTTATCCGGAAAGGATTTTTACCACAGAATTGCATGCTTCTCGTTTGGAGCCTTGTGTCATCTTATTTGGAAGAAGATGAATGCAATTATCTTTCGTGGCGAATCCTTAGCGGTTCCGGCCCTTAAAACCACCTCCTCAAGGTGGTTAGAGACAAAGCTATTACCTTCACCAATGTCCCTCCTTCTCCGAGGAATAAAAGGCTTCAGACGGGGTAGGGCTTTGATCCGGCGGTGTTCTCTCCTTCTGCCGAGTCTCCTTAGCTTCTGCCTTGCGTCTATAACCTTTCTATGGATTCTCCGTTCTTTGCCTTTTCTGCGATGGGCCTGAGGATCGGCTTGCTTTCTTAGGTTTTGCTGGTTGTTGGTTGTTTCCTTCTTCCTTGTGGCTATTCCTCTTGGGTGCCTTCTGGCTTTTACATCGGTTCCCTTACACTCTTACTCTTTTGTGAGAGTGTAAGTTATGGACTCGATCTTTTGTACATTTGTCCAAGCTCTATATAATTTATTACCTTTACCAAAAAAACAACAACTGCGAAAGCATATACTTTTGCCATTTTCACCTTCACGGGTTACTGTTCACCCATATGCTCTCAACACTGGTTCGCGCAGCTACTGCTCGCTCGCCTGCGAGACTGCTCGTTCCGGCCATTCTAGAAGGCCGATTGGCCATTCTAGCCAGCCGATTGGCTTTGAAACAGGCGTGGGGCTCTCATCTGTTGGAAATGTTAGCTAATGATGATGGGTTTTATTTCTTTATCATTCCTAATAATGAATTTAGGAGGAAGATTATGGAGGAAGGTCACTTAACTGTGGCCAGAGTCCCTCTTGTGCTCAAGCAATGGCACCACACCATGGAGCTGAAGAAGGACCTCTAATCTTCAATTCCGGTATGGATCCGTCTGAAGAACATCCCCTTTGCCTATTGGTCTGCCCTGGGTATTGGTGAAATAGCAAGTGCAGTAGGTAGGCCTCTATATGTGGATCCTTTGACTGAGAAAATGAAGCGCCTTTCATTTGCTAGAGTGTGTGTAGAATTATCTGCAAAATTGGAAAGATGTGAGGAGGTTGAGGTATTGGTGGATGATGAAACATTCTCTGTTCCGGTTCTCTATGAATGGAGACCAAATTCGTGCATGAAATGCTGTGCATTTGGTCATAACTGTCTGGCGAAGGAGAATCCCAAGCAACCTCCTGTATCTGTTACGCCTTCTAGTGCTGCTGCAGACCCTGCTATTCCATCATTGAATGTGGCCTCGGAAGATCAGCTTAATGGTTGGAAACAGGTTACAAACAGGAAGAAGAAGCAACATCCGGGACAAAAAGAGAAGGTGGACTCCACACCTCCAATCTCGGCTTTGAAAGCTAATTCGACAGCTGATCCGTCCCTCTCTCATTCGGCAGTTGTAATCCAAAATGAGCAAGAAAGCTTGAAACCTGGTGCTGCTGGATCTTCAATGGCTCTAGTAGTCTTGAACCCTGGAAATGCCTTGACGATGGCCCTTTCTTCAGAGGAAGACTCAGAGGAGGAGGCGAGTGCAGTCAGTAGCAGTAGTGAAGAGGAAGAGGATCCGGTCTCTGTTGCGCCGAGACATCGGGATGATCCTCAGTCTGGTCTGAAGGCTCTTTCCAGCGAGAAAAGCGTCCCTAAAGCTTCTGTGGTCACTCCTTCAAATGCTCTTCATAAGGGGACGAATAGGAAGAGGCCCCCCAAACGTCGGTAGTTTTCCCTTCCATCCTCTGTTTTATTTATTATGTTTATCGGTATATGGAATATTATGGGCCTTGGTGACCCTGTTAGACAAGCTGAAATCAGGAATTTTGTGCGGTCCAATAATCTCTGCTGTGTGGGAATTGTTGAGACTAAGATTTTGTTTGCTGCCTTTAATTCGGTTGCTTCGTTTTACTTCCCGGTGGAGTTGGACTAACAATTATAACCACTCCCATAAGGGGAGAATTTGGGTGGGGTGGAATCCCCGGGAGGTAGCTTTTTTGGTTAATGCCTCCTCGGTGCAAGCTATTCATAGTAGTCTTGTTTGGCTGGCTTCTGGCAAGTCTCTGTTTCTGTCGGTTGTTTATGCTGAGCACCGTTTTGTTTCAAGACTTTCTTTATGGGATGATCTTATTCAAACCAGTGGCCTTCTTTCTTCTTTGCCCTGGATTGTTGCTGGAGACTTCAATGCAATTTGAGACCCCTCGGATAGGATTGGCAGCTCTAATGCGTGGATTCCTGCCTTTGATGAATTTAGAGATTGTCTGGTTCAGGCTGGTCTGGATTGACCTTCGATACACTGGTTATAGATACACCTGGGCTACTTCGTCGGGGCTCACCGGAAACAAAGGAAAATCGATAGAGTGCTAGTTAATGCCCATTGGAACTCTGAGTTCTCCTTCTCGGAAGCCTCTTTTATAGCTCCGGGCATTTCGGACCACACTCCTATGGTTGTTAAAATTATGACTGTTCCTAAGTCCTCCAAGCTGTTTAAATTCTTCAACTTCTGGATGTCTCACCTAGACTTTGCCAGATTGGTTTCGGAAGTTTGGGCTTCTCCCTTTTATGGTTCGCCTATGTTTACTATATGTGCTAAGCTCCGGCTTCTCAAATGTAGACTTAAACAGCTTAACAATGAGTCCTTTTCGGATCTATCTATGAGGACAGCGGAGGCTAGACGGGCTCTACAGATAACCCAAGATGCTATGCAGGCTGATCCTTTGAATCCTCTTATTGCTGAGACCGAAAAGCAGCAGATTCAAGCCTTCTCAAACTTGCGTCTCCAGGAGGAATCGTTTTACAGACAGAAATCTAGAGTGCGTTGGTTGAAAGATGGGGACCTAAATACCAAATTCTTTCACCAAGTTGTGAACAAGTTGGAGGGAAGCTTCGCCTCTACCCTCCTCAAATATTGACCGAAGCATTTCCTCTGGTTTGGCCTGAATCATTGGGTCTCGTTGATAATCGATAGGGTTTTGGTGCGACTCTGGTTTGCTTATGGTCTTCGTGCTGATTTGATCTCTACGGCCGGCCATTGGTAGCGATTTTTAGAGGTAAGCCTCGCGTCTTCCCTCCTAGAATTCTATTCGAAGCTTTGCTCCTGGTATGGCCTGTATCATTGGTTCTCGTTGATCCTCGTTAGGGTTTTGGTGCGACCTTAGTGTCTTATTGCTTCCTATTCGGATTTATGGCTTCTTCTACTAGCGATCCTTTGGGCCGGGGTAAAGGCAAGCCTCAGGCTACCATTGGTCGTAGCCGTTGTCGTGCTCGGTATGCCTCTCAAGGCCGTGATGTAAGGCGACCTGATGCCTTGAACCGTGACAGATCAAAAGCTCCGCAGACCCCCTCCTGGGCTAATGTTGCTAGTTTATCTGCCAAAGGTTATGATTTAGACTTTGCCCCCTATTTCGGTTGGGAAGAAATCTGTTGTGCGATTATCTGAGAATGCAAAATATGCTGGTGATCTGAAATGGAACAGCTGTTTGGTGGGGTACTTCGTGGGGGAAGAATGTGCCGTTTAAGATTACTGAGACGGCTTTGAAACGGGCGTGGAGCTCTCATCTGTCGGAAATGTTAGCTAATGATGATGGGTTTTATTTCTTTATCATTCCTGATAATGAATTTAGGAGGAAGATTCTGGAGGAAGGTCACTTAACTGTGGCCAGAGTCCCTCTTGTGCTCAAGCAGTGGCACCACACCATGGAGCTGAAGAAGGACCTCCAATCTTCAGTTCTAGTATGGATTCGTCTGAAGAACATCCCCTTTGCCTATTGGTTTGCCCCGGGTATTGGTGAAATAGCAAGTGCAGTAGGTAGGCCTCTATATGTGGATCCTTTGACTGAGAAAATGAAGTGCCGTTTAAGATTACTGAGACGGTTTTGAAACAGGCGTGGAGCTCTCATCTGTCGGAAATGTTAGCTAATGATGATGGGTTTTATTTCTTTATCATTCCTGATAATGAATTTAGGAGGAAGATTCTGGAGGAAGGTCACTTAACTGTGGCCAGAGTCCCTCTTGTGCTCAAGCAGTGGCACCACACCATGGAGCTGAAGAAGGACCTTTTCAGTTCCAGTATGGATTCGTCTGAAGAACATCCCCTTTGCCTATTGGTTTGCCCCGGGTATTGGTGAAATATCAAGTGCAGTAGGTAGGCCTCTATATGTGGATCCTTTGACTGAGAAAATGAAGCGCCTTTCATTTGCTAGAGTGTGTGTAGAAATATTTGCAAAATTGGAAAGATGTGAGGAGGTTGAGGTATTGGTGGATGATGAAACATTCTTTGTTCCGGTTCTCTAAGAATGGAGACCAAATTCGTGCATGAAATGCTGTGCATTTGGTCATAACTGTCTAGCGAAGGAGAATCCCAAGCAACCTCTTGTATCTGTTACGCCTTCTACTGCTGCTGTAGATCCTGCTATTCCATCCTTGAATGTGGCCTCGAAAGATCAGCTTAATGGCTGGAAACAGGTTACAAATAGGAAGAAAAAGCAACATCCGGGACAAAAAGAGAAGGTGGACTCCACACCTCCAATCTCGGCTTTGAAAGCCAAATCGACAACTGATCCGTCCCTCTCTCCTTCGGCAGTTGTAGTCCAAAATGAGCAAGAAAGCTTGAAACCCGGTGCTGCTGAATCTTCAATGGCTCTAGTAGTTTCTAACCCTGGAAATGCCTTGACAATGGCCCTTTCTTTAGAGGAAGACTCAGAGGAGAAGGCGAGTGCAGTCAGTAGCAATAGTGAAGAGGAAGAGGATCCGGTCTCTATTGCACCGAGACATCGGGATGATCCTCAGTCTAAAGGCTCTTTCCAGTGAGAAAAGCGTCCCTAAAGCTTCTGTGGTCACTCCTTCAATTGCTCCTCATAAGGGGACGAATAGGAAGAGGCCCCCCAAACGTCGATAGTGTTCCCTTCCGTCCTCTGTTTTATTTATTGTGTTTATCGATATATGGAATATTAGGGGCCTTGGTGACCCTGTTAGACAAGCTGAAATCAGGAATTTTGTGCGGTCCAATAATCTCTGCTGTGTGGGAATTGTTGAGACTAAGATTTTGTTTGCTGCCTTTAATTCGGTTGCTTCTGTTTTACTTCCTGGGTGGAGTTGGACTAACAATTATAACCACTCCCATAAGGGGAGAATTTGGGTGGGGTGGAATCCCCGGGAGGTAGCTTTTTTGGTTAGTGCCTCCTCGGTGCAAGCTATTCACGGTAGTCTAGTTTGGCTAGCTTATGGCAAGTCCCTGTTTCTGTCGGTTGTTTATGCTGAGCACCGTTTTGTTTCGAGACGTCCTTTATGGGATGATCTTATTCAAACTAGTGGCCTTCTTTCTTCTTCACCCTGGATTGTTGTTGGAGACTTCAATGCAATTCGAGACCCCTCCGATAGGATTGGCAGCTCTAATGCGTGGATTCCTGCCTTTGATGAATTTAGAGATTGTTTGGTTCAGGCTGGTCTGGATGACCTTCGATACACTGGTTATAGATACACTTGGGCGACATCGTCGGGGCTCAACCAGAAACAAAGGAAAATCGATAGAGTGCTGGTTAATGCCCATTGAAACTCTAAGTTCTCCTTCTCGGAAGCTCTTTTATAGCTCTGGGCATTTCGGACCACACTCCTATGGTTGTTAAAATTATGGCTGTTCCCAAGTCCTCCAAGCCGTTTAAATTCTTCAACTTCTGGATGTCTCACCTAGACTTTGCTAGATTGGTTT
This sequence comes from Eucalyptus microcorys, assembly GCA_014182515.1. Taxonomy (NCBI): domain Eukaryota; kingdom Viridiplantae; phylum Streptophyta; class Magnoliopsida; order Myrtales; family Myrtaceae; genus Eucalyptus; species Eucalyptus microcorys. The sequence continues at coordinate 29,398,618 of CM024566.1, forward strand.
CGGAAGTTTGGGCTTCTCTCTTTTATGGTTCGCCTATGTTTACTTTATGTGCTAAGCTCCGGCTTCTCAAATGTAGACTTAAGTAGCTCAACAAGGAGTCTTTTTCAGATCTATCTATGAGGACAGCGGAGGCTAGACAGGCTCTACAGATAACCCAAGATGCTATGCAGGTTGATCCTTTGAATCCTTTTCTTGCTGAGACTGAAAAGCAGCAGATTCAAGCCTTCTTAGTCTTGCGTCTCCAGGAGGATCGTTTTACAGATAGAAATCTAGAGTGCGTCGGTTGAAAGATGGGGACCTAAATACCAAATTCTTTCACCAAGTTGTGAACAAGAGACACCTCTAGAATAGAATCATTTCACTGACTAATGGGGATGTCTCTACTTCGGAGCTTGCGGAAGTTCAAAAGATGTTTGTTGATCATTTTTGTGATTTACTTGCTGCTTCTCCATCCTCGATTTGTCCAGCGAAGGAGGAGATCCGTGCGGTGCTTAAGCATTCTCTGGATGAGGAGCATGTGCGTTTCTTATCTAGTTCTTTCTCGGATGTGGAAATCAGGGATACTCTTTTCTCTCTTGCAGTGGGCAAAGCCCTTGGTCCCGATGGATTTAATGTTGAATTTTTTAAGCATTCTTGGGATGTTGTTGGTGCTTCGGTAATCTTGGCAGTTAGAGAACTTTTTGTATCAGGGGAGCTGTTCAAACAAATCAACACTACCATCCTTGCTTTAGTGCCCAAGATCCCTAATGCCTCAATTGTCCATGAATTTCGACCAATTGCTTGCTGCAACACTATATATAAATGCATCACAAAGCTCATTGCCAATCGCCTATCTCGTGTTCTACCCTCTATCATTAGCTTGCCTCAAAATGCTTTTGTTAAGGGTAGGCATATTAGTGACAACATTCTGCTTGCCCAAGAACTCTTTAGTGGCTTCCATCATGATCCTTACCGGGCTAAATGTGTTATTAAAGTTGATTTTCGAAAGGCGTATGATACGGTGAAGTGGGAGTTCATTGAAGTATGTATGCAAGCCTTCGGTTTTCCTCAGCAATTTATTGATCGTATTATGGTATGTATTCGATCCCCCAAATTCTCCATATCCTTAAATGGTGAACTTCATGGATTCTTTACAAGTGGGAAGGGTATTCGTCAAGGTGATCCAATGTCGCCCTACATATTCACTCTTGTGATGGAAGTCTTTACTGGTTTACTAATATTCAAACCAGCCATCTTTCATTCGGTTTCTTTTGGCGATATAAATCTTCTAGACTCCCATCTCTTCTTTGCCGACGATGTGCTCTTATTCTCGGAAGCTAGCATGGCTTCCGTTGATCTTTTGAAGGCAGGAATTGACTCTTTCTCCAATTGGAGTGGTTTGGAGCCGAACTTGAATAAGAGTGAAGTATATTTATCCAGAGGATCATCCAGCCTTCGGATTGACATCTTGAACAAGCTAGGCTTCCAGGTTGGCTCTCTTCCCTTTCATTATCTTGGTGTCCCAGTTATTTCCGCAAGATTAGGGAAGGCGGATTGTGTTGCTCTAGTGAATGCAATAACAGCTCGGGTCCAATCTTGGACTCATTGATTTTTATCTTTTGCGGGTAGACTTCAGCTTATTAAATTGGTGCTCTATTCTATTCAAGTCTTCTGGGCGAGCGTGTTCTTCTTGCCATGTGCTGTGCTTAACCGTATTGAGAAAATCTTCCGTCAATTTCTATGGAAAGGGCCAATGATGGGTCCGGGTGGGGCTAAGGTCTCCTGGAGTGATGTATGTCTCCTGAGAGAGGAAGGAGGCCTCGAAATTCGTTCTTTGAAGGAAAATAATATTGCCTCGATGCTTAAGCATATTTGGATTCTCTTCTCGGACAAGAAATCCCTTTGGCGTAAGTGGATTCACTCCACCTTTTTAAACCGTAAGAATTTTTGGGTGGTCCCTATTCCTACTTATTGTTCTTGGGCTTGGAAAAAGCTCATTCGCCTTCATGGTCTTTATTAGCAGCATTTTAGATGGAAGATTGGAAATGGCCGGTTTGTTTCATTTTGGTTTGATCCGTGGCATCTCAATGGACCGTTCAATCGACTATTCTCTAACCAGGACATTTATCGTTCAGGCATCCCTCGGGTTGCTTCCGTTGCTGAGGCCTTCTCTACGCCTATGGGCTGGTATATTATCAATATTATGGCCAACTGATGGGATCCCTTACCCGTATTCAACCAGCAAAAAGACCGATTCCAATGGATTCGGCATCCCTCAGGGCGGTTCTCTACAGCGTCTGCGTGGGATTTATTGAGACCCAAAGGAAATGTTGTCCCCTGGTCCTCCTTCGTGTGGAGTACTTCCATACCGCCGAGATACCAAACCCATTTGTGGCTTATCACCCGTAACCGATTGCCAACCCAGGTTATGCTCTTCTCTTATGGTAGGCTTTCGATGGCTACCGCCCTTCTATTCGTGTAGGCTTGATTCGATTGATCATCTAATTTTTGCTTGTCAAATTTCGGGTAATCTAGCCTCCTATTGGGTTGCTAAGTTTAATATTTCTTGGCAAAACAACTCGTGGCATGAGAACCTTGACTGGGTGTCTAAGCGCTTCTCGGATAGGAGCTTCTATAGTTCGTTGGCCTGGTTTAGTTTTGGAGCCCTTTGCTATATTATTTGGAAAGAGCGTAACAATATCATTTTCCGAAATCAAACTCTTTTCCTCTCGACGATGAAGATGCATCTCCAGAAGGCAATTAAAGACAAAGCATCGACATTGAAGCATGTTATGGATATCCCTAAGAATAGAAGGCTGCAACAGAGTTGAGACTAGAGTCCGTTTATCTTTGACTGATGGAGGGTTTTATAGTTTTGGCTATGTCTTTTGTTGTTTAGGGCTTTGGTTGTTGTTCTGTCTCTAGGACCCATGGCACCCTTACACTTTTCTTTGACTTATGTCTCTTTGAGTGTATGTTTTTGTTGGTGCCAGGCTTCCCCACTGTAATTTTGTGCAAAATCTATACATATTTTACCTTTACCAAAAAAAAAAAAACTGCGAAAGCATTTGCCAAGGATGTTTTCATTAATCAAGAACGAAAGTTGGGGGCTCGAAGACGATCAGATACCGTCCTAGTCTCAACCATAAAAGGATGCCGACTAGGGATCAGCGGATGTTGCTTTTAGGACTCCGCTGGCACCTTATGAGAAATCAAAGTTTTTGGGTTTTGGGGGGAGTATGGTCGCAAGGCTGAAACTTAAAGGAATTGACGGAAGGGCACCACCAGGAGTGGAGCCTACGGCTTAATTTGACTCAACACGGGGAAACTTACCAGGTCCATACATAGTAAGGATTGACAGACTGAGAGCTCTTTCTTGATTCTATGGGTGGTGGTGCATGGCCGTTCTTAGTTGGTCGAGTGATTTGTCTGGTTAATTCCGATAACGAATGAGACCTCAGCCTGCTAACTAGCTATGTGGATGTACATCTCCATGGGCAGCTTCTTATAGGGACTATGGCCGCTTAGGCCAAGGAAGTTTGAGGCAATAACAGGTCCATGGTCGAGGGCCTTGGACGTGTGGATCGATCCATGCACCGATTGGATCGAACATGGATCGATCCCGGTCGAGCAGGATCGATCGTGGTCGGGCGCCTTGGCCGTGGGGATCGGTCGTGGATTGATCTTAGATCGATCCCGGTCGAGCGGGATCGATCGTGGTCGATCGCCTCGGCCGTGTGGATCGATCCATGCACCAATCGGATCGATCATTGATTGATCGTGGTTGAGGGCCTTGGCCGTGTGGATCGATCCATGCATCGATCGGATCGATCATGGATCGATCTCGATCGAGCGCCTTAGCCGTGTGGATCGATCCATGCACCGTGCGCATCGATCATGGGTCGATCCCGGTCGAGCGGGATCGACCGTGATCGAGCGCCTCGGCTGTGTGGATCGATCCATGCACCGTGCGGATTGGTCGTGAATCGATCATGGATCGATCCCGGTTAAGTGGGATTGATCGTGGTAGATCGCCTCGGCCGTGTGGATCGATCCATGCACCGTGCGAATCGATCATGGATCGATTGAGGTCGAGCGGGATCGATCATGGTTGATCGCCTCGGCCGTGTGGATCGATCCATGCATAGTGCGGATCGATCGTGGATCGATCCCGCTTGATCGATATCGATCATGGCCGAGTGCCTTGGCCGTGTGGGTCAAGGTGCATCGATCATGGATCGATCCAGATCGAGCGGGATCGACCGTGGTCGAGTGCCTCGGCTGTGCAGATCGATCCCGGTCGAGCGAGATCGATCGTGGTCGATCGCCTCGGCCGTGTGGATCGATCCATGCACCGTGTGGATCAATCGTGGATCGATCCCGCTCGACCGATATCGATTGTGGCCGAGTGCCTTGGCCGTGTGGATCAAGGTGCATCGATCATGTTTGATCCTGGTCGAGCGAGATCGACCGTGGTCGAGTGCCTCGGCTGTGCAGATCGATCATGGATCGATCCCGGTCGAGCTGGATCGATCGTGGTCAATCGCCTCGGCCGTGTGGATCGATCCATGCACCGTGCGGATCGGTCGTGGATCTATCTCGCTCGACCGATATCGATCGTGGCCAAGTGACTTGGCCGTGTAGATCGAGGTGCATTGATCATGGATCGATCCCGATCGAGCGGGATCGACCGTGGTCGAGTGCCTCGGCCGTGCAGATTGATCATGGATCGATCCCGGTCGAGCGAGATCGATGTGGTCGATCGCCTCGGCCGTATGGATCGATCCATGCACCGCGCGGATCAATCCCGGTCGAGCGGGATCGATCTTGGTCCATCGCCTCGGCCGTGTGGATCGATCCATGCACCGTGCGGATCGGTCGTGGATTGATCCCGCTCGACCGGGATCGATCAGGATCGATCGTGGCCGAGTGCCTTGGCCATGTGGATCGAGGTGCATCGATCAGGGA
>CM024566.1:29408564-29456064 GCA_014182515.1 Eucalyptus microcorys
GGTTGTCTATGCTGAACACCGGTTTGTCTCTAGATGACCTTTATGGGATGATCTTATACAAACCAGTGGTATTCTCTCCTCTACGCCTTGGATTGTAGCTGGAGATTTCAATGCAATTCGAGACCCTTCGGACAGAGTTGGTAGCTCTAATGCTTGGATCCCTGCTTTTGATGAATTTAGAGATTGTCTGGTCCAAGCTGGCCTAGATGATCTGCGTTACACTGGTTATAGATACACCTGGGCCACTTCGCCAGGGATTAATCGAAAACAGAGGAAAATAGATAGAGTGTTGGTCAATGCTCACTGGAACTCGGAATTTTCCTTCTTGGAAGCCTCTTTTTTAGCACCAGGCATTTCGGATCATACTCTAATGGTTGTTAAGATTATGCCGGTTCCCAAATCTTCCAAGCCGTTCAAGTTCTTCATTATTGGATGTTGCATCCAAATTTCTCCACAATGGTCTCGGAAGCCTGGGAATCTCCCTTTCACGGTACACCGATGTTTACCCTCTGTGCAAAGCTTCGCCTCCTTAAATGCAAGCTAAAATAGCTCAATAAGGAGTCTTTTTCTGACCTGTCTATGAGAACGGCGGAAGCTAGACGGGCGCTTCAAGTAACTCAAGATGCTTTGCAAGTTGATCCTAGAAATCCCTTGCTGGCCGAAGCAGAAAAGCAACAGGTTCAAGCCTTTGCAGACCTTCGGCTCCAAGAGGAATCGTTCTATCGGCAAAAATCCAGGGTACGTTGGTTGAAAGATGGAGATCTTAACACTAAATTTTTTCACCAGGTTGTGAACAAAAGACACCTCCAGAATAGAATCATCTCGGTGACTAATGGAGATATCACCACCTCGGTTCCGGCGGAAGTTCAAAAGATTTTTGTTGATCACTTTCGCGAATTACTTACTGCTTCTCCTACCTCGATTTGCCCTGCCAAGGAGGAGATCCAAGCGGTGCTTAGGCATTCTCTGGATGAGGAGCAGGTTCGTTTCTTATCCTCCCCTATCTCGGATGATGAAATTAGGGATACTCTGTTTTCTCTTGCAACGGGAAAAGCCCCGGGCCCGATGGTTTTAATGTTGAATTTTTCAAGCACTCTTGGGATATTGTTGGTGCTTCGGTAACCTTGGCATTAAGGATTTCTTCGTTACGGGAGAGCCGTTGAAGCAAATCAATACCACCATTATTGCCTTAGTGCCCAAAGTCCCCAATGCCTCGACTGTCCACGACTTCAGGCCAATTGCTTGCTGCAATACGATATATAAATGCATCACTAAGCTTATTGCTAACCGTCTATCCCGTGTGTTGCCGTCCATCATTAGTTTGCCCCAAAATGCATTTGTTAAGGGGAGGCATATCAGTGATAATATCCTGCTGGCCCAAGAGCTATTCAGCGGTTTCCAGCATGATCCTTACCGAGCTAAGTGTGTCATTAAGGTCGATTTTAGGAAGGCATATGATACGGTAAATTGGGATTTCATTGAAGTCTGTCTTCAAGCTTTCGGGTTTCCTCAAGTACTCATTGGGCGGATTATGACTTGTATCAGATCCCCTAAATTCTCCATATCCTTAAATGGGGAGCTTCATGGATTCTTTGCTAGTGGGAGAGGTATCCGGCAAGGCGATCCGATGTCTCCCTATATATTCACTCTTGTGATGGAAGTTTTTACTGGATTGTTGTATAGGCAGACCAACTGCCCTGAATTTGGATTCTTCTGGAGATGTAAATCGACTAAGTTGTCCCATTTGTTCTTTGCTGATGATGTCCTCTTATTTTCGGAAGCTACTTTGGCTTCTGTTGATCTCTTGAAGACAGGAATTGATTCCTTTTCAAGCTGGAGTGGAATGGTACCGAATCTGAATAAGAGTGAAGTATTTTTGTCCGGCGGATCGTCCAGCCTTCGGAATGAAATCTTGAGCAAGCTAGGATTCCAGGTTGGCTCCATTCCTTTTCGTTATCTCGGAGTTCCTGTCATATCCGGTAGACTAGGAAAAGCGGATTGTGTAACATTGGTTAATGCGATAACAGCTCGGGTCCAATCTTGGACTCATAGATTCCTGTCTTTTGTTGGTAGACTTCAGCTTATTAAGTCCGTGCTCTACTCTATTCAAGTTTTCTGGGCTAGCGTATTTTTTCTGCCGTGTGCTGTGCTTGATCGTATTGAGAAGATACTCCGCCAATTCATTTGGAAAGGACCGATGATGGGTCCGGGGGGGGCAAAGTAGCTTGGAGCGATATATGCCTCCCGAGAGAGGAAGGGGGTCTTGGAATTCGGACTTTGAAGGAAAACAATGTGGCCCTAATGCTCAAACATATCTGGAAGCTCTTCACGGACAAAGAGTCCCTTTGGTGTAAGTGGATCCATTCCACTTTTTTAAGTCACAAGAATTTCTGGGTACTTCTATCCCTACTTATTGTTCTTGGGCTTGGAGAAAACTCCTTCGCCTTCGAGGTATCTACCAGCAGCATTTTAGATGGAAGATTGGCAGTGGCAAATCTGTGTCATTCTGGTTTGATCCGTGGCACCTTAATGGACCACTCAACTGCCTTTTCTCCAACCAGGAAATCTATCGTTCGGGCATCTCTCGGGTTGCTTCTATTGCTGATGCATTCTCTACGCCCTTGGGCTGGTACATTATTAATATTATGGCTAATTGGTGGGATCCCTTACCTGAGTTCAATCATCAAGAAGACCGATTCCAATGGATTCGGCATCCCACGGGGCAATTCTCGACAGCGTCTGCGTGGGAGCTTTTCAGACCCAAAGGTAATGTGGTGCCCTGGTCCTCGTTCGTGTGGAGCTCCTCTTTACCGCCGAGATACCAGACCCACCTGTGGCTTATTACCCGTAACAGGTTGCCAACTCGGTGCTTTGCTCTTCTCCTTTACTTCGATTCCAAAGAGCTACCTGTCCATTTTGCTCAAGCAGGCCTGATTCGGTGGACCACCTCTTCTTTGCTTGCCGAACCCCGGGTAATCTCGCCTCCTTTTGGGCTGGAAAGTTTAATATCTTGTGGCGAAACAAATCGTGGCATGAGAACCTTGATTGGGCCTCTAAGCACTTTTCGGATAAGAGTTTTTATCACTCTTTGGCTCGGTTCAGTTTCGGAGCCCTTTGCTATATTATATGGAAAGAGCGTAACAATATCATCTTCCGGAATCAGACTCTATTTATCCCGGCAATGAAGATGCATCTCCGCAAGGCAATTATAGACAAAGCGATGACGTACAAGCATGTCTTGGATACCCCGAAGAATGTAAGACTGCAACGAGTTGGGACTTGAGTCCTTCTATCTTTGAATGATAGAGGGTTTTTAGTTTTACTTGCTCTTTGCTTTGTTTAGGTGTTCCGTGTTTTTGTCTTTGTTGATCGTTGGGTCCCAAGGCACCCCTACACTCGTCCCTGACTTTGGTCTGTCTGAGTGTCGGTTTTGTTGGTGCTTGGCTTCCCCCTCCTTGTAATCTTTTGCAAAATCTATTCTATTCTTACCTTTACCAAAAAAAAAAAAAAAAAAAACTGCGAAAGCAGATGATTTTGCCATTCTCGGATTCTCGGGTTACTGTTCACGTTTTGCTCTCTTCTAGGCGACCGAAGCACTGTAGCTCGTCTTCTGGTGTGCGAGCTGTTCCGATCGATTTAGCCGTTAGTTGGGCGCGATTTTTGGAGGGAAGCCTCGCCTCCACCCCCCTCAAATCCTCACCGAAGCGTTTTGCTGGGCATGGCTTGAATCGTGAGTTCTCTTCATTCTCCGCTAGGGTTTTGGTGCGAATTCGGGTGCGATTCTTCCTGAATCGACGAGAACGATTCTGCCAGCTTTGGGCCGTGAGCTTTGGAGGTAAGCCTCGCTTCTTTCCTCCTTCGAATATATCTGAAGCCCTGCCCTTGCCATGGCTCGTATTGCTGGTTCCCGTTAATCTGCAGTAGGGTTCTGGTGTGGTGTCTGGGTTCTTCGGTAGTCGGTGGTATGGCCTCGACGAGTTACGATCCTTTGGGCTGAGGAAAGGGCAAGCCTCTGGCGTCCAATGGTCGTAGTCGAAGCCGTGTACGATATGCCTCTCGTGGCCGAGAAGGAGGACGTCCCAATGTGAATCGGGATAGATCAAAAGCTCCTTAGACCCGCTCATGGGTTAATGTTGCTAGCTTGTCTGCTAAAGGCTATAGCTTAGACTTTGCCCCGCCTATCTCGGTTGGGAAGAAATCGGTTGTAAGTTTATCTGATAATGCAAAATTCGCTGGGGATCCAAAGTGGAACAACTGTCTGGTAGGATATTATGTGGGGAAGAATGTGCCGTTTAAGATCATTGAGATGACTTTGAAACAGGCTTGGGGATCGCATCTGTCGGAAGTATTGGCCAACGAAGATGGGTTCTATTTTTTTATCATCCCTGATGATGAATTCAGGAGGAGAATTCTGGATGAAGGCCACATCACAGTGGCCAGAGTCCCTTTGGTGCTTAAGCAATGGCACCACACTATGGAGCTGAAGAAGGACCTCCAGTCATCGGTTTCCGGTCTGGATTCGCCTAAAGAACATCCCATATCCATATTGGTCTGCCCCGGGTATCAGTGAAATTGCAAGTGCTGTAGGGAGGCCATTATACGTGGACCCATTGACAGAGAAAATGAAACGCCTATCGTTTGCTAGAGTATGTGTAGAGATTTCTGCAAATTTGGAAAGGTGCGAGGAAGTTGAAGTTCTGGTGGATGATAGTTCTTTCTCTGTGCCGGTTCTCTATGAATGGAGACCGAATTCGTGTTCGAAATGCTGTGTGTTTGGACATAATTGCCTGGCAAAGGAGGATTTTAAGCAGCCCCCAGCTGCTGCAAAACTCCCTGCTGTTAGTGCAAATCCTGTTATCTCTTCTGCCTCAGAAGATGGCTGGAAGCAAGTAACGAATAGGAAGAAGAAGCAGCACCCAGGAAAGGAGAAGGTGAATTCCACTCCTCCAGTCTCGACTTTGAAGGCCATTCCGATAGATGATCTGTCTGCCCATAATTTAGCTAAAGAGCAGATCAACCTGGAAACAGTAAATGATAGAAACTCAATGGCTCCGGTAGTCTCTAATACGGGTGAAGCCTCGTTAGCTCAATCTTCTAAGGAAGATTCGGAGGATGATGTAAGTGCAGTTAGTAGTAGTAGCAGTGAGGGAGAGGATCCTGTTGCTGCTGCGCATAGCCTTCCCGATGATCCTCATCCTGGCCCAAGGGCTCCCCCCTCCCAGAAGGTCACTCCTAAGGCTTCGACAATGGCTTCTTCCTTTAATGCGGATCCTGATGTTGCTGCGCCTAGCCTTCTCGATGATCCCCATCCTGGCCCGAAGGCTCCCCTCTCCCAGAAGCTCTTGGCTTCTGCTATGGCTACTCCCTCCAGTGCTCCGAAGGGGTCGAATAGGAGGAAGGCCGCCAATCGCCGGTAATGTTGCCCTGCATCCTTGTTTTTTGATATGATTATTGGTATCTGGAATATTAGGGGCCTAGGTGACCCCTTGAGGCAGGCCGAAATCAGAAATTTTGTTAGGTCCAATAATCTCTGCTGTGTGGGAATTGTTGAGACTAAGATTACTGCTACTGCTTTTAATTCGATTACTTCTGTCTTATTACCTGGCTGGAATTGGGTTAATAATTATAATCACTCCCATAAGGGGAGAATCTGGGTGGGATGGAACCCCCGTGAGGTTGATTTTTTGGTGAATACCTCTTCGGTGCAAGCAATTCATGGGAGGCTACTCTGGTTGGTCTCGGGTAAGGTCCTCTTTTTGTCGGTTGTTTATGCTAAACACCGGTTTGTCTCTAGACGACCTTTATGGGAAGATCTTATACAAACCAGTGGTATTCTCTCCTATACGCCTTGGATTGTAGCTGGAGATTTCAATGCAATTCGAGACCCTTCGGACAGAGTTGGTAGCTCTAATGCTTGGATCCCTGCTTTTGATGAATTTAGAGATTGTCTGGTCCAAGCTGGTCTAGATGATCTGCGTCACACTGGATATAGGTACACTTGGGCCACTTCGTCAGGGATTAATCGAAAACAGAGGAAAATAGATAGAGTGTTGGTCAATGCTCACTGGAACTCGGAATTTTCCTTCTCGGAAGCCTCTTTTTTAGCACCAGGCATTTCGGATCATACTCCAATGGTTGTTAAGATTATGCCGGTTCCCAAATCTTCCAAGCCGTTCAAGTTCTTCAATTATTGGATGTCGCATCCAAATTTCTCCACAATGGTCTCGGAAGCTTGGGAATCTCCCTTTTATGGTACACCGATGTTTACCCTCTATTCAAAGCTTCGCCTCCTTAAATGCAAGCTAAAACAGCTCAATAAGGAGTCTTTTTCTGACCTGTCTATGAGAACGGCAGAAGCTAGACGGGCTCTTCAAGTAACTCAAGATGCTTTGCAAGTTGATCCTAGAAATCCCTAGCTGGCCGAAGTAGAAAAGCAACATATTCAAGCCTTTGCAGACCTTCGGCTTCAAGAGGAATCGTTTTATCGGCAAAAATCCAGGGTACGTTGGTTGAAAGATGGAGATCTTAACACTAAATTTTTTCACCAGGTTGTGAACAAAAGACACCTCCAGAATAGAATCATCTCGGTGACTAATGGAGATATCACCACCTCGGTTCCGGCGGAAGTCCAAAAGATTTTTGTTGATCACTTTCGCGAATTACTTACTGCTTCTCCTACCTCGACTTGCCCTGCCAAGGAGGAGATCCAAGCGGTGCTCAGGCATTCTCTGGATGAGGAGCAGGTTCGTTTCTTATCCTCCCCTGTCTCGGATGATGAAATTAGGGATACTCTGTTTTCTCTTGCAACGTGAAAAGCCCCCGAGCCCGATGGTTTTAATGTTGAATTTTTCAAGCACTCTTGGGATATTGTTGGTGCTTCGGTAACCTTGGCTGTTAAGGATTTCTTCGTTACGGGTGAGCTGTTGAAGCAAATCAATACCACCATTATTGCCTTAGTGCCCAAAGTCCCTAATGCCTCGACTGTCCACGACTTCAGGCCAATTGCTTGCTGCAATACGATATATAAATGTATCACTAAGCTCATTGCTAATCGTCTATCCCGTGTGTTGCCATCCATCATTAGTTTGCCCCAAAATGCATTTATTAAGGGGAGGCATATCAATGATAATATCCTGCTAGCCCAAGAGCTATTCAGCGGTTTCCAAAGATGATCCATACCGAGCTAAGTGTGTCATTAAGGTCGATTTTAGGAAGGCATATGATACGGTAAATTGGGATTTCATTGAAGTCTGTCTTCAAGCTTTCGGGTTTCCTCAAGTATTCATTGGGCGGATTATGACTTGTATCAGATCCCCTAAATTCTCCATATCCTTAAATGGGGAACTTCATGGATTCTTTGCTAGTGGGAGAGGTATCCGGCAAGGCGATCCGATGTCTCCCTATATATTCACTCTTGTGATGGAAGTTTTTACTGGATTGTTGGATATGCAGACCAACCGCCCTGAATTTGGATTCTTCTGGAGATGTAAATCGACTAAGTTGTCCCACTTGTTCTTTGCTGATGATGTTCTCTTATTTTCGGAAGCTACTTTGGATTCTGTTGATCTCTTGAAGACAGGAATTGATTCCTTTTCAAGCTGGAGTGGAATGGTACCGAATTTGAATAAGAGTGAAGTATTTTTGTCCGGCGGATCATCTAGCCTTCGGAATGAAATCTTGAGTAAGCTAGGGTTCCAGGTTGGCTCCATTCCTTTTCGTTATCTTGGAGTTCCTGTCATATCCGGTAGACTAGGAAAAGCGGATTGTGTAACATTGGTTAATGCGATAACGCTCGGGTCCAATCTTGGACCCATAGATTCCGTCTTTTGCTTTGGTAGACTTTAGCTCATTAAGTCCGTGCTCTACTCTATTCAAGTTTTCTGGGCTAGCGTATTTTTCCTGCCGTGTGCTGTGCTTGATCGTATTGAGAAGATCCTCCGCCAGTTCCTATGGAAAGGACCGATGATGGGTCCGGGGGGGCCAAAGTAGCTTGGAGCGATATATGCCTCCCGAGAGAGGAAGGGGGTCTTGGAATTCGGACTTTGAAGGAAAACAATGTGGCCCTAATGCTCAAACATATCTGGAAGCTCTTCTCGGACAAAGAGTCCCTTTGGTGTAAGTGGATCCATTCCACTTTTTTAAATCACAAGAACTTCTGGGTCACTTCTATTCCTACCTATTGTTCTTGGGCTTGGAGAAAACTCCTTCGCCTTCGAGGTATATACCAGCAGCATTTTAGATGGAAGATTGGCAATGGCAGATCTGTGTCATTCTGGTTTGATCCGTGGCACCTTAATGGACCACTCAACCGCCTTTTCTCCAACCAGGAAATCTATCGTTCAGGCATTTCTCGGGTTGCTTCTGTTGCTGATGCATTCTCTACGCCCTTGGGCTGGTACGTTATTAATATTATGGCTAATTGGTGGGATCCCTTACCTGAGTTCAATCATCAAGAAGACCGATTCCAATGGATTCGGCATCCCTCGGGGCAATTCTCGACAGCGTCTGCGTGGGAGCTTTTCAGACCCAAAGGTTGCCAACTCAGGTGATGCTCTTCTCCTTTACATCGATTCCAGCAGCTACCTGTCCATTTTGCTCAAGCAGGCCTGATTCGGTGGACCACCTCTTCTTTGCTTGCCGAACCCCGGGTAATCTCGCCTCCTTCTGGGCTGGAAAGTTTAATATCTTGTGGCGAAACAAATCGTGGCGTGAGAACCTTGATTGGGCCTCTAAGCGCTTTTCTGATAAGAGCTTTTATCACTCTTTGGCTCGGTTCAGTTTCGGAGCCCTTTGCTATATTATATGGAAAGAGCGTAACAATATCATCTTCCGGAATCATACTCTTTTTATCCCGGCAATGAAGATGCATCTCCGCAAGGCAATTATAGACAAAGCGATGACATACAAGCATGTCTTGGATACCCCGAAGAACAGAAGACTGCAACAGAGTTGGGACTTGAGTCCTTCTATCTTTGAATGATAGAGGGTTTTTAGTTTTACTTGCTCTTTGCTGTTTAGGTGTTCGGTGTTATTGTCTTTGTTGATCGTTGGGTCCCAAGGCACCCCTACACTCGTCCCTGACTTTGGTCTGTCTGAGTGTCGGTTTTGTTGGTGCCTGGCTTCCCCCTCCTTGTAATCTTTTGCAAAATCTATTCATTTCTTACCTTTACCAAAAAAAAAAAAAAAAAAACAACTGCGAAAGCAGATAGCTTTGCCATTTTCGATTTTCTCGGGTACTGTTCACGGATTCTCTCAATCCGGATTCCCGAGTGCACTATTCATCCTTCTGGTGTGTTGCTGGTTCCCGTGGCTGTGGGTGTCGGATTGTGCTGATTTTCGGAGGGAAGCTTCATCTCACTCCTCTCTTCGATCCTACCAAACGGTTTCGGAAAATATGGCCTACATCCTGAGAAATCGACAGCCCTAGGTTACGAATTTCTGGGCAGCTTCGTTTATGGATTTCGGCTGGTTCTTTGATTCGGTTTGGGAGTTCCAATGGGTGTCTTTGGCTGATTTTCGGAGGGAAGCTTCATCTCAGTCCCCTCTTCGATCCCACCGAACTGTTTCGGAAAAGATGGTCTACATCCTGAGAATTCGTCAGCCTTAGGTTACGAATTTTCTGCCCAGTTTTCTTCTGGTTTTTCGTCTGTTCTTTGGCTCGGTTTGGGACTTCCAATGGGTGTCTTCGGCTGATTTTCGGACGGAAGCTTCATCTTATTCCTTTCTAAGTTTCCACCAAAGGATTTCACGGGGGATGGTCTAAATCCAGAGAATCGACAGCCTTGGGTGGTTTGTTTTCTGGTTTCTGGGCACAGCTGTTTTCCTTCTGGTTTTCTTTCGGATTGGGAGTTGCTATGGATGGTTTTGGCTGAGTTTTTGAGGAGAGTCTCCCATCACCTATACCTTCCGTCCGTGCGAAGGTATCCGGTTGATTTGGCCTGAGTGTTGAGATCACCTTGGAGCTTGGTGGGCGTGCGTTTTCTGCTGTGATCCTGGTTCACGAGTGAAGAAAGCGCAGCTGAGGAGTTCGTATTCTGCTGGGGGTTAGTTCGGTTAGTCCTTATTCGAGTTCCCCTACAGGCGTTCTTCCAGGTTAGCGTTTCTTTCTTCTCGATTAGGATTTTCCGTGTTCGTCTGCTGGGGTTTTGGCTACTGCATTAATTTCTTTGCTGGGCTCGTTCATTTGGATTGCTCTTGACTGTGGCTAGTTGCTGGATTACCCCTTTAGTCCGGGGACGTGTTTTGAAAGAGTAGGTCTTTCGTTTCTCCTCCGCTCGATGTTGTTTTTCCTGGCTATGCTCGGGGTGCACGCCAGGTGTTTGTGATTATGTCTTCAGCTACTGTGATGGCTGGACTTGACCCCACGGCCCTTCCGTTGGCTGATTCTTCAATGGGGATTCCGTCCCCCACCCTTGGTGGTGCTGCTCATTCGACTTTACCTGGTTTGGCGGGGGCTTCCTCATCCGGACCAGTTGATCCGAAGAACAAGTTCAAGGGCCCTCAGGTGCCGTCGATAAGGCAGCATCGCTCTAGAGGAAGAAGCCGCATTAGATCGGTCTCCAAGCGTCCTGCTCAGCCTCCTGCTGGTCACCCCAATGCCCCGGCGCGTTCTTGGGCAAATGTGGCTCGGTTGGCGGTCAAAGGATCGGAGTTATCCTATATTCCTCCAACGTTTGTCGATGGAGAAGCGATAGTTAACCTCCCGGATGAGGCCCTGGATGCTGTGGACCCTAAATGGCACCAATGTTTGGTGGGTTATCTTGTTGGGAGAAGGAGGCTGCCATTCGGTTTGATAGAGCAGTCTTTGAGAAAGATTTGGGGTCCAAGCTTGTTGAAGTCCTCGCCAATGATCAAGGATTTGTCTTCCCCCATATTCCGGATCCCGGGTTTCGGAGGAGAATCCTTGAAGATGGACAGACTACGGTAGCTAGAGTGCCTCTTATTCTTCGTTAATGGAAGCCTCTGATGGATCTCAAGAAGGAAAACCAATCTTCCATACCGGTTTGGATCCGGCTAAGAGATTTGCCATTTGAAATGTGGACAATGCCGTCAATGAGTGCAATAGCAAGTGTGGTGGGCAAACCGCTCTTTGTGGATCAACGGACTGATGAAATGAAGATGATCTCCTTCGCTAGAATTTGTGTGGAGATTAAAGCGAATGAACCAAGAGTCAAGACCGCCAGGGTGCGTGTGAAGGGAGTTATTCGGACTGTCATCATTGAATATGAATGGCTTCCGGCCGAGTGCCCGGACTGCAACGCTTTTGGTCACAACTGCAGGGTTGCTCCTCGTGTTCAGGGCGTCGCTGGGCACAAGTTGAATCCAAGACAGGCCGTTGGTGGTTCGACTATGTAGCCTCCGCCCATCTCAACTCCTACGGTTGCTTCTTCGCTGCCGGGTGTTAATGCCCCGGACCCTCAGAAGGTTGCGGCTCCTTCTCCGGTTGCTCATGGGTTAGAACCGGATGCAGGCAGGACCGCCAAGACTGTTCCGCCCCACACCACGGGTGCTTCTGTTGTTAATGCCCCGGACCCACAAAAGGTTGCAGCTCCTTCTCTGGTTGCTTATGGGTTGGAACCGGATGCGGTCAGGACCGCCAAGAATGTTCCGCCCCAGACCTCGTCAGGTTCTGGTCGGCTTCAAGCCCCAGCGGCTTCTGCTTTGTTCGCGCCTATGGAGGCCAGCGAGTCCCCTCAGGTGGTAGTAGCTCCTCAACCCACTCAGGAGCAACCTTGGATAAAGGCGAAGGGTAAGAAGAAAAAGAATCAGGTCCCTAAGGTTGGTGAATCTTCCCGCCTCCCCTCTGCGGCTGTGACAGAGCAGCCCCTTCGGGATAAGCCTCCTGTTACGATTCCTCCTCCTACCGCGCCTACACGGAAGATGACCAGGGGATCTAGTGCCCCTCCCAAGGTCGTTCTCTCTCTCACAGCCGAATCCCGACCGATTCCAGTCCCCTCCTCGAGCATAGATCCTGAACTAGAATCGGTAGTGGCGGCCTCCTTTAGCTCTTCAGATGAAGATGAAATCACCTCCCCTAGCTCGTCGCTTCATCCGCCGCCCATTGCTGCGACAAGAGTGGAGACCATCCAGGACAGGTTGCTTGCCCTAGCCCTTGATCCGGAGCCTGTGGAGATCGTTGGAGCGTCGGGTGTCCCTCACCGCAAGTCGAAGAAACAGAGGTAGGCCTTGCCTCCCTTCGCCTTTCTTTGTTTAGTGTAGCCTGTACATAGTTATCATTATGTATTTTGGATTCTGGAACATTAGAGGTCTTATGGATCCTTTGAGGAGGGCCGAGGTTCGTAAGTTGGCCCTTTCTAACGGCCTTTGTTTGGTCGGGTTATTGGAAACTAAAGTCCCGGAGTATCTCTTTGGTTCCTTATCGTCGGGTCTATTACCAGGATGGTCTTGGATTGCCAATTATGATTCCTCTCAGGGAGGCAGGGTTTGGGTTGGTTGGAACCCGTCGCTGGTAAAGTTTGAGGTCATTTCCTCTAGTGATCAGGTCATTCATGGAAGAGTTAGGCATATTCCGTCGGGCCTCTGTTGTTGTGTTTCGGTTGTCTATGCCCAGCACTCTTTTGTTTCTAGGAGGCCTTTGTGGGCGGACTTGATCAGGATGAGTTCATGCATCTACGACCTTCCATGGATGGTGGCTGGTGATTTCAACGCCTTAAGAGACCCTTCTGATAGGTTTGGCGGTACTAATGCCTGGCCGCCCTCCTTTGATGAGTTTAATTAGTGTCTGCGTTAGGCGGAACTTGAAGATTTGAGATATGTTGGGCTTCGCTTTACGTGGTCGACATCTTCCGGGGATAATCGGAAAGCGAGGAAGATTGATCGGGTGCTTGTAAACGCATTATGGAGCTTGCATTTCTCCTATTCAGAAGCGACTTTTCTGACTTTCGGTATTTCAGACCACTCTCCTATGGTGGTCAAGGTCATCCAACCGGTTCTCCGGCGTAAGCCGTTCAAATTCTTTGACTTATGGATGGAGCACCCTTCCTTTCATGAAATTCTCATTCAGGCGTGGTAGGCCCCCGGGGGTGGAGTACCCATTTACCGCATGGTTACCAAGTTGAAAGCTCTCAAGAGACATCTTAAGCAGCTGAATAAAGATTCTTTCTCTAACCTGTCTGAGAGAGTTGCGCAATCTAGGAATGCTCTGAGGTTAGCGCAAGTGGACCTTCAGCAGGATCCGACCAACGTCCTCATGGCGGAGTTAGAGAAGACTCATCGCAAGGCCTTTGTAGAGTTGAGAAGTCAAGAGGAGGCTTTCTTTAGACAGAAGTCCAGAATTCGTTGGCTCGAGAATGGTGATAAGAACACTAAGTACTTTCATCATTCAGTGACTACAAGGCAACTGGGGAATAGGATTATCTCGGTCCTTGATAGAAATGGTAATCTTGTCACCGAGCCGAATCTTGTTCAGGATACGTTCGTCGCTCACTTTAAAGAGCTGTTTGAGGCGAGATCTCTTCCTCTCAGGCCGGATCTGGGAGACTTATAGCAAGCTATCCGTTCTCTGCTCTCAGAGGAGCAGGTCGGTTCTCTTGCTCGCCCCTTTTCAGAAATGGAAATCAAGGATACCATGTTCTCTCTTGCCCGTGGGAAGGCCCCGGGGCCGGATGGGTTTGGTGTCGAATTCTTCAAGAGTAACTGGGATCTAGTTGGACCTCTAGTTGTTGAAGCAGTAAAGGATTTCTTTGTTACGGGGAGGCTTCTTAGGGAGATTAATTCCACAGTTGATCCCCAAGGTACCTAATGCTACTTCGGTTAATGATTTTAGACCCATTGCTTGCTACAACACGGTCTACAAATGTATTACCAAGGTCTTAGCCAACCGTGTCACCGCAGTGCTTCAGGACACTATCATCCCTTACCAGAATGCGTTCGTCAAGGGTAGGCGGATTAGGGATAATATTCTCCTGGCTCAGGAGTTGTTCACCGGGTTCCATATCCAGCCCTTTGCCCCCAAATGTGCTGTGAATGTGGATTTTCAGAAAGCGTATGATACGATAGACTGAGACTTCCTTGAATTGGTTCTTCGTGCTTTTCGATTCCCAGACCACTTCATTCGTCTTATCATGGTTTGTGTGCGCACACCTATGTTTTCTATATCCTTGAATGGAGAGCTCCATGGATTCTTCCCTAGTAGCCGTGGCCTTAGACAGGGTGACCCCATGTCGCCTTATCTTTTCACCTTGGTTATGGAAGTCTTCTCAGGGATCCTCACTTCTCGTGCGGCACAACCGGGCTTCAAATTCTCCTGGAGGTGCAAGGCCACTAGATTATCTCACATTTTCTTTGCGGATGATGTCTTTCTCTTTTCCCGGGCGGATATGGCCTCCATCTTGCTTCTGAAGGATGGGCTAGATACCTTCTCGGCTTGGAGTGGATTGAAGCCAAACAATAGCAAAAGTGAGGTATTTCTTGCAGGGGGCTCTGATGACTTGAGGAGCCAGATCAAGGAGACCTTTGGTTTTGTGGAAGGAAAATTGCCGGTGCGTTATCTAGGAGCACCTATTATATCCTTTAGGCTCGGCAAGGCGGATTGTGTGTCCTTGGTCGATCGTATTACGGCAAGGGTGCAGTCCTGGACTCATCATTTTCTCTCCTTTGCGGGGAGAGTTCAGCTTATAAGGTTAGTACTCCATGCGATTCAAGCCTACTGGGCTAGTGTGTTCATTATTCCTTTTGCTGTCCTTGATCGTATTGAACAGATCCTTAGACAGTTCCTGTGGAAAGGGCCCACCTTTGGTAAGGGAGGGGCTAAGGTTTCCTGGGAGGATGTGTGCCTCCCAAGGCACGAAGGGGGTCTTGGGATCCGCAGGCTGCGAGAGTGCAATAAGGCGGCGATGCTTAAACACATTTGGATCCTCTTCACGGATAAGGAGTCCTTATGGTACAAGTGGATCCACTTTACCTTTTTGAGAGGGAGGAATTTCTGGGTGGTTAAGGCGCCGACTCAGTGCTCCTGGGCTTGGAAGAAAATCCTCCTCCTGAGATCAGAGTTCCGGCTCAATTTCCGTTGGAGGGTCGGAGATGGACAAGCGGTATCCCTATGGTTTGATCACTGGCATCAGAGAGGTCTGTTGGATCTTATTTGTTCAGAGTAGTCTATTTTAGATTCGGGGCTTCCTAGGTTTGCGGCCGTTGCGGACCTATTCTCTTCGGCGGGTCGGGTTTTCAGGACAGTCATAGATTCTTGGGATCAGCCCCTTCCAATCCTCTCCGAGGCTCCGGACAGATTTGTTTGGAGTGACAATTCTTCCGGTCTCTTTTCGGTCGCCTCAGCTTGGCATATCTTCAGGAAAAAGAAAGCAAAGGTGGAATGGTCTTCCTTTATTTGGAACAGGGTTATTACTCCGAGATACCAATTCAACCTCTGGCTGATTATAAGGAACCGTCTTCCTACCCAAGAGCTTCTTATGTCTTATGGGAGAATTGGGAGGGAAGTGTGTGCTTTTTGTAAGCTCACGCCGGATTCTATTGACCACCTTTTCTTCAATTGCTGCATCACGGCTAGCATGGCTTACTTCTGGGTGGCCAAATGTAATCTTCCGTGGAGGAACAGAAGTTGGGCGGAAAACCTACAGTGGGCGATGAAATTCCTCTCAAGTAAGGATTTCTATCACTCCATTGGCCGATTATCTTTCGATGCCCTATGCCATCTTATTTGGAAGTATAGAAACGATATTCTCTTTAGAGATCATCCGGTCGTGGTTGCGGCAGTTAAGAAGCATCTTGCTAAAGTAGTTAAGGATAAAGCCTTAACCTTCACAAGCGTGGAAGATTGCCCGAGAAATAGAAGATTACAACGGAACTGGGGTATTGATCCTTCTATTTTCTTTTCTCCTTTGCCGACCGCTTAGTTTTCTCCTACTTGCCGTGCGGTTGCTTTCTCATGCCTTCACCGTCTCTCTTGGATCGGTTCGCGTTTCACCTTGGCGAGGATTGCTTCGGATCGTCGGCATTGATCCGTCGGGTGCCTTCTTTCCCCTTTTGTTGTTGGTAGGTTCGTTTGTACGGTCCTGCGTGGCCGGTCCTTCCTTTGTTTGTTTGTTTGCTATTGTTGGTTGTCCTTCTGGCCCTGCGTGGCCGTCTCTCTTGGGTTGTTGTTTGGCCCTTGTTTGCTTTGACCGTTTTGCGGTGCTCTTCGCGTCTAGCGCCCTTTCACTCGATTTGACGTTGTGTCTTATTGAGTGCAAGTTTTGTGGTGCTTGATCTTGTATATTTGTTGGTTAAAGCTCTATATATATTATTACCCTTTACCAAAAAAAAAACAACTGCGAAAGCAGGATAGCTTTGCCATTTTCGCAAATCCGCGGGTACTGTTCACGGGCTTTTCTCTCTACTGGTTCTCGAGCAACTGTTCATCAGCCGGTTGAGATCTTGATTCCCGGAGATGTAGCCATCGGAATGGGATGATTTTTGGAGAGAAGATCCCTCTCACACTCCTCTACATTTCCACCGAAGGAATTTGCAAAAGCTGATCTCGATCAAAAGATATCCGCATCCAAAGCTCTGGTTCGTTTTCCGGATTCTGCACTGGTTTTTCTTCTGTTTTATTCATCCTCAGGGAGTTCATCCGGTCGGAATGGGATGAAATTTGGAGGATAGCTTCCTTTCATCCTCATCTTCCATCCCACCGAAGGATTTTTTCTGGGATGCTCTGAATCAAAAGTTATCCGCAACCCTAGCTCTGGTTCGTTTTTCCCGTTTCTGCACTGGTTATCTTCTGGTTTTCTTCATCCCACGAGAGCTCCTCTAGTCGGAATGGGCTGATTTTTGGAGGATATCCTCCTCTCACTATCATCTTCCATCCCACCGAAGGAATTTGGTTGGGTCGTGCTAGAACTCGAGATCTGCCTTTTTCCAGAAACCGCTCGCCTGGACTGTCTGCTGAAGCTGTTGTTGGTTTGGGTAGTTCCGCTGGTTTGTTTGACCTCATTTTTAGACAGGGAGGTCGTATAGGTTCCCCGATCCGGTCCTCCAAACGGCGTCTCATTTCGTGGCCTACAGCTTCGGATTTCGTTGTTTCTGTGGCCTCCTGCGAACTGCCTCTGCAATCTGCTGCAGCAAGCTTCTGGAATCGTGTGTTCTGCCGGTTATGGTTGTTTGTTTGGCCCCATTTTTGGACAGGGAGGTCGTATAGGATCCCATATTCGGCCCTTCGATCGGCGTCTCATTTCGTGGCCTACAGCTTCGGATTCCCTTGTTTCCGTGGCTCCTGCAAACTGCTTCTGCAATCTGCTGCAGCAAGCTTCTGGATTTGAGCTCCTGGTTTTCGCCGACGAAGATTTCACCAATCTTGGAGCCCCACGTCTTCCTCAACACTTGCTCCAACAAACCGAAAGGTAGCCTCCTTCTCCCAACCAAGTAGCCAACCAAGCAATCATGCCACTTTGGGTCCATAGCATCGAGTGCTTCATCCGGGAGATTCACAACAGCCTCTCCCTCCACAAACATGGGCGGAACAAAAGACAATTTGGAACCTTTCACTGCCAATCGAGCCACATTTTCCCAAGAATGCGCCGGCGCATCATGGTGACCAGTCGGAGGCTGCCTTGGATTCTTGGAAGCTGAACGAAATCGGCTCCGTCCTCTCGACCGGCGAGGGCGAATGTCAGTCTCCTTCGAAGCTTGCTGCTTGTTCTTCGTTTGTACAGGTCCGGATGAGGAAGCAGATGCCTTACTAGGTTGCTTCGACAGAGATCCAACACAAGTAGAAGGGAGTGGAGGCCCTTCCGAGGCAGCAGCCAATGGTTGGGCTTCTCCAGAATTGTTTCCATCCCAGCAGCAGAAGCAGACATTTTCACAAACACTTTGTCTACAACCCAATTACAGCAAGCGAAATGACCATTGAAAGGAGAAGACTTACCCGGACTAAGTTCAGCAACACTCCTAGGCCTAGTAAAGACCAACTTCACACAGCCGAAGCAGCAGAAAACCAGAAGAGCTCGAATCCAGAAGCTTGCTGCAGCAGATCGCAGAAGCAGTTTGCAGGAGCCACGGAAACAAGGGAATCGGAAGCTGTAGGCCACGAAAAGAGACGCCGATCGGAGGGCCATATATGGGATCCTATACGACCTCCCTGTCCAAAAATGGAGTCAAACAAACAACCATAACCAGCAGAACACACGATTCCAGAAGCTTGCTGCAGCATATTGCAGAGGCAGTTCGCAGGAGGCCACAGAAACAACGAAATCCGAAGCTGTAGGCCACGAAATGAGACGCCGTTCGGAGGGACAGATCAGGGAACCTATACGACCTCCCTGTCAAAAAATGAGGCCAAACAAACCAGCGGAACTACCCAAACCAACAACAGCTTCAGCAGACAGTCCAGGCGAGCGTTTTCTGGAAAAAGGCAGATCTCGAGTTCTAGCACGACCCAGCCAAATTCCTTCAGTGGGATGGAAGATGATATTGAGAGGAGGATATCCTCCAAAAATCAGCCCATTCCGACCAGAGGAGCTCTCGTGGGATGAAGAAAACCAGAAGATAACCAGTGCAGAAACGGGAAAAACGAACCAGAGCTAGGGTTGCGGATAACTTTTGATTCAGAGCATCCCAGCAAAAATCATTCGGTGGGATGGAAGATGAGGATGAAAGGAAGCTATCCTCCAAATTTCCATCCCATTCCGACCGGAGGAACTCCCTGAGGATGAATAAAACAGAAGAAAAACCAATGCAGAATCCGGAAAACGAACCAGAGATTTGGATGCGGATATCTTTTGATCGAGATCAGCTTTTGCAAATTCCTTCGGTGGAAATGTAGAGGAGTGTGAGAGGGATCTTCCCTCCAAAAATCAGCCCAATCCGATGGCTACATCTCCGGGAATCAACATCTCAACCGGCTGATGAACAGTTGCTCGAGAACCAGTAGAGAGAAAAGCCCGTGAACAGTACCCGCGGATTTGCAAAAATGGCAAAGCTTCCTGCTTTCGCAGTTGTTTTTTTTTTTTTTTTTTTTTTTTGGTAAAGGGTCACCCTGTTGAAGGCTGTGGCTACTAGGGAAGAAACCATGGAGATCCCCATTCAAGGAAATAGAGAACATAGGAGTGTGTACGCATACCATGATAAGATGAATGAGATGGTCTGGGAATCGAAAAGCTTGAAGAACCAACTCAAGGAAATCCCGCCTACCGTATCGTACGCTTTCTGAAAATCCACCTTCACAGCACATTTGGGGAGGTATGGCTGAAGGTGGAAACCGGCAAACAACTCCTGAGCAAGGAGAATATTATCCCTAATCCGCCGACCCTTGACGAACGCATTCTGAGAAGGGCTTATGGTGTCCTGAAGCATAGCGGCAACCCGGTTGGCTAACACCTTGGTAATACATTTGTAGATCGTATTGTAGCAATCAATGGGCCTATAATCATTTACCGAGGTAGCATTGTGAACCTTAGGGATCAACACCAAGATGGTGGAATTAATCTCCCTTAGAAGTCTCCCCGTAACAAAGAAATCCTTAATAGCTTCCACTGTCAAAGGCCCAACAAGATCCCAATTACTCTTGAAGAATTCAACACCAAACCCATCTGGCCCCGGGGCCTTTCCACGAGCAAGAGAGAACATAGTATCCTTAATTTCTGTGTCCAAAAAAGGACGGGCAAGCGAAGCAATCTGAACCCCTGAGAGCGGACTCCGGATGGCTTGCTGCAAGTCTTCCAAAGCCGGACTAAGAGGAAGACAACAAGAGGCAAATAACTCCTTGAAATGAGTAACGAAAGTGTCCTGAACAAGGCTCGGCTCGGAGACAAGGTGGCCATTCCTATCAAGTACCGAGATGATTCTATTCCTCAGCTGCCTTGTAGTCACTGAGTGATGAAAATACTTTGTGTTCTTATCCCCATTCTTGAGCCAACGGATTCTGGACTTCTGTCTGTAGAAGGCCTCCTCCTGACTCCTCAACTCAACGAAGGTCCTACGATGACATTTCTCTAGCTCCGCCAAGAGGACATTGGTCGGGTCATGCTGAGGGTCCACTTGCGCTAACGTAAGAGCACTTTTGGATTGAGCAACCCTCTCCGACAGATTAGAGAAAGAATCTCTATTCAGCTGCTTGAGACGTCTCTTGAGCTCTTTCAACTTGGTGATTAACCTGAAGATGTGAACTCCACTCGCCGGGGCCTCCCACACCTGAGTAACTATATCCTGAAAGGACGAGTGTTCCATCCAGAAGTCAAAGAATTTGAAGGGCTTTCTTCGACGAACTGGTTGGATCACCTTGACCACCATAGGTAAGTGGTCAGAAATACCGGAAGGTAGAAAAGAAGCTTTTGAATAAGAGAAATGCAAGCTCCAAAGAGCGTTAACTAGAACCCAATCAATCTTCCTCACTTTCCGGTTAGCCCCCAAAGACGTCGACCAAGTAAACCGCAGACCCACATATCTCAAATCTTCAAGCTCCGCCTGACGCAGACATTGATTAAACTCATCAAAAGAGGGCGGCCATGCGTTGGTACCCCCGAACCTATCAGATGGGTCTCTTAAGGCATTGAAGTCACCTGCCACCATCCAAGGTAAGTCGTAGATGCAAGAACTCATCCTGATCAAGTCCACCCACAAAGGTCTCCTCGAAACAAAAGAGTTCTGGGCATATACAACCGAGATGCAGCAACAAGAGCCCGTCGAAATCAGCCTGACTCTTCCGTGAATAACCTGATCATTGGAGGATATCACCTCAAAGCTAACCAGAGACGGGTCCCAGCCAACCCAAATCCTCCCCCCCGGAGAAGAGTCATAGTTGGCAATCCACGTCTATCCTGATAATATAATCGACGACAAGGAGCTAAAGAGATACTCCGGGACCTTAGTCTCTAATAACCCGACCAAACAAAGGCCGCTAGAAAGAGCCAACTTACGAACCTCGGCTCTTCTCAAAGGATCCAACAGTCCTCTAATATTCCAATATCCGAAATACATATATAACTATGTACAAACTACTGCAAACAACAAAAGGCGAAGGGCAGCAGGGCCTACCTCTGTTTATGAGGCTTGCGACAAGAAGCACCAGACGCCCCACTAATCCCCACCAGCTCAGGCTTGCGGTGAGAAGCTCCAGATGCCCCACCAATCCCCACCTGATCCGGGTCAGGGGCTAGAGAAAGCAGCCTGTCTTGAATGGTCTCTACCCTTGTCGTGGCAGAGAGTGGATGAAGAAACGGCAAACCAGGGGAGGAGATATCATCATCCTCCGAGGAGCCAAAGGAGGTAGCTACTTCCGAATCCCCTCCATGATCCAAAGATGGGACAGGGGGTGGCCGGGATTCGGCCGTGAGAGAAAGGATGACCTTCGGTGGAGCACTGGAACCCCTAATCCCCTTACGAGCAGAGGCGGGAGGAGGAGGGGCCGCAACAGGATGCTTGTCCGAACTCTGATCAGCCCCAGCCACACAAGAGGAGAGGGAGGATTCGCCCACATTGGGGCCCTTATTCTTCTTCTTCTTATTCTTCACCTTCCTCCAAGGCTGCTCCTGAGCGGGCTGAGGAGCTGGAAGTACCTGAGGAGGACCGCTGTCCTCCACTGGAACGGACTTCATTGACACCGTAGAAGGCTGAAGCTGACCAGGATTTAACACAGGCTGAGCCGAGATAGGACCATCTACTGCAGTTCGAGGCGGAGGAGGAGATGTTTTTGTCCTGTGCTCCAGCTAAATTTCCACATCTTCAGTCGGAGGAAGAGCCACCATCCTCAGCGAATCCGGAGCAACCGCAACCTGCGGGGAAGGAGCAGCTTCTGGTCTGCTCACAACCTGCTCCACGACTGCAGATGGAGGAGGAGTGGCCATTCTTTGCGGATCCGGAGCATGGGCGACCAGCCGAGCAGGAGCGATCGAAGTCTGCCTGGCCGGATGACGAACAGCCTGCCTTGCATTCTGGGTGCACCTAGTAGGGTTTTCCAAGGGGGAAGCACGGTAGTTGTGGCCAAAAGCGTTGCAATCCGGACACGCAATCGGGAACCATTCATATTCAATGTTAATGGTCCGAGTAACACCCTTCAAGGTGACTTTGGCCTTCTCGACTCTTGGCTGATTGGCCGTGACCTCAACACAAATTCTCGCAAAGGAGATCATCTTCATTTGGTCGGTCCGTTGATCAACATACATCGGCTTCCCCGCCGCACTCGCTATCGCGCTCATGGCCCGCACCGTCCAACACTCAAACGGCAAATTCCGCAGGCGAATCCAAACGGGAATGGCGGAATGGTCTTCTCTCTTAAGGTCCATGAGAGGCTTCCACTGCCGAAGTATTAGCGGCACTCTCGCAATCCTCACCGGCCCATCTTCAAGGATCTTCCTCCTAAATCCGGGGTCCAGGATTTGGAGGAAGAGGAATCCTTGATCATCGGCGAAGATTTCACCAATCTTGGAGCCCCACGTCTTCCTCAACACTTGCTCCAACAAACCGAAAGGTAGCCTCCTTTTCCCAACCAAGTAGCCAACCAAGCAATCATGCCACTTTGGGTCCATAGCATCGAGTGCTTCATCCGGGAGATTCACAACAGCCTCTCCCTCCACAAACATGGGCGGAACAAAAGACAATTTGGAACCTTTCATTGCCAATCGAGCCATATTTGCCCAAGAACGCACTGGCGCATCATGGTGACCAGTCGGAGGCTGCCTTGGATGCTTGGAAGCTGAATGAAATCGGCTCCGTCCTCTCGACCGGTGAGGGCGAATGTCAGTCTCCTTCGAAGCTTGCTGCTTGTTCTTCGTTTGTGCAGGTCCGGATGAGGAAGTAGATGCCTTACTAGGTTGCTTCGACAGAGATCCAACACAAGTAGAAGGGAGTGGAGGCCCTTTCGAGGTAGCAGCCAATGGTCGGGCTTCTCACTGTTTCCATCCCCAAATGCGCGTAAGCAGACATTTTCACAAACACTTTGTCTGCAACCCAATTACAGCAAGCGAAATGACCATTGAAAGGAGAAGACTTACCCGGACTAAGATCAGCAACTCTCCTAGGCCTAGTAAAGACCAAATTCGCACAGCAGAAGTAGCGAGCGAAAACCGAAGAGCTCGAATCCGTGCTTGCTGCAGCAGATCACGAAGCGCTTTGCGGGAGCCACGGAAACAAGGGAATCGGAAGCTGTAGGCCACGAAATGAGATGCCGATTGGAGGGCCGGATATGGGATCCTATACGACCTCCCTGTCCAAAAATGGGGCTAAAAAAACAACCATAACCGGCAGAACACACGATTCCAGAAGCTTGCTGCAGCAGATTGCAGAGGCAGTTCGCAGGAGGCCACAGAAACAACGAAATCTGAAGCTGTAGGCCACGAAATGAGACGCTGTTCGGAGGGCCGAGCAGGGAACCTATACGACCTCCCTGTCCAAAAATGAGGCCAAACAAACCAGCGGAACTACCCAAACCAACAAACAGTTCAGCAAACAGTCCAGGCGAGCGGTTTCTGGAAAAAGGCAGATCTCGAGTTCTAGCACGACCCAGCCAAATTCCTTCAGTGGGATGGAAGATGATAGTGAGAGGAGGATATCCTCCAAAAATCAGCCCATTCCGACCAGAGGAGCTCTCGTGGGATGAAGAAAACCAGAAGATAACCAGTGCAGAAACGGGAAAAACGAACTAGAGCTAGGGTTGCGGATAACTTTTGATTCAGAGAATCCCAGAAAAAATCCTTCGGTGGGATGGAAGATGAGGATGAAAGGAAGCTATCCTCCAAATTTCATCCCATTCTGACCGGAGGAACTCCCTGAGGATGAATAAAACAGAAGAAAAACCAGTGCAGAATCCAGAAAACGAACCAGAGCTTTGGATGCGAATATCTTTTGATCGAGACCATCTTTTGCAAATTCCTTCGATGGATATGTAGAGGAGTGTGAGAGGGATCTTCCCTCCAAAAATCAGCCCATTCCGATGGCTACATCTCCGGGAATCAACATCTCAACCGGCTGATGAACAGTTGCTCGAGAACCAGTAGAAAGAAAAGCTCGTGAACAGTACCCGCGGATTTGCGAAAATGGCAAAGCTCTGCTTTCGCGGTTGTTTTTTTTTTTTTTTTTTTTTTGGGTAAAGGGTAATTATGTATTGAGCTTTAACCAACACTTTACAAGATCAGGCACCACAAAACTTGCACTCAAGAAGACACACCCGTCTCTTCGAGTGAAAGGGCGCCAGCCACAAAAACACCGCAACACGGTGAAGGCAAGCAAGGGCGAAACAAGAGCCCAAGAGCGACGGCCACGCAGTCCGAGAAAACAAGGAAAAACAAAGAAGCTAACCGAAAGGCGGCCACGCAGGGCTAGGAAGACTAACCTACCTAAACCAAACAAGCCCAAAAGAGGAGGAAAGCACCACAAGGTGAGACACCGACGAGCCAAAGCAAACCCTGCGGATGTGAAGCGCGAGTCGAGCCAAGAGAGACGGTGAAGGCAAGTGTAAGCACCCGCAAGCTATATGAAGGAGACCTAGGCGGTCGGCACAGGAGAACTGAAGATAGATGGGTCCAGGCCCCAGTTCCGTTGTAATCTCCTATTTCTCGGGCAATCTTCCACGCTCCTAAAGGTTAAGGCTTTATCCTTAACTACTTTAATAAGATGCTTCTTGATAGCTGCAACCACAACCGGATGCTCTCTAAAGAGAATGTCATTCCTATACTTCCATATGAGATGGCATAGAGCACCAAACGAGAATCGACCAATGGAGTGATAAAAATCCTTACCTGAGAGGAATTTCATCGCCCACTGAAGATTTTCTGACCAGGACCCGTTCCTCCACGGGAGGTTACACTTGGCCGCCCAAAAATAAGCCATGCTAGCCGTGATGCAACAACCGAAGAAGAGGTGGTCAATGGAATCCAAAGTAAGCTTGCAAAAGACACAAACTTCTCTCCCAATTCTCCCATAAGACATAAGAAACTCTTGGGTAGGAAGACGATTCTTTATAATCAGCCATAGGTTGAACTGGTATCTCCGGGTAATGGCCTTGTTCCAAATAAATGATGACCATCCAACCCTGTCTTTCCTTCTTCTGAGGATGTGCCATGCTGAGGCGACCGAGAAGACTCCGGAAGGATTTTCACTCCATATAAATCTATCCGGAACCCTTGAGAGAAGCGGAAGGGGTGGTTCCAAGAATCCATCAATGACCTGAAAACTTGGCCCGTCGAAGAGAATAGGTCTGCTACTACTGCACCCCTAGGAAGCCCCGATTCAGAGATAGATTGCTCTGAACAAACAAGATCCAGTGGACCACTTTGATGCCAATGGTCGAACCAAAGGGATGTCGACTGACCATCTCCAATTCTCCAGCGGAAGTTGAGTCGGAATGCGGATCTCAGGTGGAGGATCCTCTTCCAAGCCCACGAGCAATAGGTCGGCGCCTTAGCCACCTAGAAGTTCGTCCTTTTCAGAAAAATAGAGTGTATCCATTTGCACCATAGTGACTCCTTATCCGTAAAAAGGATCCAGATGTGCTTAAGCATCGCGGCCTTATTGCATTCTCGCAGTCTACGAATCCCAAGCCCGCCTTCTTCCCTTGGGAGACAAACATCCTCCCAGGAAACCTTAGCTCCACCCCTGCCAAGGGTAGGCCCCTTCCATAGGAACTGTCTAAGGATCAGCTCGATGCGATCTAGGACTGACACAGGAATAATGAACACACTGGCCCAGTAAGCTTGGATAGCATGGAGCACTGACCTTATAAGCTGGACTCTCCCTGCAAAGGAGAGGAATCAATGAGTCCACGACTGCACCCTAGCCGTTATGCGATCGACTAAGGATACACAGTCTGCCTTGCCGAGCCTCGAGGATATGATCGGCGCTCCTAGGTAACACACCGGAAAAATCCCTTCCACAAATCCAAGGGTATCCTTGATCTGACTCCTCAACTCATCCGAGCCCCCTGTAAGAAATACCTCGCTTTTGTTGTTGTTCGGCTTAAGTCCATTCTAGGCCGAGAAGGTATCGAGCCCATCCTTTAGAAGCAGGATGGAGGCCATATCCGCACGGCAAAAGAGGAAGACATCATCCGCAAAGAAAATATGAGATAACCGAGTAGTCTTACACCTCCAAGAGAAATTGAAACCCGGTTGTTCCGCGTGAGAAGTGAGGATCCCTCAGAATACTTCCATAACCAAGGTGAAAAGATAAGGGGACATGGGGTCACCCTATCGAAGGCCGCGTCTACTAGGGAAGAAACCATGGAGATCCCCATTCAAGGAAATAGAGAATATAAGAGTGCGTACGCATACCATGATAAGACGAATGAGATGGTCTGGGAATCGAAAAGCTTGAAGAACCAACTCAAGGAAATCCCAGTCTACCGTATCGTACGTTTTCTGAAAATCCACCTTCACAGCACATTTGGGGAGGTATGGCTGAAGGTGGAAACCGGCAAACAACTCTTGAGCAAGGAGAATATTATCCCTAATCCGCCGACCCTTGACGAATGCATTCTGAGAAGGGCTTATGGTGTCCTGAAGCACAGCGGCAACCCGGTTGGCTAACACCTTGGTAACACATTTGTAGATCATATTGCAGCAAGCAATGGGCCTATAATCATTTACCGAGGTAGCATTAGGAACCTTAGGGATCAACACCAAAATGGTGGAATTAATCTCCCCGTAACAAAGAAATCCTTAACAACTTCCACTATCAAAGGCCCAACAAGATCCCAATTACTCTTGAAGAATTCAACACCAAACCCATCCGGCCCCGGGGCCTTTCCACGGGCAAGAGAGAACATAGTATCCTTAATTTCTGTGTTCGAAAAAGGACGAGCAAGCGAAGCAATATGAACCTCTGAGAGCGGACTCCGGATGGCTTGCTGCAAGTCTTCCAAAGCCGACCTAAGAGGAAGAGAGATAGAGGCAAATAACTCCTTGAAATGAGTAACGAAAGTGTCCTGAACAAGGCTCGGCTCAGAGACAAGGTTGCCATTCCTATCAAGTACCGAGATGATTCTGTTCCTCAGCTGCCTTGTAGTCACTGAGTGATGAAAATACTTTGTGTTCTTATCCCCATTCTCGAGCCAACGGATTCTGGACTTCTGTCTGTAGAAGGCCTCCTCCTGACTCCTCAACTCAACGAAAGTCCTACGATGACATTTCTCTAGCTCTGCCAAGAGGACATTGGTCAGGTCATGCTGAAGGTCCACTTGGAGCCCCACGTCTTCCTCAACACTTGCTCAATCTTGGAGACCCGTTGATCAAGGATTTCTCTCACGGCCGAATCCCGGCCACCCCCTGTCCCATCTTTGGATCATGGAAGGGATTCGGAAGTAGCTGCCTCCTTTGGCTCCTTGGAGGATGATGATATCTCATCC
Source organism: Eucalyptus microcorys (assembly GCA_014182515.1). Lineage (NCBI taxonomy): Eukaryota > Viridiplantae > Streptophyta > Magnoliopsida > Myrtales > Myrtaceae > Eucalyptus > Eucalyptus microcorys. The sequence continues at coordinate 29,435,854 of CM024566.1, forward strand.
CCTGGTTTGCCGTTTCTTCATCCACCCTCTGCCACGACAAGGGTAGAGACCATTCAGGACAGGCTGCTTTCTCTAGCCCCTGACCCGGATCAGGTGGGGATTGGTGGGGCATCCGGAGTTTCACGCCGCAAGCCTGAGCTGGTGGGGATTAGTGGGGCGTCTGGTGCTTCTCGTCGCAAGCCTCATAAACAGAGGTAGGCCATGCTGCCCTTCGCCTTTTGTTGTTTGCAGTAGTTTGTACATAGTTATATATGTATTTCGGTTATTGTAATATTAGAGGATTGTTGGATCCTTTGAGAAGAGCCGAGGTTCGTAAGTTGGCTCTTTCTAGCGGCCTTTCTTTGGTCGGGTTATTGGAGACTAAGGTCCCGGAGTATCTCTTTAGCTCATTGTCGTTAGTTATATTATCAAGATGGACGTGGATTGCCAACTATGACTCTTCTCCGGGGGGGAGGATTTGGGTTGGCTGGGACCCGTCTTTGGTTAGCTTTAGGTGATATCCTCCAATGATCAGGTTATTCACGGAAGAGTCAGGTTGATTTCGACGGGCTCTTGTTGCTGCATCTCGGTTGTATATGCCCAGAACTCTTTTGTTTTGAAGAGACCTTTGTCGGTGGACTTGATCAGGATGAGTTCTTGCATCTACGACTTACCTTGGATGGTGGCGGGTGACTTCAATGCCTTAAGAGACCCATCTGATAGGTTCGGGGGTACCAACGCATGGCCACCCTCTTTTGATGAGTGATGGTTTTATTTAATGTGATGGGCCTAAGTTGGCCCGTCCGCCCATGTTGGGCCTAAAAGCTCGGCCCACAAGATTAGGGCCCATGGATGGAGGGACATGACGAAAGGGTACGTTTCTTTTTTGGAGGGGACGTATATAAGGGGAGATAAAGAGGGAGGAACGTACCTTTTGGCATAACGTACGTTTCCTCCTCCCTCTCTCCCTTTCTCCCTCCAAAAGAAAAACAGTAAGTGCGGCAAGAGGCGACACCCATCTTCCCTTCAAGGCAAATTCGCGTCATCGGATCGAACATAACCAGTTTCTCTTCCTCATATCGGCGTTGGTGTTTAATCTGTGGCTAACAAGGTACGCTCGATTCCGTGGTGTACTTTAGGATCGGTGATACATGTGAATTTCCTAGGCTCGTCTTCCGCATTCGTTTTAGGGGTTCGATTTAGTGTCGAATCCGGTTTTTGGGAATCCGATAAATCCCAACATTGGTATCAGAGCCATAGTTCTTGTTTCTCGATTCTTTTCCATGTTTTTCACGACCCCTTTCATGTTTATGGATGATTTCTTGTTAATTTTCGCGAAATTAATCGGCCTACACCGATCGGGGCGAAAAAATCCCGACACCCGAGCACTGTTCATCCATTTTTTCGAGTTTCTGTAAGTCAAAACCGATTTCTGATGGTGTAGGATGGAAGGGCTCGTCGAGATGATCGCGACGAGTGGCGGAACGCCGCCAACGGCCGCCGGACGTGCCCCCACGCGCAGCCGGAGCGAAACGGCGTCTTCGGTGCGTGCGTTGCACGCGCTGATTCGCTGGGGAAGGCGCGTGCAATGCACGCACACGCGCGGCCATCCGCGCACGTGCGACGCACGTGCGCGTGCGCGGTGCTGGCGCGTGCCGCGCATGCGCCGGATGACATCATCATGACTTCATCTAGGCACGCGCGTGGCACGTGCCGGTCGGCTTATCCGACCGGGCAGACCGGTCTGACCCTACTCGGCGGCCCGACTAGTTGACCCATTGACGGTCGACCCGTTGACCGTTGACCCAAAAAAAAAGAGAGGAAAAGAATGTGTTTCTTTTTTCCAATTAAGTCTATGTGGATTATATGGGATCCCTTATTTGTTCTGCATTTGTTGCAGGAACAATGTCTCCCCTTAGATTGCGCACATCTATTAGCGCAATTACTGATGAACAAAAGGAAAGGCTTTCTAAGCTGATAGCTGAGCTAACTGATCATCGATGGGAGAGTGGTGACTTAATTAATTATGTTCTTGAAGTCAATGGGAAAATTCAAAAGGTCATATGGAATGGTCGTCCTATGCCACAGTCTGAGATGGTGCGATTTTTCATGAACACCCTTCCACCAGAATGGCAAGGAGTGTTGAATCGCATATGGGATGCCAACAAAGCCGCTTCATATAAGAAAATTGTGAAGAATTTCATAGATGATTATTACTGGATTGTTACAATGGAAAAGATCATGAAATTGAACAAAAAAGGAGCTTTCCCAGTTCATATATTGACTTGGGTTTAAATATTTCGACTTGTCTTTATTTTACTATATTTTATGGATACCTTATGTAAACGTTTTAATACCTGGTTGTTGTTGATGTAGCAACTGATATGTAAGGTTGTATTATGTGAAAATATTATTATTCTATTAGATGTTAAATATTATTTGCTTTCTGTTATTGTTGACTGCTGTGGGTAGTTAATAGAAGTTTTTGTAGCTTCATATAATTTATTTTGCATGGACAATTATATTAATGATAGTTTTAAGTTAGGATTTTTGGAGGATGATTGGAAACATAGTGACCTTTTGATTCTGAAACCTTACTTGAAATTGTTCATAAATATGATGAGTCTGTGCAAAATGGATGCATAAATGATAGGCATTAATTATTCGTGCATATATGTCCGATGTGTTCAGATCAATGGCTTCAGCCACAAAGAGCATAGTTGCCGAGCTGAACAAAGGTGAAAAGCTTAATGGCGATAACAATGAAATCTGGCACATGAAAATCCAATATGTGCTGGAAGAGCAAGAGGAACTAGAAGCTCTTAACCTAACCATGGAAGAGCCTGAAGATGGGAACATTGCACAACACAAGAGAAATAAGGATGCATTTGCTGCCTGGAAAAGAAAGAACTCTCTTGCTCGCATTACGTTGTTGAGTAGCATGGAAAATGACGTCATGCGAGAGTTTAGGCATTTTGAGAATGCCAAGGAAATGTGGGAAGCATTGGCAGCAAGATTTGGTCATACTTCGGTGACAAGACTGATGCAGCTCATTATTAGGTTTGACTCTTATAAGAAGCCTCATGGTCAGACCATGAAGCAACATCTTAGAAAGATATCAAACATGATTAATGAGCTGAAAGATGTTGGCCATGTCCTGACTGATGAGCAGCAAGTGCAAGCAGTGATTCGTTCCTTGCCTCAGAGTTGGGAGCATATAAAGGTGCATTTGACCCATAATGAGAATATCAAAACCTTTGAGGATGCAGTGCGTCATCTTGAGCTGGAAGAGGACCGCCTCTTGGCGGCTAAGCCGGAAACTGAAATTTATTATGCTGGTTCCAGCTCACATGGAGCTTCGAGCTCCAAGCGCAAACGTCCTAACTGGTTCGATAAAAGGAAAAGCAAGGGAGCAACTTCTTCGGGGAAGAAACCAAAGGTTGACCAACATGAAAGAGGAAAGCGTCCTCGAATGAAGAAGCTGACAAGGGTGAAGTATTACAACTGTGACCAGAAGGGTCACTATGCCCGCGACTGTCACGAGCCAAAGAAGGTACACATCCCTTGTACTTTTGAGAACTTTGCTTATGTGTCAAGTTCTGTATTCTTAACTAAGTCTAATCCTTTGTGGACTGTAGATTCAGGAGCGACAAACCATGTAGCGAAGGATAGAGAATCCTTTGTGGAATTCCGACGAGTACCAACTGGAACTGAGTGGATCTATGTGGGAAACAACTCCAGAGCTGAAGTAAAAGGAATTGGCACCGCCAACCGAACATGCGTGGTGGACGCACTTTGTTCCTACATGATGTATTGTATGCTCTAGAAATTCGTCGGAATTTAGTGTCTGCATTTTAATGTTGGTCAAGCTAGGTTTTAATATGAACTTCCATAATAGAGGTGTGGATTTGTTTTTGGATACAAATTTCTATGGTTGTGGTTATTTTCTGGATGGTTTCATTGTATTAGATATTGACTATGTTAATGCAAATGTTTGTTATTCCTTCTCACGTCTCCTAATTCATATGATAATGATGTGAATGTGTGGCATGCTAGACTTGGTCATATTGGCCAACAACGTATGAATAGACTAGCCAAAGAGGGCTTGTTGGGCAATATTGAAAAAGTCGATTTGCCCATATGTGAGCATTGCCTAGTGGGGAAAACGATAAGGAAACCATTTGGAAAAGGTAAAAGAGCTGAATTTCCTCTGCATTTAATCCATTCTAACGTCTGTGGTCCAATAAATGTGAAAGGAAGGCATGGGGCTGTTTATTTCATCACTTTTATAGATGATTATACTCGATTCGGATATGTCTATTTGATTTCTCATAAATCTGAAGTATTGAGTTGTTTCAAAAGGTTTATGAACTTGGTAGAAAATCAATTAAACAAGAAAATAAAAATATTGTGATCCGATCGAGGTCGAGAATATTTATCTGATGAGTTCAGAAAATTATGTGATGAAAAAGGAATAGAAAGACAGTTGTCTATTCCATATACTCCTCAACAAAATGGTGTTGCGGAGAGAAGAAATAGAACCCTACTGGAAATGGTTAGGTTCATGATGGCGCATGCTAACTTACCTATCACCTTTTGGAGTGATGCGTTGTTAACTGCTACCTATATACTTAACCGAGTGTCTTCCAAATCAGTTACTTCCACTCTATATGAGTTATGGACAGGTAGAAAACCCGACTTAAGTTTTCTTAAGCCATGGGGTTGTGCTGTCTATACTCATGAGCCCTCTCACACGTTTGAGAAATTGGGTTCCAGAGGAAAGAAGAGTATTTTCATAAGATACTCCGAACATTCGAAAGGGTATGTGTTCATAGGTGAGCAGGAAAGTGAGAGTATAACTGAATTTGAATCACGGGATGTCACATTCTTAGAGGATGAATTTCCTAAGAAGGGCGAAATAGGCGAAGATTACTCCTTATTTGAAATCTTGGATTAAGATAATGATATTAGTGGAGTTCGTCCAAGTGGGAGTAGTATGAGAAGTGATGAATTGAATTCAACTTATTCTCAATTACAACCACATGATGAGACGACATCATCATTATATAATCCTAGTAGGAGCATAATGGGGAATGATGTGCAAAGTGTATAATCTCCCATACGGCGAACAAGTCGCAAAAGTATTCCCCGTCGACGTTTTGACATTGAAGGGGAAACTTTTATGATTGCTCCGTAAGATGAGGATGAGCCAAGAAATATTAATGATGCTCTAAATTGCCCTAGTAAGGAAAAATGGATTCATGCAATGGAAGAGGAGATTGAGTCAATGAAGTCAAACCAAATTTGGGAACTGGTTGATCTTCCAAAAGGACGCAAAGCTATTGGGAACAAGTGGGTTCTCAAAATAAAGCGAAAAGCTGATGGCTCGATAGAAAGGCATAAGGCTCGCATTGTGGCGAAAGGGTATAATCAACTGGAAGGAGTTGATTATGAAGAAACATTTTTTCCTATAGTGAGATTTACCTCGATTCGCATTATTCTGGCAATAGTGACTAGTATGGATCTTGAGTTACATCAAATGGATGTAAATACTGCTTTTCTCAATGGAGAATTAGAGGAAGAAATATTTATGGAACAACCTGCTGGTTTCATTAAAGAAGGCCAAGAGGGAAAGGTATGTCGACTTTTGAGATCGATATACGGCCTTAAGCAATCATCGAGACAATGGTATATACGTTTTCATAATGCTATAATGGCATATGATTTTACAATGATAGATGAGGATCATTGTGTATATATCAAAAGATCCAAAGATTAATTTGTGATCATATCATTATATGTTGATGACATACTAATTGCCGAAAGCAATATGGAGTTTGTAAATAATGTGAAGAGTTGGTTATCTTCCAACTTTGAGATGAAAGATATGGGTGAAGCTACATACATTCTTGGAGTTAAGATTTCAAGAGATCGTTCGAAGAGATCGTTATCTCTTTCGCAAGAAACATATATAAATAAGATTCTTGAACGATTTCGTATGCAAGATTGTAAACCCATAGACACTCCTATTGCAAAAGGTGAAGGATTGAGCCATAGACTGTGTCCAAGGACTCCTCAAGAGAAGGAACAAATGAAACATGTTCTTTATGCTAGTGCTGTTGGGAGCTTGATGTACTCTATGATGTGTACAAGACCTGACATATGTTTTGCAGTTGGAATGGTGAGTAGATACCAATCCAATCTAGGTCAAGCACATTGGAAAGCCGTTAAGAGAATATTGAGGTATCTCGAAGGGAACTGCGATTACAAGCTGAATTACCAAGAAAAGGATCTGCGACTTGAAGGCTATTCAGATGCTGATTGGGAAGGAGATTTATATGAAAGGAAATCTACCTCTGGATTTGCTTTCTTACTGAACAATGGCGCCATATCATGGAGCAATAAGAAGCAAACGTGTATAGCCTTGTCCACAATGGAAGCTGAGTTCATGGCATTATTAGCAGCGGTACAAGAAGGAGTTTGGCTTAAGAGATTTTTGGATCATTTAGGTGTTATTGAGAAAGCTGCAAATCCATTATTGGTTAACTGTGATAGCCAAGCAGCTATAGCGTACACCAAAGATCCAAAATATCATGGCAAAACCAAACATATAGATACCAAGTATAACTTTGTCAAAGACATGGTTGCACGAAAGGATGTGAGCTTATAGTACATATCTACGCATAGAATGGTAGCGGATCATATGACAAAGCCAATACCTAGAGATGTGTTTTGTGGTCATGTAAAATCTCTAGGATTGCGTAGAGTCTGATGTACTGGATATTGTAATTTCCCTGAGTTGTTCACATTTATGAACTTGTGTTTTTCATTATTAATGCCTATGAATCTTTGTTTGATCTTTATGCATCTTAATGCTCAGTGCATTACTTTAAGTTGAGAAAGTATGTCGGACAGATATAAGATTAGCCCACTCACACGGGTAATCGCCTCTATTTACTATGTGATAAATAGAGATGAGATGGTTTTTAAACTTATTATTTATGTGATAATCGAGAGCTCAAGCTTAAAATATATATGTCGCCTTAACTAAGTGTTAAGATGAGGACATGATATGTATTATGTCCGAAAGTAAAATACCCCACATATTTTACTTTATCTGTCTAAGATGCCAGATGTGAGTTCTGATAAATTTTGTGAATGAGTAGATATGTGAACTCAAGTTAGACATTGGGTATGTCTGAACTATCATATGTACGGTATTGAAGGTGTAGACATACGCTCCATGGAAAATGAGTTAATACCGTAATACGTATTTCATACTACGTATGCATATGACGACCAATAAAAGTTGCAAAAGTTTGATCTCAACTTTTATGCCGTGTGAAACTCTTGAGGAAAAGAGTTCCTCAATTTTAGTGCCCTCGTGACTTTTACTTATTCTCAAGATTTCTATTTAGTGTTTGCTATCTTAGGATATTGCCAATGGTCATGAGTTGATTCGATCTAATGGGACATTTCTAGAAAAGCAAGCTGAACTGAAATTGAGAGTTTGAAGGAAAGAGGAAGATCGAATTTGGAGAATCACATTGTAGTTTTGTGTTCACTGGTCGACCAATTATGACTGTCTTTGGGATAATCATAATTGTGAATACAATATATATATTATTGTTTAAAAAAGATCAAGAGAGATATAAATGTGATTGATCGATTTAGGGTACTGCATACTAAATCTACTCGGAGTGTGATGCCCATTATGAGCTGCTATATATTCCTAACAGATGTATAGCAACGAGCTCTCAAAGTATGCTTTGGTTGCACGGATTATTCACCGGTATGAATGTTGAAGAGAGGTAAAGAGAATCCTGTTCGGCCCACCATGTGCGAGTGGGAGATGATGGTTTTATTTAATGTGATGGGCCTAAGTTGGCCCGTTCGCCCATGTTGGGCCTAAAAGTCCGGCCCACAAGATTAGGGCCCATGGATGGAGGGATATGACGAAGGGGTACGTTTCTTTTTTGGAGGGGACGTATATAAGGGGAGATAAAGAGGGAGGAACGTACCTTTTGGCATAACGTACGTTTCCTCCTCCCTCTCTCCCTTTCTCCCTCCAAAAGAAAAACAGTAAGCGCAAGAGGCGACACCCATCTTCCTTTCAAGGCAAATTCGCGTCATTGGATCGAACATGATCAATTTCTCTTCCTCATATCGGCGTCGGTGTTTAATCTGTGGCTAACAAGGTATGCTCGATTCCGTGGTGTACTTTAGGATCGGTGATACATGTGAATTTCCTGGGCTCGTCTTCCACATTCATTTTAGGGGTTCGATTTAGTGTCGAATCCGGTTTTGGGAATCCACATGAGTTTAATTAATGTCGTTTTGAAGATTTGAGATATGTTCGATTTACTTGGTCGACCTCTTCGGGGGCTAATCGGAATTGATCGGGTTCTAGTTAATGCTCTTTGGGCTTGCATTTCTCTTATTCCTTCTTTTCTACCTTCCGATTTATGACCACTCACCTATGGTGGTCAAGGTGATCCAACCAGTTCAAGAAAGCCCTTCAAATTCTTTGACTTTCGGATGGAAATAGTATAGTTACTCAGGTATGGGAGGCCCCGACGAGTGGAGTTCCCATCTTCAGGTTAATCACCAAGTTGAAAGAGCTCAAGAGACGTCTCAAGTAGCTGAATAGAGATTCTTTCTCTAATCTGTCGGAGAGGGTTGCTCAATCCAGAAGTGCTCTTATGTTAACGCAAGTGGACCTTCAGCATGACCCGACCAATGTCCTCTTGGCGGAGCTAGAGAAATGTCATCGTAGGACCTTCGTTGAGTTGAGGAGTCAGGAAGAGGCCTTCTACAGACAGAAGTCCAGAATCCGTTGGCTCGAGAATGGGGATAAGAACACTAAGTATTTTCATCACTCAGTGACTACAAGGCAGTTGAGGAACAGAATCATCTCGGTACTTGATAGGAATGGCAACCTTGTCTCCGAGCCGAGCCTTGTTCAGGACACTTTCGTTACTCATTTCAAGGAGTTATTTGCCTCTTGCTCTCTTCCTCTTAGGCCGGCTTTGGAAGACTTGCAGCAAGCCGTCCGGAGTCCGCTCTCAGAGGTTCAGATTGCTTCGCTTGCCCATCCTTTTTCGGACACGGAAATTAAGGATACTATGTTCTCTCTTGCCCGTGGAAAGGCCCCGTGGCCGGATGGGTTTGGTGTTGAATTCTTCAAGAGTAATTGGGATCTTGTTGGGCCTTTGACAGTGGAAGCTGTTAAGGATTTCTTTATTACGGGGAGACTTCTGAGGGAGATTAATTCCACCATCTTGGTGTTGATCCCTAAGGTTCCTAATGCTACCTCGGTAAATGATTATAGGCCCATTGCTTGCTGCAATACGATCTACAAATGTATTACCAAGGTGTTAGCCAACCGGGTTGCCGTTGTGCTTCAGGACACCATAAGCCCTTCTCAGAATGCGTTCGTCAAGGGTCGGCGGATTAGGGATAATATTCTCCTTGCTCAGGAGTTGTTTGCCAGTTTCCACCTTCAGCCATACCTCCCCAAATGTGCTGTGAAGGTGGATTTTCAGAAAGCGTACGATACGGTAGACTGGGATTTCCTTGAGTTGGTTTTTCAAGCTTTTTGATTCCCAGACCATCTTATTCGTCTTATCATGGTATGCGTATGCACTCCTATGTTCTCTATTTCCTTGAATGGGGATCTCCATGGTTTCTTCCCTAGTAGCCGCGGCCTTCGACAGGGTGACCCCATGTCCCCTTATCTTTTCACCTTGGTTATGGAAGTATTCTCAGGGATCCTCACTTCTCGCGCGGAACAATCGGGTTTTAATTTCTCTTGGAGGTGTAAGACTACTCGATTATCTCATCTTTTCTTTGCGGATGATGTCTTCCTCTTTTGCCGTGCGGATATGGCCTCCATCCTGCTTCTAAAGGATGGGCTCGATACCTTCTCGGCCTGGAGTGGACTTAAGCCGAACAACAACAAAAGCGAGGTGTTTCTTGCAGGGGGCTCGGATGAGTTGAGGAGTCAGATCAAGGATACCCTTGGATTTGTGGAAGGGATTTTGTCGATGCATTACCTAGGAGCGCCGATCATATCCTTGAGGCTCGGCAAGGCAGACTGTGTATCCTTAGTCGATCGCATAACGGCTAGGGTGCAGTCCTGGACTCATCGATTCCTCTCCTTTGCAGGGAGAGTCCAGCTTATAAGGTCAGTGCTCCATGCTATCCAAGCTTATTGGGCCAGTGTGTTCATTATTCCTGTGTCAGTCCTAGATCGCATCGAGCTGATCCTTAGACAGTTCCTATGGAAGGGGCCTACCCTTGGCAGGGGTGGAGCTAAGGTTTCCTGGGAGGATGTTTGTCTCCCAAGGGAAGAAGGCGGGCTTGGGATTCGTAGACTATGAGAATGCAATAAGGCCGCGATGTTTAAGCACATTTGGATCCTTTTTATGGATAAGGAGTCATTATGGTGCAAATGGATACACTCTACTTTTCTGAAAAGGATGAACTTCTGGGTGGCCAAGGCGCCGACCTTTTGCTCATGGGCTTGGAAGAGGATCCTCCACCTGAGATCCGCATTCCGACTTAGCTTCCGCTGGAGAATTAGAGATGGTCAGTCGACATCCCTTTGGTTCGACCATTGGCATCAAAGTGGTCCACTGGATCTTGTTTGTTCAGAGCAATCTATCTCTGAATCGGGGCTTCCTAGGGGTGCAGTAGTAGCAGACCTATTCTCTTCGGCGGGCTAGGTTTTCAGGTCATTGATGGATTCTTGGAACCACCCCCTTTCGCTTCTCTCAGGGGTTCCGGATAGATTTATATGGAGTGAAAATCCTTCCGGAGTCTTCTCGGTCGCCTCAGCATGGCACATCCTCAGAAGAAGGAAAGGCAGGGTTGGATGGTCATCATTTATTTGGAACAAGGCCATTACCCCGATTTACCAGTTCAACCTATGGCTGATTATAAAGAATCGTCTTCCTACCCAAGAGTTTCTTATGTCTTATGGGAGAATTGGGAGAGAAGTTTGTGCCTTTTGCAAGCTTACGCCGGATTCCATTGACCACCTCTTCTTCGGTTGTTGCATCACGGCTAGCATGGCTTATTTTGGGCGACCAAGTGTAACCTCCCGTGGAGGAATGGGTCCTGGTCAGAAAATCTTCAGTGGGCGATGAAATTCCTCTCAGGTAAGGATTTTTATCACTCCATTGGTCGATTCTCGTTTGGTGCTCTATGCCATCTCATATGGAAGTATAGGAATGACATTCTCTTTAGAGAGCATCCGGTTGTGGTTGCGGCTGTCAAGAAGCATCTTATTAAAGTAGTTAAGGATAAAACCTTAACCTTTAGGAGCGTGGAAGATTGCCTGAGAAATAGGAGATTACAACGGAACTGGGGCCTTGACCCTTCTATCTTCAGTTCTCCTGTGCCGACCGCCTAGGTCTCCTTCATATAGCTTGCGGGTGCTTACACTTGCCTTCACCGTCTCTCTTGGCTCGACTCGCGCTTCACATCCGCGGGGTTTGCTTTGGCTCGTCGATGTCTCACCTTGTGGTGCTTTCCTCCTCTTTTGGTCTTGTTTGGTTTAGGTAGGTTAGTCTTCCTGGCCCTGCGTGGCCGCCTTTCGGTTAGCTTGTTTGTTTTCCTTGTTTTTTTGGCCCGCGTGGCCGTCGCTTTTGGGCTCTTGTTTCGCCCTTGCTTGCCTTCACCACGTTGCGGTGTTTTTGTAACTGGCGCCCTTTCACTAGAAGAGATGAGTGTGTCTTCTTGAGTGCAATTTTTGTGGTGCCTGATCTTGTAAAGTGTTGGTTAAAGCTCAATACATAATTACTGTGAAAATTTTTTTTGGTAAGTTGTTCGTCTTTCATAAATCCAAGAATATCATTCACTGATGATACCGGTTGAGCATTGTGATCGATCATGGTCGAGGGCGTTGGACGTGTGGATTGATCATGGATCGATCCATGCACCATGCGGATCGGTCGTGGATCGATCCCCGGTCGACCGGGATCGATCGTGGTCGAGGGCCTCGGCCGTGTAGATCGATCCATGCACCGATCGGATCGATCATGGATCGATCCCGGTTGAGCAGGATCGATCGTGGTCTAGGGCCTCGGCCTTGTGGATCGATCCATGCACCGATCGGATCGATCAAGGATCGATCGTGGTCGAGGGCCTCGGCCGTATGGATCGATCCATGCACCGATCGGATCGATCATGGATCGATCCCGGTCGAGCGGGATCGACCGTGGTCGAGCGCCTCGGCCGTGTGGATCGATCCATGCACCGTGCGGATCGGTTGTGGATCGATCCCCGGTCGATCGGGATCGATCGTGGTCGAGGGCCTCGGCCGTGTTTATCGATCCATGCATCATGCGGATCGATCATGTATCGATCCCGGTCGAGCGGGATCGATAGTGGTCGAGCACCTCAGCCGTGTGGATCGTCCATGCACCGTGCGGATCGATCGTTGATCGATCATGGGTCGATCCCGGTCGAGCGGGATCGATCGTGGTCGATTGCCTCGGCCGTGTGGATCGATCCATGCACCGTGCGCATCGATCCTGGATCAATCCCGGTCGAGCGACTCGGCCGGGTGGATCGATCCATGTACCGTGCGGATCGTTCATGGATCGACTGTGGTCGAGTACCTCGGCCGTGTGGATCGATCCATGCACCATGCAGATCGGTCGTGGATCGATCATCGATCGATCCCGGTCGAGCGGGATCAATCGTGGTCGATCGCCTCGGCCGTGTGGAACGATCCATGCACCGTGCTGATCGATCGTGGATCGATCCCCGGTCGACCGAGATCGATCGTGGTCGTGGGCCTCGGCCGTGTAGATCGATCCATGCACCGATCGGATCGATCATGGATCGATCCCGGTCGAGCAGGATCGATCGTGGTCGAGGGCCTCGGCCTTGTGGATCGATCCATGATTCATATTGGTTCCTGTATGGGTAAGACTTATAAATCTTCCTGCTGCATATTGGTCTGCTCAATCCATAAGTAAAATTGCGAGTGGTGTTGGGAAACCTTTGTATGTTGACTCGAGGACAGAACAATTGCAAATGCTTACTTATGCTAGAGTTTGTGTAGAGATTACAGCTAATTAACCTCATTCTGAGTGTATTGAGCTGCTGCAAGAAGGGAAATCTTGCATAGTTGATGTGGAGTACGAATGGAAACCCATAGCTTGCGCTGGGTGTGGTATTTTTGGCCACAAGTGCAGTTCAATGGCCAAACCTGTTGCTGCTAAAAATCGTCCAGGATCTGATGCAAGTGCTGTTCTTCATAATGTTCCGGAGCCTTCTTCTTCGAGGCCTCAAGGCTTATCAAGCCCGAAACGCATAAATATTCAAGCCACTGAGACGCATAATAATCCTTTGTTTACTACAAGGTCTGATTCTGGAATTTCTCCAAGAAGGGGAAATGATTACAACTGCAAGACCGAGACTGCGAAGCGCGTACGCTATGGATCCTCGGATCACAAAGCCTTCTGAAGGCTATGCTGTTGAAGGAAGATTGGAAAGGAAGACTGATGACCCTTCTAATGTCCCTCAATCGGAAGATTCGCAATGGAAACAAGTCAAAAAGAAGAAAAAGGCCCTGCCAAAAAAGACTGCCTCATTCAGTTTAGCCCCTCCTGGTGAAGGTGGCCAAACTCTAAAATTGAAAGACTCTGTCTCTAAGAAAGCAAAGGATTCGCTGGTGCAGCGCAAACCTTCTGGTATGGGTGTAGCCTCCTCTAAAGACGTACATGAGCCTGTTGATACGTCAAGAGGAAAGGCAGTTGCTGCTCAACCGTCTATTCCAGATGACTCTGATGACATTGTAAACCCCAGTTTCTAGGTGGAGACAGATGACGAGGACCTGCTGTCGGTAGATTACCCTTCGAAAGGCCCAAGTATTACTGTCCCGCCTCAATCTATGCAAGACAAACTGTTGTTGCTATGCCCGGATCCCCCTCCAGCTGCGGTGCCTCCACAGTCGGTGGGTCGGACTAAGGGATCCAAAAAGAGGTAATCCTCTTCCCTCTCTTTGTAAATATGTATATAGCTACCTGGAATATTAGAGGCCTTTTGGATCCTATTAGACGGGCTGAAGTTCGTAAGCTCGTCGTTTCGCATAATCTGTGGTTAATTGGCCTCATTGAGACCAAAGTTTCTGAGGATGCTTTTGATTCCCTTTCCTTATTTTTGCTGAATGGTTGGAATTGGACTGCAAATTACAATCATTCCTCTCGTGGCCGTATATGGGTTGGTTGGAATCCTGATTTTATAAATTATGATCCCATCTCGATTAGTGATCAAGCGATCCATGGCCGTGTGAGGATATTATCCACATCAAAGACTTGTTATGTATCTATTATTTATGGGGAACACTCGTTTATTCGCCGTCGCCCTCTCTGGGATGATATTATTCGGATGAATTCTCTCATGCAAGACACGGCCTGGTTAATTGCTGGAGATTTTAACGCCATTAAAGACCCATCGGATCGCTTTGGTAGTTCCAACACTTGGATTCCATACTTTGACGAGTTTGGCAACTGTTTAGCTCAAACTAAGTTGGAGGACCTTAGATATGTTGGTCTTAGATTTACATGGTCCACCTCGGCGGGTACAAGCAGGAAGATGAGGAAAATAGACCGTATCTTGGTTAATACCAAGTGGAATATGGATTTCTCCTTCTCCGAGGCTTCGTTCCTCAATTCGGGCATATCTGACCACTCTCCGATGGTAGTCAGAGTTATGGACCCGATTTCCAGGAGAAGACCTTTCAAGTATTTTGATTTTTCGATTGAGCACCCTAGTTTCTCTCTCATTGTTCAGCAGGTCTGGGATGCTCCAGTCCAAGGTGTTGCTATGTTCAGACTTGTCTCCAAACTTAAATCTCTAAAGGGCAGACTGAAACTTCTAAACAGAGAAGTGTATTCCAATATCTCTTTGAGAACGGAGGAGGCAAGACAATCTCTAAAAACTGCTCAGTTTGATCTTCAAATCAACCCTAATGATCCTGCCTTAGCCATTGTTGAGAAGATGTGTCGTAAACTCTTTGTCAGTTTGCGCAGAGATGAAGAATCCTTTTATAGACAGAAATCCAGAATTCATTGGCTCAAACAAGGGGACCAAAATACAAAAAATTTTCATCACTTTGTCAAGAGGAGGTAGCTTAGAAATAGAATCCTCTCGATGAAGGATTTGTCGGGTTCCCTTATTGATGATCTGGAAGCAGTCCCACAGGTCTTCGTTTCCTATTTTGCTAATCTGCTCTCCCCTCATTTTGGTATGTCCAGACCCCCTGCAGGAATTGAGGAAATTTGTCCGTAATACCTTGTCGATGGACCAGGTTGGTAATTTAATAGACCGGTGCTTGCCTCTGAAATTCGGGAAACTGTCTTCTCCCTCGCAAAGGGCAAAGCGTCAGGTCCTGATGGCTTTACTACAGAATTTTTTAGGCGGTGCTGGGATACTGTGGGCTTGCTTGTGACGGAGGCCGTTTAGGAATTCTTCACGTCGAGCAGGCTGCTGCGAGAGGTAAATAACACTATACTGGCCTTAGTTCCCAAAGTGTCTAATGCGAGTGCTGTTTCGGATTTTCGCCCTATTGCATGCTGCAATACCATCTACAAGATTATTACTAAAATCTTAGCCAATCGATTATCTGCTGTCCTCGGAAACTTGGTTGATTGCTCTCAAAATGCCTTTGTTAAAGGAAGAAGGATTAGGGACAATATTCTTATGGCTTAAGAATTATTTGCTGGGTTTCATCTAGAGCCACATCTTCCAAAATGTGCAATAAAAGTGGACTTCCAAAAGGCATACGACACCATCGATTGGGATTTTCTTCAATTAACTCTAATGGCGTTTGGCTTCCCTGAGGCCTTCATTCGGTTGATTATGGCTTGTGTATGCTCCCCAAAGTACTCCATCTCTATCAATGGAGAGCTTCATGGTTTCTTTTCAGGAGGAAGAGGCCTTCGCCAAGGTGATCCGATGTCCCCATATCTGTTCACACTTGTGATGGAGGTATTCTCGGGAATTTTAAACTCCCAGACTTCTCTGGAGGATTTTAAACCCTACTAGAGGTGTAAGGCCACTCGGTTAACTCACCTCTTCTTCGCGGATGATGTATTTCTCTTTTGCCGGGCTGATTGGGCGTCTACTACCTTATTGAAGAAGGGCCTTGATATGTTCTCTTCATGGAGTGGCTTGATTCCAAATAAAAATAAGAGTGAAATCTTCATGTCCGGAGTATCTCCTTCTCAAAGCGAGTATATCCGAATGGCCTTTGGATTCCAAGAAGGGTGTTTACCTGTGAGATATCTTGGGGTCCCCATTATTTCCTCTCGGCTTCGGAAGTCAGACTGCATTGTCTTAATAGACCGGATCACGGCTAGAGCCCAGTCTTGGACTCATAGATTTCTGTCTTTTGCTGGAAGACTACAACTCATAAGGTCAGTCCCCCATTCCATTCAAGCATATTGGTCGAGTGTGTTTACTTTGCCGGTGTCGGTTTTGATTAGTATTGAAACGATTTTGAGAAGGTTCTTATGGAAAGGCTTTGCTCTTGGTAAAGGGGGGGCTAAGGTTGCGTGGGACGAAATATGCCTCCCAAAAAAATGAAGGAGGCCTTGGTATTAGGAAGCTAAGGGATTGTAACAAAGCTGCTATGCTGAAATATATATGGATCCTTTTTACCAACAAGGAATCGTTGTGGTGTCATTGGATCCATTCTAATTTTTTAAAAAAGGACAATTTCTGGAATTCCTCGACTCCTTCTAGCTGTTCTTGGGCTTGGAAAAAGATATTGCAACTAAGAACAGAGTTTAGGCTTTGCTTCGCGTGGAGAATTGGCAATGGATTCTCGGTTTCCTTATGGTATGATCAGTGGCTCACCGATGGACCTCTTGATCTGGTACTTACAAACTCCATCATTAAAATGTCGGGCCTCCCTAAATATGCTGTGGTTGCAGATTTGTTCTCCCCGCGTGGTCGTTCGTTTCAAATTTTACTTGAAAACTGTGGCTACTCTATTCCGGAACAAATAAGTACGCCGGACTGTTTCACCTAGAATCGACACCCATCAGGATCCTTTTCTGTGGCTTCGGCATGGGACTTCATTAGAATCAAGAAACAAAGAGTATTTTGGGACTCTCTAATTTGGAATTCTGATATTATCCCAAGATATCAGTTTAACTTGTGGCTGATCACTAAAAACAGATTACCTACACAGGAACTCCTCCTCCACAATGCCAGAATTGACTCGGGTACTTGTGCATTTTGTAATGAAATACCGGACTCTATTGATCACCTGTTCTTCAACTGTTGTATTTCAGCCTCTCTTGCATTCTTTTGGGTGACAAAATGCAATTTGCCTTGGAGACTAAGGCCTTGGAAGGACAATCTTACATGGGCTGTCAAATTTCTTTCCGGTAAAGATTTCTACCACATGATTGCGCGTTTCTCTTTCGATGCCTTATGCTATTTGATTTGGAAGAAAAGAAATGATATCACCTTTCGTGGGGAAACACTACATGTACCTACTTTGAAGAACCACCTTTTGAAGATTGTTAAAGATAAAGTGGCTACTTTTACTAGTGTCTCGGATATTCCCATAAACAAGCGCCTCCAAAGAAGCTGGGATCTTGATCCTGCTATCTTCACGGATCGTATCGTGCCTTAGTTTTTTTGGCTTTCTCTCTCACCCTGCTACTACCTTCAGTATCTCTCCGTTCTTCTTTGCTTTGAATGGTTAGCTGAGGTTTGTGGGTTGTAGTAGTTTTGGGTTTCTTGTAGTCTTCTGTTCGATGTATTTGCCTTTGGCTTTTTCACGGCTCCCTTCCACTCTTTGGTTCTTCCTTAGAGTGCAAGCTTTTGGCGCCGCCTTTTGTACATTTGTCCAAAGCTATAAAATTCTTTACTTTCACCAAAAAAAAAAAAAAAACTGCGAAAGCATTTGCCAAGGATGTTTTCATTAATCAAGAACGAAAGTTGGGGGCTCGAAGATGATCAGATACCGTCCTAGTCTCAACCATAAATGATGCCGACTAGGGATCGGCGGATGTTGCTTTTAGGACTCCGCCGGCACCTTATGAGAAATCAAAGTTTTTGGGTTCCGGGGGGAGTATGGTCGCAAGGCTGAAACTTAAAGGAATTGACGGAAGGGCACCACCGGGTGGAGCCTGCGGCTTAATTTGACTCAACACGGAAACTTACCGAGTCCGGACATAGTAAGGATTGACAGACGAGAGCTCTTTCTTGATTCTATGGGTGGTGGTGCATGGCCGTTCTTAGTTGGTGGAGCGATTTGTCCGGTTAATTCCGATAACGAACGAGACCTCGGCCGCTAACTAGATATGTGGATGTACAACTCCACGGCCAGCTTCTTAGAGGGACTATGGCCGCTTAGGCCAAGGAAGTTTGAGGCAATAACAGGTCTGTGATGCCCTTAGATGTTCTGGGCCGCACGCGCGCTACGCTGATGTATTTAATGAGTCTATAGCCTTGGCCGACAGGCCTGGGTAATCTTTGAAATTTCATCGTGATGGGGATAGATCATTGCAATTGTTGTTCTTCAACGAGGAATTCCTAGTAAGCGCGAGTCATCAGCTCACGTTGACTACGTCCCTGCCCTTTGTACACACCGCCCGTCGCTCATACCGATTGAATGGTCCGGTGAAGTGTTCGGATTGCGGCGACGTGGGCGGTTCGCCACCGATGACGTCGCGAGAAGTCCACTGAACCTTATCATTTAGAGGAAGGAGAAGTCGTAACAAGGTTTCCGTAGGTGAACCTGCGGAAGGATCATTGTCGAATCTTGCCCAGCAGAATGACCAAAGAACTGGTAACAAACTCAACGGGGACGGCGAGCTCAGCCCGACGTCCCTCTCGACGCCGAGGATTAGGCTCGGACGCCTCAGGGCGCTCGGCCTCGGTCTTCGGCGGCACAACGAACCCCGGCGCGGAATGCGCCAAGGAACTTGAACAAGAGTGCGATGCTCCCGCCGCCACATACACGGTGCGCACGCGGGATGCCATGCAATCTCATATTAGTCATAACGACTCTCGGCAACGGATATCTCGGCTCTTGCATCGATGAAGAACGTAGCGAACTGCGATACTTGGTGTGAATTGCAGAATCCCGTGAACCATCGAGTCTTTGAACGCAAGTTGCGCCCGAAACCTTTGGTCGAGGGCATGTTTGCCTAGGTGTCACACATGGCATTGCCCCAAATCCCCTCCGCCCTCTCAACCGGGCGAGCGGGACTCGGGCGCGTACGTTGGCCTCCCGCGACGACCACGTCCCAGTTGGCCCAAAATTGAGCGTCGGAGCGATCAGCACCACGACATTCGGTGGTTGACGAGACCCCAATGAACAATGTCGCGCGTGCCGCTCAGCGCACACTCCGCGAATTTGCTCCTTACCAACTCGACCCCAGGTCAAGCAGGGCTACCCGCTGAGTTTAAGCATATCAATAAGCGGAGGAAAAGAAACTAACAAGGATTCCCCTAGTAACGGCGAGCGAACTGGGAAGAGCCCAGCATGAGAATCGAGAGCCCTCGGCGTTCGAATTGTAGTCTGGAGAAGCGTCCTCAGCGACTGATCGGGCCCAAGTTCCCTGGAAGGGGGCGCCAGAGAGGGTGAGAGCCCCGTCGTGTCCGGACCCTATCGCACCACGAGGCACTTTGTCGGCGAGTCGGGTTGTTTGGGAATGTAGCCCTAATTGGGCGGTAAATTCCGTCCAAGGATAAATATGGGCGAGAGACCGATAGCAAACAAGTACCGCGAGGGAAAGATGAAAAGGACTTTGAAAAGAGAGTCAAAGAGTGCTTGAAATTGTCGGGAGGGAAGCGGATGGGGGCCGACGATGTGCCTCGGTCGGATGTGGAACAGTGAGAGCCGGTCCGCCGATCGACTCGAGGCATGGACTGATGCGGATTGCAGTGGTGGCCCAAGCCCGGGTTTTCGATACGTCCTGGAAACGTCGCCCATATTTAGCGGAGTGCACGCATGAGCGGAGACGGCCGACGCTCCATGACTTGAGTGCATACACACAAGCGGCATGTGTGTACTGCTCCGGGCATGAGCATGTGACTCGGTTCGGTCGACATGCCACGACTTGAGTGATGTGTAAGCGGCATGAGCAGATATCGAAATCGAAACGCTCCGAGTGTTGTGTCTTGTGCCTGCGCCCATGACTTGTGCTTGGCCGACTTGCCATGGCTTGAGAGTGCTTACATATGTCCCGCCGT
>CM024566.1:29461064-29468564 GCA_014182515.1 Eucalyptus microcorys
AGAAAATGAAGCACCTCTCATTTCACAGAGTGTGTGTAGAAATATCTGCGAAATTGGAAAGATGTGAGGAGGTTGAGGTGCTTGTGGATGATGAAATATTCTCTGTTCCGGTTCTCTATGAATGGAGACCAAATTCGTGTATGAAATGTTGTGCATTTGGGCATAACTGTCTGGTAAAGGAGAATCCCAAGCAACCTCTTGTATCTGTTATACCCTCTACTGCTACTGCAGATCCTGCTATTCCGCCCTTGAATGTGGCCTCGGAAGATCAGCTTAGTGGTTGGAAGTAGGTTACAACCAGGAAGAAAAAGCAACCTTCAGGGCAAAGAGGGAAGGTGGACTCTACACCTCCAATTTCGGCTTTGAAAGCTAATTCGGCACCTGATCCGTCCCTCTCTCCTTCGGCAGCTGTTGTCCATAATGAGCAGGAAACCTTGAAATCTGGTGTTACTGGTTCATCAATGGCCTTAGTAGTTTCTAACCCTGGAAACGCTTTGACGATGGCCCTTTCTTCAGAGGAAGACTCAGAGGAGGAGGTGAGTGCAGTCAGTAGCAGTAGTGAAGAGGAAGAGGATCCGGTCTCTGTTGCGCCAAGCCATTGGGATGATCCTCAGTCTGGTCTGAAGACTCTCTCCAGCCAGAAGGTCCCTAAAGCTTCTGTGATCACTCATTCTATTGCTCCTCATAAGGGGACGAATAGGAAGAGGCCCCCCAAACGTCGGTAGTGTTCCTTTTCATCCTTCGTTTTATTTATGTTTATCGGTATATGGAATATTAGGGGCCTTGGTGACCCTGTTAGACAAGCGGAAATCAGGAATTTTGTGCGGTCCAATAATCTCTGCTGTGTGGGAATTGTTGAGACTAAGATTTCTTTTGCTGCCTTTAATTCGGTTGCTTCTGTTTTACTTCCTGGGTGGAGTTGGACTAACAATTATAACCACTCTCATAAGGGGAGAATTTGGGTGGGTTGGAATCCCGGGAGGTAGTTTTTTTGGTTAATGCCTCCTCGGTGCAAGTTATTCACGGTAGGCTTGTGTGGTTGGCTACTGGCAAGTCCCTTTTTCTGTCGGTTGTTTATGCTGAACACCGTTTTATTTCGAGACGTCCTTTATGGGATGATCTTATTCATACCAGTGGCCTTCTTTCTTCTTCGCCCTGGATTGTTGCTGGAGACTTCAATGCAATTCGAGACCCTTCGGATAGGATCGACAGCTCTAATGCGTGGATTCCTGCCTTTGATGAATTTAGAGATTGTCTGGTCCAAGTAGGTCTGGATGATCTTCGTTACACTAGTTATAGATACACCTGGGCTACTTCTTCGGGGCTCAACTGGAAACAAAGGAAAATAGATAGAGTGCTGGTTAATGCACATTGGAACTCTGAGTTCTCTTTCTCGGAAGCCTCTTTTATAGCCCCGGGCATTTCGGACCACACTCCTATGGTTGTCAAAATTATAACTGTTCCCAAGTCCTCCAAGCCATTTAAATTCTTCAACTTCTGGATGTCTCACCCAGACTTTTCCAGATTGGTTTCGGAAGTTTAGGCCTCTCCCTTTCATGGTTCGCATATGTTTACTCTATGTGCTAAGCTCCGGCTTCTCAAATGTAGACTTAAGCAGCTCAATAAGGAGTCTTTTTCGGATTTATCTATGAGGACAGCGGAGGCTAGACGGGTTCTATAGGTAACCCAAGATGCTATGCAAGCTGATCCCTTGAATCCTCTTCTTGCCGAGACCGAAAAGCAGCAGATTCAAGCCTTCTCGGACTTGCGTCTCCAGGAGGAATCGTTTTATAGACAGAAATCTAGAGTGCGTTGGTTGAAAGATGGTGACTTAAATACCAAATTCTTTCACCAAGTTGTGAACAAGAGACACCTCCATAATAGAATCATTTCGCTGACTAATGGGGGTGTTACTACTTCGGAGCCTACGGAAGTTCAAAAGATGTTTGTTGATCATTTTCGTGATCTTCTTGCTGCTTCTTCCTCCACGGTTTGCCTAGCGAAGGAGGAGATCAAAGCGGTGCTTAAGCATTCTCTGGATGAGGAGCAGGTACGTTTCTTATCTAGTTCTATCTCGGATGCGGAAATTAAGGATACTTTGTTCTCTCTTGCAGTGGGCAAAGCCCCTGGACCCGATGGATTTAACGTTGAATTCTTTAAGCATTCTTGGGATATTGTTGGTGCTTCGGTAATCTTGGCAGTTAAAGATTTTTTCATATCAGGAGAGCTGTTGAAACAAATCAACATTACCATTCTTGCTTTAGTGCCCAAGATCCCTAATGCCTCAACTGTCCATGACTTCCGGCCAATTGCTTGCTGCAACACTATATATAAATGTATCACGAAGCTCATTGCCAATCGCCTGTCTCGTGTTCTGCCCTCTATCATTAGCTTGCCTCAAAATGCTTTTGTTAAGGGTAGGCATATTAGTGACAACATTTTGCTTGCCCAAGAGCTCTTTAGTGGCTTTCATCATGATCCTTACCGGGCTAAGTGTGTTGTTAAAGTTGATTTTCGGAAGGTGTACGATACGGTGAAGTGGGAATTTATTGAAGTCTGTATGCAAGCCTTCGGCTTTCCTCAACAATTTATTGATCGTATTATGGCATGTATTCAGTCCCCCAAGTTCTCCATATCCCTAAATGGTGAACTTCATGGATTCTTTGCTAGTGGGAGGGGTATTCGCCAAGGTGACCCAATGTCGCCTTACATATTCACTCTTGTGATGGAAGTTTTTACTGGCCTTCTGGATATTCAAACCTGCCATCCTTCATTCGGCTTCTTCTGGCGTTGCAAATCTTCTAGACTGTCCCACCTCTTCTTTGTCGATGATGTGCTCTTATTCTCGGAAGCTAGCATGGCTTCCATTGATCTTTTGAAGGCAGGAATTGACTCTTTTTCCATTTGGAGTGGTTTGGAGCCGAACTTGAATAAGAGCGAAGTGTATTTATCCGGAGGATAGTCCAGCCTTCGGAATGACATCGTGAACAAGCTAGGTTTCCAGGTTGGCTCTCTTCCCTTTCGTTATCTTGGTGTCCCAGTTATTTTCGCAAGGTTAGGGAAGGCGGATTGTGTTGCTCTAGTGAATGCAATAACAGCTAGGGTCCAATCTTGGACTCATAGATTTCTATCATTTGCGGGTAGACTTCAGCTCATTAAATCGGTGCTCTATTCTATTCAAGTCTTCTGGGCAAGCGTGTTCTTCTTGCCGTGTGGTGTGCTTAACCGTATTCAGAAAATCTTTCGTCAATTTCTTTGGAAAGGGCCGTTGATGGGTCCGGGTGGGGCTAAAGTCTCCTGGAGTGATGTATGTCTCCCGAGAGAGGAAGGAGGCCTCGGAATTCGTTCCTTAAAGGAAAATAATATTGCATCGATGCTTAAGCATATCTGGATTCTCTTCTCGGACAAGGAATCCCTTTGGTGTAAGTGGATTCACTCCACCTTTTTAAACCATAAGAATTTTTGGGTGGTTCCTATTCCTACTTATTGTTCCTGGGCTTGGAAAAAGCTCCTTCGCCTTCGTGGTCTTTATCAGCAGCATTTTAGATGGAAGATTGGAAATGGCTGGTCTGTCTCGTTTTGGTTTGATCCATGGCACCTCAATGGACCGCTCAATCGTCTATTCTCTAACCAGGATATCTATCGCTCAGGCATCTCTCGGGTTGCTTCCGTTGCTGAGGCCTTCTTTACGCCTATGGGCTGGTATATTATCAATATAATGGCCATTTGGTGGGATCCCTTACCTATATTCAACCAGCAAGAAGATCGATTCCAATGGATTCGGCACCCCTCGGGGCAGTTCTCTATGGCTTCTGCTTGGGATTTATTGAGACCTAAAGGAAATGTTGTCCCTTGGTCCTCTTTCGTGTGGAGTACGTCCATACTGCCGAGATACCAAACCCATTTGTGGCTCATCACCCGCAACCGGTTGCCGACCCAGGTTTTACTCTTCTCTTATGGTAGGCTTTCGGTGGCTACCTGCCCATTCTACTCGTGTAGGCCTAATTCGGTTGATCATCTCTTTTTTGCTTGTCAAGTTCCGGGTAATCTCGCTTCTTATTGGGCTGCTAAGTTTAATATTTCTTGGCAAAAAAATTCGTGGCGTGAGAATCTTGATTGGGCATCTAAGCGCTTCTCGGACAGGAGCTTCTATAACACGCTGGCTCGGTTTAGTTTTGGAGCCCTTTGTTATATTATTTGGAAAGAGCGTAACAATATCATTTTCCGAAATCAAACTCTTTTCCTCCCGGCAATGAAGATGCATCTCCAGAAGGCAATTAAAGACAAAGCATCGACATTGAAGCATGTTATGGATATCCCTAAGAACAGAAGGCTACAACAGAGCTGGGACTTGAGTCCGTCTATCTTTGATTGATAGAGGGTCGTCTAGTGGTGGCTGTGTCTTTTGTTGTTTAGGCTTTGGTTGTTGTTCTGTCCTTGGGACCCATGGCACCCTTACACTCTTTTTTGACTTCTGTCTCTTTGAGTGTCTGTTTTTTGTTGGTGCTAGGCTTCCCCTTTGTAATTTTGTGCAAAATCTATTCATATCTTACCTTTACCAAAAAAAAAACAAAAAACAACTGCGAAAGCATAGTTTTGGCCATTTTCGGATTTTCGCGGGTACTATTCACTTTCCTCTCAAACCGGGCGATCGAGCTACTGTGCACGCGATTCTTCCTCGGCTGATTCCAAGAGTTTGAACCGTTGGTTGAGGCTGAAACTTGGCAGCGAGAGGTGCCTTGGGGCCTCCTACAAACCCTACCGAAGCTTTTCCTGGTACGTTTCGTTATTCGACTGATTATGGAGAAGATCGGTTAGTGTTTTTGTCCCATTTCTGCTGCTGTCTGTCTGTAAGATTGCGGCGATGGCCTCGGCTTCGGCTAGGGCCCATTGCCTTGATGAAATGCCGAATGCTCCTGCTTTAGTTCTCCAAGAACAGGATCGTTATTCGACGGATGGATCGCATTTGAAAGGAAAAGGGCGAACGCCCTCCTGCTCCCCTGTTCCATTAGAATCTGATCGCCTGGGCTTTGCTCAAGCTCTTGTTGGATTGCGAGAAGGAAATGATCGTTCCTTATCCAAGGACATTGCAAATGAGAATATGGGTGGTGGTTCCCATGCGCCTGTAGTTTTAGAGGCACCTGCTGATCTTGCTCGCTCAACTCGGACTTCTGGCCGTCGGGGCAGAAGCAGAGGAAGGTCGGCCTCCAAGAGACCCCAGCGAGCCGTCTCAAGAAGCTCGAATCTACGTACCTGGGCAAATGTGGCAGTGGCCAAGGTAGCTTCAAAGGGATATGATCTTGAGTTCATCCCTCCAACTTATGTTAATAACCGGCCCGTTATTCAAATGACAGAGGAAGATCTCCAAGCTGCAGATCCGAAATTGAAAGAATGTTTAGTGGGATATTACATAGGTAGGAGAATACCTTTTGTTGTTACTGAAGCTGCCTTTAAGAAGGCTTGGGGGCATAACTTGGAAAGAGTTATGGCAAATGGAAATGGGTTGTTCTTCTTTCATATCCCTGACAGGGAATTCCGAATGAAGGTGATGGAAGGAGGGCCTATCACCGTATCCAAAGTGCGGCTTGTTCTTCAATCGTGGAGACCGACATTGGAGTTGAGAAAGGATGCACAGCTCACGGTTCCTGTATGGGTAATACTTATAAATCTTCCTGCTGCATATTGGTCTGCTCAATCCATAAGTAAAATTGCGAGTGGTGTTGGGAAACCTTTGTATGTCGACTCGAGGATAGAACAATTGCAAATGCTTACTTATGCTAGAGTTTGTGTAGAGATTACAGCTGATCAACCTCATTGTGAGTGTATTAAGCTGCTACAAGAAGGGAAATCTTGCATAGTTGATGTGGAGTATGAATGGAAACCCATAGCTTGCGCTGGGTGTGGTATTTTTGGCCACAAGTGCAGTTCAATGGCCAAACCTGTTGCTGTTAAAAACCGTTCAGGATCTGATGCAAGTGCTGGTCTTCATAATGTTCCGGAGCCTTCTTCTTCAGGCCTCAAGGCTTATCAAGCCCGTAATGCATAAATATTCAAGCCACTGAGACGCATAATAATCCTTTGTTTACTACAAGGTCTGATTCTGGAATTTCTCCAAGAAGGGGAAATGATTCTGAACTGCAGAAGACTGCAGAAGCAGATGCTATGGATCCTCGGATCACAAAGCCTTCTGAAGGCTTTGCTGTTGAAGGAAGATTGGAAAGGAAGTCTGATGACCCTTCTAACGTCCCTCAATTGGAAGATTCGCAATGGAAACAAGTCAAAAAGAAAAAAAAGACCCTGCCAAAAAAGACTGCCTCATTCAGTTTAGCCCCTCCTGGTGAAGGTGGCCAAACTCTAAAATTAAAAGACTCTGTCTCTAAGAAAGCAAAGGATTCGCTAGTGCAGCGCAAACCTTCTAGTATGGGTGTAGCCTCCTCTAAAGACGTACATGAGCCTGCTGATACATCAAGAGGAAAGGCAGTTGCTGTTCGTCCGTCTATTCCAGATGACTCTGATGACATTGTAAACCCCAGTTTCCAGGTGGAGACAAATGACGAAGACCTGCTGTCGGTAGACTACCCTCCGAAAGGCCCAAGTGTTACTGTCCCGCCTCAATCTATGCAAGACAAACTGTTGTTGCTATGCCCGGATTCCCCTCCAGCTGCGGTGCCTCCACAGTCGGTGGGTCGGACTAAGGGATCCAAAAAGAGGTAATCTTCTTCCCTCTCTATGTAAATATGTATATAGCTGCCTGGAATATTAGAGGCCTTTTGGATCCTATTAGACGGGCTGAAGTTCGTAAGCTCGTCGTTTCGCATAATCTGTGGTTAATTGGCCTCATTGAGACCAAAGTTTCTGAGGATGCTTTTGATTCCCTTTCCTCATTTTTGCTGAATGGTTGGAATTGGACTGCAAATTACAATCATTCCTCTCGTGGCCGTATATGGGTTGGTTGGAATCCTGATTTTATAAATTATGATCCCATCTCGATTAGTGATCAAGCGATCCATGGCCGCGTGAGGATTTTATCCACATCAAAGACTTGCTATGTATCTATTATTTATGGGGAACACTCGTTTATTCGCCGGCGCCCTCTTTGGGATGATATTATTCGGATGAATTCTCTCATGCAAGACACGGCCTGGTTAATTGCTGGAGATTTTAACGCCATTAAAGACCCGTCGGATCGCTTTGGTAGTTCCAACACTTGGATTCCATACTTTGACGAGTTTGGCAACTGTTTAGCTCAAACTGAGTTGGAGGACCTTAGATATGTTGGTCTTAGATTTACATGGTCCACCTCGGCGGGTGCAAGCAGGAAGATGAGGAAAATAGACCGTGTCTTGGTTAATACCAAGTGGAATATGGATTTCTCCTTCTCCGAGGCTTCGTTCCTCAATTCGGGCATATCTGACCACTCTCCGATGGTAGTTAGAGTTATGGACCCGATTTCCAGGAGAAGACCTTTCAAGTATTTTGATTTTTGGGCTGAGCACCCTA
>CM024566.1:29481064-29486064 GCA_014182515.1 Eucalyptus microcorys
TTGCGTTACACTGGTTATAGATACACCTGGACCACTTCGTCAGGGTTTAATCGAAAGCAGCGGAAAATAGATAGAGTGTTGGTCAATGCTCACTGGAACTCGGAATTTTCCTTCTCGGAAGCCTCTTTTTTAGCACCAGGCATTTCTGATCATACTCCAATGGTTGTTAAGATTATGCCGGTTCCCAAATCTTCCAAGCCGTTCAAGTTCTTCAATTACTGGATGTCTCATCCAAGTTTTTCCACAATGGTCTCGGAAGCCTGGGTTTCTCCCTTTCACGGTACACCGATGTTTACCCTCTGTGCAAAGCTTCGCCTCCTTAAATGCAAGCTAAAACAGCTCAATAAGGAGTCTTTTTCTGCCCTGTCTATGAGAACGGCGGAAGCTAGACGGGCTCTGCAATTAACTCAAGATGCTTTGCAAGTTGATCCTACAAATCCCTTGCTGGCCGAAGCAGAAAAGCATCAGATTCAAGCCTTTTCAGACCTTCGACTCCAAGAGGAATCGTTCTATCGGCAAAAATCCAGGGTACGTTGGTTGAAAGAAGGAGATCTTAACACTAAATTCTTTCACCAGGTTGTGAACAAAAGACACCTCCAGAATAGAATCATCTCGGTGACTAATGGAGATATCACTACCTCGGTTCCGGAGGAAGTTCAACAGATTTTTGTTGATCACTTTCGCGAATTACTTACTGCTTCTCCTACCTCGATTTGCCCTGCCAAGGAGGAGATCCAATCGGTGCTTAGGCATTCTCTGGATGAGGAGCAGGTTCGTTTCTTATCCTCCCCTGTATCGGATGATGAAATTAGGAATACTCTGTTTTCTCTTGCAACGGGAAAAGCCCCCGGACCCGATGGTTTTAATGTTGAATTTTTCAAGCATTCTTGGGATATTGTTGGTGCTTCGGTAACCTTGGCTGTTAAGGATTTCTTCGTTACGGGTGAGCTGTTGAAGCAAATCAATACCACCATTATTGCCTTAGTGCCCAAAGTCCCCAATGCCTCGACTGTCCACGACTTCAGGCCAATTGCTTGCTGCAATACGATATATAAATGTATCACTAAGCTTATTGCTAACCGTCTATCCCGTGTGCTGCCGTCCATCATTAGTTTGCCCCAAAATGCATTTGTTAAGGGGAGGCATATCAGTGATAATATCCTGCTGGCCCAGGAGCTTTTCAGCGGTTTCCAGCATGATCCATACCGAGCTAAGTGTGTCATTAAGGTCGATTTTAGGAAGGCATACGATACGGTAAATTGGGATTTCATTGAAGTCTGTCTTCAAGCTTTCGGGTTTCCTCAAGTATTCATTGGGAGGATTATGACTTGTATCAGATCCCCTAAATTCTCCATATCCTTAAATGGGGAGCTTCATGGATTCTTTGCTAGTGGGAGAGGTATCCGGCAAGGCGATCCGATGTCTCCCTATATATTCACTCTTGTGATGGAAGTTTTTACTGGATTGTTGTATAGGCAGACCAACCGCCCTGATTTTGGATTCTTCTGGAGATGTAAATCGACTAAGTTGTCCCATTTGTTCTTTGCTGATGATGTCCTCTTATTTTCGGAAGCTACTTTGGCCTCTGTTGATCTCTTGAAGACAGGAATTGATTCCTTTTCAAGCTGGAGTGGAATGGTACCGAATTTGAATAAGAGTGAAGTATTTTTGTCCGGCGGATCGTCTAACCTTCGGAATGAAATCTTGAGCAAGCTAGGATTCCAGGTTGGCTCCATTCCTTTTCGTTATCTTGGAGTTCCTGTTATATCCGGTAGACTAGGAAAAGCGGATTGTGTAACTTTGGTTAATGCGATAACTGCTCGGGTCCAATCTTGGACCCATAGATTCCTGTCTTTTGCTGGTAGACTGCAGCTTATTAAGTCCGTGCTCTACTCTATTCAAGTTTTCTGGGCTAGTGTATTTTTTCTGCCGTGTGCGGTGCTTGATCGTATTGAGAAGATCCTCCGCCAATTCCTATGGAAAGGACCGATGATGGGTCCGGGGGGGGCCAAAGTAGCCTGGAGTGATATATGCCTCCCGAGAGAGGAAGGGGGTCTTGGAATTCGGACTTTGAAGGAAAACAATGTGGCCCTAATGCTCAAACATATCTGGAAGCTCTTCTCGGACAAAGAGTCCCTTTGGTGTAAGTGGATCCATTCCACTTTTTTAAATCACAAGAATTTCTGGGTTACTTCTATCCCTACCTATTGTTCTTGGGCTTGGAGAAAACTCCTTCGCCTTCGAGGTATTTACCAGCAGCATTTTAGATGGAAGATTGGCAATGGCAGATCTGTGTCATTCTGGTTTGATCCGTGGCACCTTAATGGACCACTCAACTGCCTCTTCTCCAACCAGGAAATCTATCGTTCGGGCATCTCTCGGGTTGCTTCTGTTGCTGATGCATTCTCTACGCCCTTGGGTTGGTATGTTATTAATATTATGGCTAATTGGTGGGATCCCTTACCTGAGTTCAATCATCAAGAAGACCGATTCCAATGGATTCGGCATCCCACGGGGCAATTCTCGACAGCGTCTGCGTGGGAGCTTTTCAGACCCAAAGGTAATGTGGTGCCGTGGTCCTCGTTCGTGTGGAGCTCCTCCTTACCGCCGAGATACCAGACCCACCTGTGGCTTATTACCCGTAACAGGTTGCCAACTCAGGTGCTGCTCTTCTCCTTTACTTCGATTCCAGCAGCTACCTGTCCATTTTGCTCAAGCAGGCCTGATTCGGTGGACCACCTCTTCTTTGCTTGCCGAACCCCGGGTAATCTCGCCTCCTTCTGGGCTGGAAAGTTTAATATCTTGTGGCGAAACAAATCGTGGCGTGAGAACCTTGATTGGGCCTCTAAGCGCTTTTCGGATAAGAGCTTTTATCACTCTTTGGCTCGATTCAGTTTCGGAGCCCTTTGCTATATTATATGGAAAGAGCGTAACAATATCATCTTCCGGAATCAGACTCTATTTATCCCGGCAATGAAGATGCATCTCCGCAAGGCAATTATAGACAAAGCGATGACGTACAAGCATGTCTTGGATACCCCGAGGAACAGAAGACTGCAACAGAGTTGGGACTTGAGTCCTTCTATCTTTGAATGATAGAGGGTTTTTAGTTCTACTTGCTCTTGCTGTTTAGGTGTTCGGTGTTTTTGTCTTTGTTGATCGTTGGGTCCCAAGGCACCCCTACACTCGTCCCTGACTTTGGTCTGTCTGAGTGTCGGTTTTGTTGGTGCCTGGCTTCCCCCTCCTTGTAATCTTTTGCAAAATCTATTATATTCTTACCTTTACCAAAAAAAAAAAAAAACTGCGAAAGCATTTGCCAAGGATGTTTTCATTAATCAAGAACGAAAGTTGGGGGCTCGAAGACGATCAGATACCGTCCTAGTCTCAACCATAAACGATGCCGACTAGGGATCGGCGGATGTTGCTTTTAGGACTCCGCCGGCACCTTATGAGAAATCAAAGTTTTTGGGTTCCTGGGAGTATGGTCGCAAGGCTGAAACTTAAAGGAATTGACGGAAGGGCACCACCGGGGAGTGGAGCCTGCGGCTTAATTTGACTCAACACGGGAAACTTACCGAGTCCGGACATAGTAAGGATTGACAGACGAGAGCTCTTTCTTGATTCTATGGGTGGTGGTGCATGGCCGTTCTTAGTTGGTGGAGCGATTTGTCTGCGGTTAATTCCGATAACGAACGAGACCTCGGCCGCTAACTAGCTATGTGGATGTACATCTCCACGGCCAGCTTCTTAGAGGGACTATGGCCGCTTAGGCCAAGGAAGTTTGAGGCAATAACAGTGTCCGTGATGCCCTTAGATGTTCCGGGCCGCACGCGTGCTACACCGATGTATTCAACGAGTCTATAGCCTTGGCCGACGGGCCCGGGTAATCTTTGAAATTTCATCGTGATGGGGATAGATCATTGCAATTGTTGGTCTTCAACGAGGAATTCCTAGTAAGCGCGAGTCATCAGCTCGCGTTGACTACGTCCCTGCCTTTTGTACACACCACCCGTCGCTCCTACCGATTGAATGGTCCGGTGAAGTGTTCGGATCGCGGCGACGTGGGCGGTTCGCCGCCGATGACGTCGCGAGGAGTCCATTGAACCTTATCATTTAGAGGAAGGAGAAGTCGTAACAAGGTTTCCGTAGGTGAACCCGCGGAAGGATCATTGTCGAATCACGCCCGGCGAATGACCGAGAGAACCGGTAACAAACTCAACGGGGACGGCGGGCTCAGCCCGACGTCCCCCTCGACGCCGAGGACTAGGCTCGGACGCCTCACGGCGCTCGGCCTCGGTCCTCGGCGGCACAACGAACCCCGGCGCGGAATGCGCCAAGGAACTTGAACAAGAGTGCGATGCTCCCGCCGCCCCATACACGGTGCGCGCGCGGGATGCCATGCAATCTCATATTAGTCATAACGACTCTCGGCAACGGATATCTCGGCTCTCGCATCGATGAAGAACGTAGCGAACTGCGATACTTGGTGTGAATTGCGTAAATCCCGTGAACCATCGAGTCTTTGAACGCAAGTTGCGCCCGAAACCTTCGGGTCGAGGGCACGTTTGCCCGGGTGTCACACATGGCGTTGCCCCTAATCCCCTCCGCCCTCTCAACCGGGCGAGCGGGACTCGGGCGCGTACGATGGCCTCCCGCGACGACCACGTCCCGGTTGGCCCAAAATCGAGCGTCGGAGCGATCAGCACCACGACATTCGGTGGTTGATGAGACCCCAATGAACAATGTCGCGCGTGCCGCTCAACGCACGCTCCGCGAATCTGCTCCTTACCAACGCGACCCCGTGTCAAGCGGGGCTACCCGCCGAGTTTAAGCATATCAATAAGCGGAGGAAAAGAAACTAACAAGGATTCCCTAGTAACGGCGAGCGAACCGGGAAGAGCCCGGATGAGAATCGAGCGCCCTCGGCGTTCGAATTGTAGTCCGGAGAAGCGTCCTCGCCGACGGACCGGGCCCAAGTTCCCCGGAAGGGGCGCCGAGAG
>CM024566.1:29491064-29497543 GCA_014182515.1 Eucalyptus microcorys
TCCAGAAGGAGGAAGCCATTCAAATATT
Organism: Eucalyptus microcorys; assembly: GCA_014182515.1. Taxonomy (NCBI): domain Eukaryota; kingdom Viridiplantae; phylum Streptophyta; class Magnoliopsida; order Myrtales; family Myrtaceae; genus Eucalyptus; species Eucalyptus microcorys. Next base: position 29,491,093 of record CM024566.1, read on the forward strand.
TCGAAATTTGGAATGAACATCCGGACTTTAAGTCGATTGTTCATCAGGTGTGGGATACCTCGGTTAGAGAAGTGCCTATGTATAAACTGGTTTCCAAGTTGAAGATGCTGAAATCTCGGCTCAAGCTTCTCAACTAGGATGCCTTTTCTGATATTTCGGTAAGAGCAGCTGAGGCTAGAGAGGCCCTCAGTGCCGCCCATTTAGATCTTCAATCTAACCCGGATAATGATGCTCTTGCTGATCTAGAGAGAAACTGTCGCCGTGTCTTTGTGGATCTTAGGAATCAAGAAGAATCCTTCTATAGACAGAAGTCTAGAATCAGATGGTTAAAAGAAGGTGACAGGAATACCAAGTTCTTTCACCATTCGGTGAAGAGAAGGCATTTAACCAATCGGATCCTCTCTGTTAAAGATCCTTCGGGTGTTGTAATCACCGAGCCAGCCTTGGTGCCGCAAGTGTTTGTCAGATTCTTTTCTGATCTGTTATCCTCACATGAGACCTTACCTAGGCCGTCCCTCCAGGATTTGAATCAGATTATTCGCCAACCGCTTTCACAGGATCAGATTCGCTCTCTGAGCGAGCCGGTCACCGATACTGAAATAAAGAACACTCTGTTCTCTCTGGCCAAGGGAAAGGCCCCCGGGCCTGATGGTTTTTCGGTCGAATTCTATAAGACCAGCTGGGAAATTGTGGGACCGTTGGTGCTGCAGTCTGTCCGGGATTTCTTTTCTTCCGGCCGGCTTCTAAAAGAGGTAAATGCCACTATCTTAACACTTGTTCCTAAAGTTCCTAATGCGAGTGCAGTTACTGATTTTAGGCCGATTGCTTGCTGTAACACTATTTATAAAGTGATCACTAAGATCCTAGCCAACCGTATAGCGGCGGTCCTTTCAGATCTTATTAGCCCGTCCCAAAACGCTTTTGTTAAGGGAAGAAGGATTAGAGACAATATACTCTTGGCTCAGGAATTGTTTGCGGGGTTCCACCTTCACCCTTATTTGCCCAAATGTGCTGTCAAAGTTGATTTCCACAAGGCGTATGACACTGTTGATTGGGAGTTCTTGGAACTTGTCCTCTTGGCATTTCGTTTTCCTGAGGGGTTTATTAAGTTAATTATGGAGTGTGTTCGGACACCTAAATATTCCATCTCAGTGAATGGTGATCTTCACGGGTTCTTTCCGGGGGAACGTGGCCTTAGGCAAGGGGATCCTATGTCCCCTTACCTGTTTACATTAGTGATGGAAGTGTTTTCTGGAATTTTGAGTTCTCGCACTGCTAATCGAGATTTCAAGTATTATTGGAGATGTAAGCCGGTTCAGTTGTCTCACCTGTTTTTTGCCGATGATGTCTTCCTCTTCTGTCAAGCTGATTGGGCTTCGGTGTCGATGCTGAAAAGAGGATTGGATATCTTTTCCTCTTGGAGTGGTTTATTTCCAAACAAAAGCAAAAGTGAGATTTTTATCTCGGGAGGAGACGTTTCCATCCGAAACAGAATCCTTTGGGCATTTGGCTTCCAGGAAGGAAAGTTACCAGTTCGCTATTTAGGAGTACCTATTATATCGTCCAGATTGGGTAGAGCGGACTGCATTGCCTTGACGGACCGAATTACTGCTAGGATCCAATCCTGGGCGCATCGATTCCTGTCTTTTGCGGGTAGACTGCAGCTCATAAGGTCGGTACTCCACTCAGTTCAAGCGTTCTGGACCAGTGTCTTCACACTGCCCTCCTCGGTGTTGGTGGATATTGAACGCATTATGAGGCAATTCTTATGGAAGGGTACGTCCCTCGGTCGTGGCGGTGCAAAAGTCGCGTGGGATGATGTCTGCCAACCTAAATCTGAAGGTGGCCTTGGCATTCGGAATATTAAAGATTGCAACCGAGCTTCTATGGTTAAATTCATCTGGATCCTGTTTTCAGATAAGGAATCGCTCTGGTGCCGATGGGTTCATTCCATCTTCCTGTCCAAGAAAAACTTTTGGATTGCCACTCAGCCTGGGTCGTGTTCTTGGACCTGGAAAAAAATCCTCCGGCTGAGGAATCAATTTCGATGCTCCTTCAGGTGGTCGATTGGTAATGGGTTGGCTGTGTCTCTTTGGCATGACTATTGGCTCCCTTGTGGCCCTCTCGATGTTTTTGTTCCTCGCTCATTTAGAGAAAGAGTACACCTCCCGGATTATGCGGTGGTGGCTGATCTATCTACCCCTCGGGCTATGCGTTAAAGGATTTCCTGGTGCGTTGGGGTATCTCTCTTCCGACCTTGTCATCTTCACATGACAGGATTACTTGGTGCCATGATTCTACGGGTTCATTCTCGGTTGCGTCAGCTTGGAACTCCATTAGAGTCAAGAAAGATCGGGTTCATTGGGCGTCTCTTATTTGGGACAATGCTCTAGTCCCTCGATATCAGTTTATGCTATGGCTCATAACGAAAAATCGCCTTCCCACGCAGGTGATGCTCCTATCCTATGGAAGAATTGATTTTAATGTGTGTGCCTTTTGTAGTGAAGTCCCAGACTCCATTGATCATCTTTTCTTCGGTTGTCGTATCTCGGTTTCTCTGGCTTTCTTTTGGGCCACGAAGTGTAACCTCCCATGGAGAAATAGATGCTGGAAAGATGTGCTCTCCTGGGCCTTGAAGTTCTTATCTGGAAAGGATTTTTACCACAGAATTGCACGCTTCTCCTTTGGAGCCTTGTGTCACCTCATTTGGAAGAAGAGGAATGCAATCATCTTTCGGGGTGAATCCTTAGTGGTTTCGGCCCTTAAAAACCACCTCATCAAGGTGGTCAAAGACAAAGCCGTTACCTTCACCAATGTCCCTCCGTCTTCGAGGAACAAAAGGCTTCAGAGGGGGTGGGGATTTGATCCAGCGGTGTTCGCTACTTCTGCTGAGTCTCATTAGCCTCTTTCTTGCGTCTGTTTACCTTTGGGTTTTCCGTTCTTTGCCTTATGCACTCTTGCTGAGGTTTGGCTAGTCTTTTAGGTTTCGGGGGTTTGGTTTGTTCCTTCTCCCTGTGGCTGTCCCTCTTGGGTTCCTTCTCGCTTTTACATCGGTTCCCTTTCACTCTTTCTCTCTTGGGAGAGCGTAAGTTATGGACCCGATCTTTTGTACATTTGGCCTTGCTCTATAAATTTATTACCCTTACCAAAAAAAAAAAAACAACTGCGAAAGCATTTGCCAAGGATGTTTTCATTAATCAAGAACGAAAGTTGGGGGCTCGAAGACGATCAGATACCGTCCTAGTCTCAACCATAAACGATGCCGACTAGGGATCGGCGGATGTTGCTTTTAGGACTCCGCCGGCACCTTATGAGAAATCAAAGTTTTTGGGTTCCCTGGGAGTATGGTCGCAAGGCTGAAACTTAAAGGAATTGACGGAAGGGCACCACCGGGAGTGGAGCCTGCGGCTTAATTTGACTCAACACGGGAAACTTACCAGTCCAGGACATAGTAAGGATTGACAGACCGAGAGCTCTTTCTTGATTCTATGGGTGGTGGTGCATGGCCGTTCTTAGTTGGTTGAGCGATTTGTCTAGTTAATTCCGATAACGAACGAGACCTCGGCCGCTAACTAGCTATGTGGATGTACATCTCCACGGCCAGCTTCTTAGAGGGACTATGGCCGCTTAGGCCAAGGAAGTTTGAGGCACAATGTGTCCGTGATGCCCTTAGATGTTCCGGGCCGCACGCGCGCTACACCGATGTATTCAACGAGTCTATAGCCTTGGCCGACAGGCCTGGGTAATCTTTGAAATTTCATCGTGATGGGGATAGATCATTGCAATTATTGGTCTTCAACGAGGAATTCCTAGTAAGCGCGAGTTTGGTAAGCAGAACTGGCGATGCGGGATGAACCGGAAGTCGAGTTACGGTGCCCAACTGCGCGCTAACCTAGAACCCACAAAGGGTGTTGGTCGATTAAGACAAAGCGGGGACGGTGGTCATGGAAGTCGAAATCCGCTAAGGAGTGTGTAACAACTCACCTGCCGAATCAACTAGCCCCGAAAATAGATGGCGCTGAAGCGCGCGACCTATACTCGGCCGTCAAGGCAAGTGCCAGGCCTTGATGAGTAGGAGGCGCGGCGGTCGCCGTAAAACCCGGGGGCGTGAGCCCTAAGCGGAGCGACCATCGGAGCGAGATCTTGGTGGTAGTAGCAAATATTCAAATGAGAACTTTGAAGACCGAAGAGGGGAAAGGTTCCATGTGAACGGCACTTGTACATGGGTTAGTCGATCCTAAGAGACGGGGAAGCCCGTCGATAGCGCCTCGTGCGCGAGCTTCGAAAGGGAATCGGGTTAAAATTCCCGAACCGGGACGTGGCGGCCGACGGCAACGTTAGGGAGTCCGCGACGTCGGCGGGGCCTCGGGAAGAGTTATCTTTTACGTTTAATGCCCCGCCCACCACGGAAACGGCTCGGCGGAGGTAGGGTCCAGCGGGCTGGAAGAGCACCGCACGTCGCGTGGTGTCCGTGCGCCCCCGGCCCTTGAAAATCTGGAGGACCGAGTGCCGTCCACGCCCGGTCGTACTCATAACCGCATCGGTCTCCAAGGTGAACAGCCTCGGTCGATGGAACAATGTAGGCAAGGGAAGTCGGCAAAATGGATCCGTAACCTCGGGAAAAGGATTGGCTCGAGGACTGGGCACGGGGGTCCTAATCCCGAACGGATCGATCGTGGTCGAGTGCCTCGGCCGTGCGGATCGATCATGGATCGATCCCGGTCGAGCAGGATCGACCGTGGTCGAGTGCCTCGGCCGTGCGGATCTATCTTGGTCGATCGCCTCGGCCGTGCGGATCGATCATGGATCGATCCCGGTCGAGCGGGATCGACCGTGGTCGATCGCCTCGGCCGTGCGGATCGATCGTGGCCGAGTGCCTTGGCCGTGTGGATCGAGGTGCATCGATCATGGATCGATCCCGGTCGAGCGTGATCGATCGTGGTCGAGTGCCTCGGCCGTGCGGATCGATCTTGGTCGATCGCCTCGGCCGTGCGGATCGATCATGGATCGATCCCGGTCGAGCGGGATCGACCGTGGTCGAGTGCCTCGGCCGTGCGGATCGATCATGGATCGATCCTGCTCGACCGGGATCGATCGTGGTCGATCGCCTCGGCCGTGCGGATCGATCATGGATTGATCCCGGTCGAGCAGGATCGACCGTGGTCGAGTGCCTCGGCCGTGCGGATCGATCGTGGTCGATCGCCTCGGCCGTGCGGATCGATCATGGATCGATCCCGGTCGAGCGGGATCGATCGTGGTCGATCGCCTCGGCCGTGCGGATCGATCCTGGGATCGATCCCGGTCGAGCGGGATCGATCGTGGTCGATCGCCTCGGGCGTGCGGATCGATCATGGATCGATCCCGGTCGAGCGGGATCGATCGTGGTCGATCGCCTCGTCCGCGTGGATCGATCCATGCACCGTGCGGATCGATCGTGGCCGAGTGCCTTGGCCGTGTGGATCGAGGTGCATCGATCATGGATCGATCCCGGTCGAGCGGGATCGATCGTGGTCGATCGCCTCGGCCGTGCGGATCGATCCGCTCGACCGAGCGGGATCGATCGTGGTCGATCGCCTCGGCCGTGCGGATCGATCCGCTCGACCGACCTGGATCGATCGTGGTCGATCGCCTCGGCCGTGCGGATCGATCCATGCACCGTGCGGATCGGTCGTGGATCGAGCGCCTCGGTCGTGCGGATCGGTCGTGGATCGATCCTGGTCGAGCGGCATCGATCGGGGCCGACCGACCATGGTCCGTTTTCAACTTCACCGATCATTTCTTGTCCGATTGAATCCATTCTTCTTCCTAAATTTTTTTTGTGTCATAAGATAGCCTCCCCAATGGTTTTCCCACGTCCCAACTATTTTTTTCTAATTTTCCGAATTTTCTCAATTTTTTAATTACCAAAAATAAAAAAAAATATTTCCGGTCGTCAAAATTTTTTCTGACTTTTGCATAATTTAGATCACATTTTTCTAAGCATCTCTGCAAAAAATATCATCAAGATTCAATTTCTACAATTTTTTAGAGGGGTGGTGGCTACTCAGACATGGTGAATGTCTACTCTCGCCGGGAGGAAAAATGCTCATAAGGCTCTTTAGGGGGTAGTGGTGCTCACAGGCCACGGGCTGTTTTCGGGTGATCGTTGGGCGATGCAAGGCTCATGTCACGGGCACAGAAATGAGTCGAGATTGAGTCATAACAACGTTCAATGATCCCCGAAACATGTCCCGGCCGATCGGAAAGAGCACCCTAGACAAAGATGGATGCATCGCGTGGCTCCCTCACGCAGCATCATGGCCGAGCGCATGGGTCGTTTTCGAGCCAAGCGGCCATAGAGGATGAATCGACGACCGAGTTACTTGGGAATTGACGAATCTATGAGTCCCTTCGGTAAAGACGAGATCGTGCCTCGGGCATGAACGAACGAGCCACGCGCCGTATCGATCCA